>VZSC01013155.1:0-48287 GCA_013398225.1 Steatornis caripensis | reverse complement strand
TAGTCTTCTCCTCTTCCATGTGCTTGGAGATGAGTTCCAGAATGAGCCGTTCCATCACCTTTCCAGGGATGGAGGTGAGACTGACTGGCCTGTAGTTTCCCGGGTCTTCCTTCTTGCCCTTTTTGAAGATTGGAGTGACATTGGCTTTCCTCCAATCTTCAGGCACCTCTCCTGTTCTCCACGACTTTTCAAAGATGATGGAGAGTGGCCTAGCAACTAGCTTTTGATGGCTAGAGATAGAATTGTTCTTTATCGTATCTCGTTTGATTTAAAACTAATGGTTGAAGGTAAAGATCTAATTATTTGGTAGTGATTCATGATATATTGACCTTACTCCAAGCTGTTGATCTATCACATTAATCACATTTTTCACCTTTTATCGATGTGTTGCTTGCTTTCTTTTACTTGTGACAGCCTTTTTTTCTAAATGGTAATTAAAACATGAGTTTGACTTGATTTTTCAGGATCATGGCACATGTGATCACCTAAAGTCTCTAAAATGGTTTTGGATGGTAACATAGAACTGAACTGGAACATTTTTAATAGATTGATAGAAATAACTTTCTGATCTGGTCTTTTAGAAACCTGAATTTACCAAGTCCTCTTGTCTTTCCATTAATGACTTGTATATTTTTTTTCCCAGTGGGTCAGAACAGTATCTTAGAACTCGTTTTCAGGTTTTTGGATTCTTAGTTTTATGATTAAATCTCATCTCCGAGTGTTGCAGTTTTTTGCTATACTTTAGTCTTGCAGTTAAAAATGTGATGACCTTTGCTGTCATACTCCTTGTCACCTGTTGCGTATTCCTTTCCAGGTCTCTGTTCCCTTCCTGCTATTTGCATCTTGGTCACTTCTTTCACTGCTATTTGTCCTCTCTTGGTGTTTGTTTCACGCACTGTTCATCTAGGCTATCTGAAAGTGCTGCTGGTCTTGCCCGAGAGTAAATTTGTGGGTTTAGATGTTTTATAATGTACCTTTTGATTCTTGGGTCAGGCAGGTGGATGTATGTTGTCTGTGAGTAAAAGCAACTGAAAAAATACTGCTTGAGGTAAGACATAAGGTCTTACTCGTCCTACTGCTTCATGTCAGTTGAGCAGACTTCTGTTCAGTCCAGACACTTCAGAAGTGATATAGAGTGTTCATACCTATTGCTGGTAGGTCCAAGTAAAGTGTAGGGATGCTTGAAAGACCGGCTGATTCCTGCTTGGGCTAAGAACATTTGCAAAGAGGGCATTGAAGTTTCCCTGAAGTTTCCTTTCAGTTATATGTCATCAGTAACACTATCTGTAATGTCACAAAAGTTTAAAGTACAGTAATTAATTGCAACTGTTGTGCTTCTTTTCTTAGGATACAATCACATGGACATGGCAAGGGCCGGGAGCGTAAGTGGTTTATGTATTATTGCTAGTATAATGACTGCTTTCCTTCATTAGTTTTTATTTACATGACTTACAGGCATATATAATCAAGTAGTAATTGCAGGTTATTAGATTATTCTTTGGGATTAATTTGTGTTTTATGTATTATTCCCTGATTATGGTAATATTCAGCTAGAGGAATCCAGGTATAAACAGTGTTCTTCTGCTGTGATTTTGGTGGTTTGCAGAATTGATTTCAGATTTTTACTTCAAATTTTCATTATTTTCTTTTTAGCCAGGTACCTGAAGTAAAACAACTTGCTTTTCTTCTACATGTTTTATTGCCTGCAGATCAATTTGGTGTGTTTCTGTGTAAAATCTATATAGCTGTTGTTTGAAATTGGTCTAGTCCCATGGAAACAGTCAACCCACTCAGTGAATTTGGAGATACTGTTTCCATTATCCTACCTGAATGTAACTTTAAAAAAAAAATTTTTTTTAGCATTACTTTCATGTTGGGGTTGGAATAGAAGTTCTAAAATGTTTAGATGAAGATCAAAACAATAAATTTTGAACCATAAGTAAATGGGGAGTTGGATTCTATGGTTAATGGCTTGCTGTTAGCATCCTCCTTGGGAGCTGCTGTTTGGAATGTCCCACCTGAGATCCTGTATTTTAGTAGTAATGAGGAAACAATTGGGATTAGCCAAGATTCAGGTAATTTAGAATTTTGTCGGTTAATTTCACACCTTCAAATGGACTGGGAACCAGGTCTAATTAAGGACATGTCTAGATGTGGAGACTTGAGGAAATCATTGATCACTTTTAAAGATTCAGCTTTCAATTAAATCATCGCTCTGGAAGTAGATGAATCCATGATAGTGTCTAAAGTAAGTAGGTATTGCATGATTTACTGCATGCAGGGACTTATGTTCACTCCGTGTGAGCTCCTACCTCTTTCCTTGCATTTGCACTGCAGTTCACCTAGCAAATTAGCTCTGCCAGAGGGGAAAAAAGGTGAATAGCTTACTTGCAGCTTCGTGTCCTACCTGAGGAGTCAGAAACACATAGGAGGAGGAAGAGGAGGGAAGGAACTCATAGGTGTGTTGCCTCGGAACACTTAAACTTATACATAGCCCGTATTCGGAAGTGCTGACCTCTGCTAATAAAGCTAAATTAACTTTAAGCTGAATCAATCTAAGGCAGCATGTGATGTTATGCAAATTCACTGGGCCAGTTTAAATTACAGCTTTACTTAATTAGGATTAATTCTCCTGAGTGACCTAAAATGTATTTCTGATGTCTTAGCAGAAAATACTGTTAAGACTGACACAGTCTTCACTTTCTCAGCAAATGTCTCTCTTCTTCTGTCATAGTGTTAGCCAAAACTTAGTCTGGAAATGTTGCTGTATCCAGGAGTACTCTGTTTGTTCAAAGTTGATGTAGCCTATAAAATGGATTGAAAACTTGTCACATGGGAACTTAGATACTTTCTTCCGCTTATGGAATGTAATGTTTTTACTAGTTTGGCAATGTTCAGAGCACATCAACTGACTATACCTTGAAAACAAAGATTGACTGCAACATCCAACTTAAATTGCCTCTACATCAGTCTTGAGTTAGATACAGGTTCTATCAGTTTTTTAAATTGATATTTATAATTTAAGGTTTGATGTTTGAGGATTACAGAGAGTTGGTAGAGAGAAAAGTTTACTTGTAACTTACGGGAGTTTTTTAGTGCTCTTGGACAAGGACCCAGAAACCACACTTTCACATTTCCTGTCAGTGACATAAACTTCAAATCACAAGTTCCACTGTTGTTCTTGCTCTTTTTCTGTATTTTAATGTGTTGGAAGTTCAGCAGGAAAGAAGCTGGGGGGGGGGTGGGGAACCCCACAATGCACCCCTGAATGAGCGTATAGCAAAGTGAGTAGGATGTAGCTTCTAGGAACTGCACTTCATCTACCTGAGAGGATTTTGACTAGCCCTCCCCTCACAATGATTGACTGCTGTAACTACCTAGATACCGTATAAAATGTGGTTTCTAACACTGCTCCCTAATTTAGGTTTACTAAATCCTTTCCTGAATTTGAATCTTACTGCTTTCTAAGATCAAATTGATTCCAGTTATCTTGTGTCTTAGGCTACTAAAACACATGTACTGCATTTCATTAACAGACTTCTGAAGTACAATGAACTTTGATTCCAAACAAAGGCAATGATAAAATCTTAGTAGTTATAATTAATCTTGCCATTTCTGTGCTGAATGCAACATTTTCCTGAAACAGACTTACTCTTTCTTTACACACTACACATACATCGTATCTTACTATATGTATTAGTACCTGTATATCATATTGCTGTCCGTCTTCCTGCTTTTGGGTATCTTTTAAGACGCAAAGTCAGTATAAATTGCTTTTGTTCCACCTTACAGAATTTAACGTATAGAAGTACTGTCAAAGACCTTTTCTGTTAATTTTTTATCTGATTATACCTACAAGTTAGGAATGTTACTTGAAGACTTTGAAACATAATGTACTACTGTCTCACTAGATGTAACTTTTTTCCTCCATCCTTTTCTATTTTTTTTCTCCTTTTAGGTTAGAAATTCTGTGGCTTACTTTGTGTCAGTTTCACAATTCTGTGGAAATTGAGGTCAGTAAAAAAAAAACACAGTGTATTCTGAGCACTATCAAGAATACATAATATTGTACTTAATTCTGCAGTAAAAGTTTTTATTCAAACTTTTTATGTATGTCTGTAAAAACAGGTTAAAATACCACTTATATTTTAGACAAATGGCTTCGATATCTGAAAATGCAGCCTAAAAATGGAATAACAAAATAGTTTTCCACTTGGCTTAAGACTTTACTTTCTTATTCATTTAAATTGAGTAGGTAGATTTCTGAGTCTTGTGAACAAATTTCTTCTAATGGCCTGATTGCTATTCCAGTAGTCTACCAACTGTCTGTGTTAGATATCCAAGTGTGTGAATGCTGATGTATAAACCAAGGACTGTCTTCTACAGGTAAATCATTGTAGGTGGTTTCTTGTAGGACAGATTACTTAATTTTTTATTAGGTTGCACTGCTCAAAATGTGGAATCTGAAAACACAAAGGAAATCTATATATATTCTTAACTTTGTTTTGGGGAAACACTGTGATCCTAAGGCTGAAGACAATTGTAATGAAAATGCGGAAACAACTAAAACCTTTCCTTTTAAATTGCTATCCTTGTGTATTTTACAGAGACTAATTACATTGTTGTAGAGAAGTATGGTATTTTAAAGGTGTTGTATAGGATATTTGACAGGTGCTCTGCAATTCTTTTGCTTGCATTTTTTAATAATGAAGCTGCTATTTATCTCTGGAACTGATGGCAGGGTAAGTTAGTAGGAAGAACTATTACATATTTACATACACATATATGTTACTATTGTAACATATGCTGATCACAGTATTTATCGTTGCTATGCTCTGTGTTTACTCATTTATGCTATAAATTCTTCTCAAAAGCAATGAATGAACAAAATACCAGCCACTGAACAGTTGTATCTGTTGCGGAAATCTGTGGTTTGTGTTTTCACTTTAGTTGCATGTTTTCAGCTATTAACAGTGTGTGTGTGTATATAAAACTTAAAAAAATTAAAAATCTTATTTCCAGAATAGTGGCCTGGTTTTAGTAGGAGGGCCAGGGAACTGCTAGCAGATGCTGAGTTTCTGTAGCTCATACAGATCTTTCATAAGGACAAGTTACAATCTTTGGTAATCTTTAAAAAAAAAAAAAAACCAACAACAAACCAAAAAACCTCAAACAACTAGTGACTTTCTGATATATTCCATATTAAAGCAGGAGGTGTCAGAGGGTAGAGGAGCAGAGCTGTTTGCAAGGCTGCTCACAGGTATGAGGCAGAGTACTTGAGAACTACTTGTTGAAACTTTTATGTAAGGAAGCGTGGCAGATCTAGGAACATAAAGGAAAAAATAGTTGTCTGTGTTCAAAGTCATGTTTTTCCCCTGGTCTCCAAAGCTTGGCTTTTATTCCGGCTTTGTTCCATCAGCACGGCGATACTGGCAAATACCAGTCAGCCTTGATACAAAAATTACTGCTGAAAGCCCAATAACCCAGGGACATATACAGCAAAACAACACAACTTCAGTATGTTTTTGGTTAAATGATAACTAGTAAGATCTAACAGCCAGCAATCAGGATCCAAAGTTTGTTAGTCTGGACTTCTCTGCATATAATGTATGTTCTGGCATACTATACACGCCATCCAGCACGTATATTGAGAAGCAAGCATCTACATAGATTTTATAATAGTTTACTATAAATATTGGCTCACCTATCCATCCCTCCTATACTTGAAACTGGCATGCAAGCAATCTTGTGAAGAAGCAGCGATATATGGTCGTCTGCACATGTAGTTTGTTTTGGCTCATGTCAGCTTGTTTTGCTGGACTGTCAGCTTCAGTGTTCATACATCCATCACAGTCTGCAGCAGGTGAGAGCTCTTCTCTTAGTTTTGTTAGTGGTGCTGAAATGATGGTGCTGTTTTGTCCAGTTAGGCACAGACATGTACAACACCTCTGAAATCGCCTCATACTCAAACTTGTCCTGTTTGGATGAATGATTTCATAGCAATTTGCAACCCGAAAGAAACAGAATGGGATTTGGAAGTTGAAGGAACAATCTCTTCAACTCTGTTAGCTTCAGTCTTTGTCCTTTTGTGTATTCCATCACATCAGGCAGGCGTACCTGCTTGTAAACCTAGAAGACAGGAGTTGTATGTTTTCAGTTGCAGTGGTGCTTATTGGGAAAACTGTAGCAAAACCTAAAATAAATTAAAGGTTTGTCCATCGTTGAATACTTCTAAGAAACAGAGAAATCTAATGGCAGCATTTTGGGTACTGCTGATCATGCCATTATGTGATTCTGAAAATACAGTTAACTTCATAGTTATTGAGAAGTACTTGCTTCAATGATAAAACTTGATATTTATTTCCTACTTGTTACTTTCTTTTTTAAATGTAAAACTTCTGGATCATAATTCCTGTTTTGCACTGCCCATAGGTAATTATATGAAATATAATTAAGCTTATTACAACTTTGGTTTTTACTTTAGAAGCTTCCCACAGGATTATGAACATTTTGTTCACTTAGTGCATAAATTATCTCATTGCATTGCACTACTAAGGGAATTGTCTGTCAGATACTGAGCAGGGGTGGGAATCAGAGTGATCCCTTCTTGTTCCTTTCTATTTGAGATGTTAGTTACTTGGCAGAAATGGGATGTGTTGAGGGTTTTTGTAGGTGAGACCGGCCATGATCTTGGGGCTTACATGATATTTCACTGAACACTTAAAAACATAGCCAAAAGCTGGAAGGTCTTTTAACATAGACCATCCCATTCTGAAAGCTGCCTTTTCTGTTGCAGGTCTCCACCAGTTCTGGTTTAACTTTCTCTTTCCAGCCTCAACTGTTCTGTGATTCTGTGGCCATCTGCATTTATTTAGAATTTTTCTTTCAGTTGACTATTAATAATAACTAGTGTCCAATTTGAAGGCAAACTTTTTCGAAACCTCCAACAACAGAAGATGAAACACATCTGATGTGTACATTAAGCAGTCATACATGATTGCATGATGTGCAGGGGGAACAGGCAATACCTGATGTCCTGAGAATTTGAGTTCTTTATTCAATTTGAATTTCTTTATTCTTTATAAGCTATAGAGCAATGTTCATGTAGCAGGTGCTTTTCTTGGTTATCTGGGAAGAGCTGAACAATACAGGGTGTAAGAGAAAAGTTTGTGCAAGAAAATGCTAATACTTTTAAATTATTTAAAAATTCCTAGTCCTACTAACGAAAGGCAGATAAATTTCTGCTTGGGTTCCATGAGGTAAAAATGAGCAAAGACACTGTTACATGAATTTCTAGAAGTATGATGCATCCTCAAACATTTTAGAGTTCGATTTTTTAATTTTTTTGTAGTCTTTTCGTTAATATAATTTTGTAAGTAGCAACAAACTATACATTTTTCACCATAGTGCTGTAATAGAGATTGTTTAAAATGTTGTGTTCTTGTTATAATCAGTTCTCTCTCTGCAGTTTCTACCTGTGTATATTCCTTCAGAAGAAGAAAGAAAAAATCCAGTGTTATATGCAAATAATGTCAGACATGTAATGGCAGAGTAAGTATGTTGTAATATGGAATAAAAACAGGTGTGCAATTTTAATTTTAGGATCAAGAAAATGTCATGAAATCAAATCAATGTAGTTGCCTGCTTGCAAAGAAGCTTGTAATCTGCGCCTTGTATACAAAACTTTTTATATAGCAGTTGCCTTCCTATCTGAGGAGGCCAGGGAGCCACAAGTACAGCAGGAACTGTAGGAGCTGTTGGTTTGGGATTCTTTTTAACGTGTCTTCATGTAATACGCCAGTTCTGCTTGCTGCTTTAGTTATTTAGTCTTCTGGGGAGAAAGATATAGTTGAATTTTATGAAAGTTAATGTGACTGAATTTTGTGCTATTGAGGTTGCATTTTAAGCTATGACTTTCTAAATGAGGTTAAGAATAGTTTCATGTTTTCATTATCAGGCTGTGGTTATTTTAAATAGTAAAGCACAGGAAAGTTCCTTGTGTTGGAAATAGAGCACTGATAAAATGCGAACTAATTGAAGTTGAATGTTAATGCGATGACACAAAACTTGTCCATAGTGTATAAATAAAGCCAACATTGAATATGCAGATCTTCATTCTTTTTTGTTGTATTTTTGATTAACCTCTTGTGGTTTTTTTTTCTTTTCAGTAAATCTTCTATTAGTCAGTAGATGTTCTTTTCAGTATTTACAGAGAACCCTCAGGTCTATGATCATTATAACTCTTGAAGGATTTATGCATCTTTCTAATCCTAATTTTGAAAGAATTTGTGAAATCTTAATTTCCTTTGTGTAACTTCTCTTCCGTTTCTAACCAGTTTCAACCAAAGGCCAGCTTGTAGATAGAAACTGATAATTCTTCTCTGGTTTATAAACTCACAGACCTGCATTCTGCTTACTTAAGGTTGTTTGGCCTATATTATAGTGGTAGATCAATACTCGATCCATTGTATGAAAGGACATTTCTCACAAAAGGATCTGTGTGAATCAACCGGTCTTAGATTTGCAGTGGCCTCAAAGCCTTTTGTAGTTAATTTAAGACAGTCAGCTGGTACTACATGAAAGTGTTGTCCACAGACTTTGGGTAGAAGGCTATGTTATTAAACCTTCATTCTGAATTCTACTCCAATCAGATGACAGGGATTGTGTGGTATAAGGAGAAATTTTGAAAGCCTACTGAAGTTTACAACAACCACCATGTATGCGTAGGAGAAGAGACATGATTTTCCTCATCTTTTTGTTTCTCCCTCCCACCTCCGAAGAATTAGGCATTTGGGGTAACAGAATTGGCATGCACGTCTAAAGGGAAGACTGTCAGAATGGGGGATAGCAAATACGGCTTGCTTTGAGATGAAGAAAGGGCTGTAGATGCTGTGTTGATGTGAAAGGAAAATAAATGTGTTTGGATATCATAAAGTTCTGAAGTTAAAATGCGGATGAGAGTAAAACAGAATGCCAACACATGGATACTGTGGATTACTGTAGATGACTTAAAATAACATCAACATAGCCGAAATTTACTTGCGTCCGACCACTTCCAGATTTTGGCAGTTCTCCAGGCTCTCCTAGTTCTTTCAGGTGGCTTTTGGTACAGGAGGTACCAGCTCAGATGCTGTCATTCTGTTCTAGAGCTGTAGCAGTTGGAACTGTAGCACCTCAGGTGCTATTTGGTGCTAGTATTGCACTCTGTGTTGCTGAATAAAGGACAGTATTACTGCTTCATCTAGGTTTGTCTCCTTTTCTTGAGGATCGAATTGGTGGCAGTGTACCATTTTGATGTCAAAAGGTCACTTCAGGATTTGTTTAGATGCCTACATTCCCCTTCTTCCCCATCTTATTTTTCTAGAAGAATCATCTAATCCCACTGGATGTTTTACAGCAGCAGAGGTGGAAATCCTAGATAATAATGTACTTGTGAGTCTAGAACCAGTGTTGTGGCAAAACCTTGTGTCTTGCCTCTGGTTTCAAGAGGAGTTGATAGAACCTGCTGAGTGGAACAATACGTATGATTTCCACTCCTGAAATCTGTTTGCCTTCATCATAATCTTGACTCGTGAACAGCTTCTCTTAAACATTGAGCAAAGCACTTGATGTCTGATTCTTATGCTGCTTCTGCTTGTTGACTCTGGAAAATTTTTGGTTTAGCCTTACTTGTTTCGCTTCTCTGTGGGCAGGCACAGATGTGAGTGATGGGGATCTTTAGATAGTTCCTGTTCACTTAGATGTAAATTGAGTATTTGACAAAGGAGATGCTGTCATTCACAGAGGTTTCCTTCCTTAGGACATCAGTTTCTTGCAGGGCGGGTAAATTTACTTGCCCCAAAAGTGAAATCCAAAGTGAGCCTGGCCTTTTGGCTCTGTTTCAGGCCAGGGACTTCAAGCATAACTGTTCTCCTGTGCTTCAGGTTCCCTCAGGCAGCCATACCAATGACAAAGCAAATGCCGTTCTTTACTGCTGTAACACTCTGCAGGTCTTTACTGTATTCCTTCTCATCCGGGATGACAAGGATTGTGTACTTTTGAAGATGCATTCAAGTGTTAGCCCACCATTTGTATCATTCATCGTTTCTGCTGCCATATTACCATTCATTTGAGTACAAACACACTGGATTGTTTTTCCTGAACCATGTTGGGGATGATCATCTCACTGATGTGAATGTTGTGACCAGAAGTTACTCAGTCTGGATTACTATTCTGCAAGCACCCTTTCCTGCTGCTTTTTCAGGATGTCGTTTCACAGACTTTTTTTCTAAACTAAACCTAGTTTAATTAATGCAAGTGTAATATGAGCTGATCTCTTGATGGATGGTGTTTCAGTATTTGTGTACTGATCTGTCACCAAATTCCACAAGAATCCAGGTGATACATTTCCTTTTCATGAAGGACACTGTCATGCTAGAAATGAACTTAAGGCTCACAACTTCTGCAGACCTTTCAGTTGTGCCCGTGGCTATTTGCCTCCTGCAATGCTAACTTGTAGTGATATCTTTTTTTGCAGTCCTCATCAGGAGAATAAGCAAGATCCAAACCTTAGTGACTGATCATTTTACAGTATCTGTAAAAACCCAAAGTTTCTTTCTAAAAGAATTTCTTAATCTCACCTGTGCAATGACCAGTATTTTAATGTCTGTGTTCTTCCAACCTTTTTTCTCATTGCCAAATATTTATTCAGTATCATTGGGGGAAAAAAATAATCATGTGTAGTCTTGTTACAGCCACTCAGCTCACTGTTCTGATTTACTAAAAAGTTACTAAAAGAAAATGGGTTCTGTCCTAGCCGAAACCAGAACATCGGTGTAATCAGAACTGGAATTACTCATGCAGGATAGCCACTGCTGCTGAATAGTTACTTCATGCTAGTCTTCCTTTGGATCGTTTTCTTATTTTGCTGAAAAGGTATGTGCAGATTAGATTATTCTGCTGTTTAAGGTATGGCCCCCTACTTACTCCCTATCAATATACTTTGCGTTTGATTTTTCTCCTACAACCTGTTTTGTGTGAACGAGTCTTGTCTTGTTTGGTCTTTCTGGCCTTGTTCTGACTACTACTATGTTTAGTCAACATACATCCCATCTACAACATGCTGTCAGGAGATGTGTTTAGAGTCTCTTTCAAATATCTTTAAATGTTGAGTGCTTTTAAATATGGCAACAGTCCATGCAGGTTTTCTCTTTAAAATAAATAAATAAAATCTGATGATCTGTTGAGTTTTAATTCACTTCACGTGTTTCTTATTGCTCTAATACGGTTCTGAAGCCACCTAGTGCTAGTAAGGATACATATTATTTGGGCTCAGTTTTATAAGTATTACTTACGGTTGCGAAATTGTCATTTTGCTCTTCACGTACATGAGCTATTATCACCTTACGTTGATGGCAGTCAACGTGGATTATTTTGATCTGTTAATTTAGTAATTTCAACACTTAACCGTTTCTTCTATGTATTTTCTAGTTGAGTTTCAAGCTTTCTGGCCTACATTGTTACTTCTTTTTTTGATATCTTCAAAGTATTAACTCGTTGTTTACTGGAACTACAGTAGTGTTGTAAAATTGTCAGTGTGTGGACTGAGGCTTAAATCGTATCTCTTCTAAAATTATTAGAAAGAAATCATCTGACCTTGCCATCACAAGTATTTATTTCTAAAAATTTCTCAGTGATTAAAAAAAAACCATCTCTACCACTGTTAAAGCATTGGGAAGTATTTCATTCTATTCATAAGAGATGCCATCTGAATTGTTTCCTAATGTAAAGTATTTATTGCATATGACAGCCCTTTTTGCCTCTTGGCAATTTTACTATCCTCAGCTATTAATAAGTTATGTCACTTTGTATTTTTTTCTTGTGCTTTAAAAACAGTCATAGCTGTTTAGCTGCATGAATTGCAGCTTTTTCCTCTGTCTTTACCTTCCCATATTGTTTATATGCATCTTACTTTCTAATTTACTGATACCCATTTAAAGCTCATTTGTTTTGTGACTGGTTTGTTTGGGGATTTTTTTGTCCTAAAAAATACTACTAGTTGTCTCTCTTTATTGTGACATTGTAGCCTTTTGCCTGTTGAATAGATTCTTGAACACCTAATTTTCATTAGCACTTTTATTCTGGAAGACATCTGATAGTTGTGAAGTCCTGTTTAGGATATAGAAATACTGCTTTAAAGAGGAAGTAGGTGACTCCCATGCCTGCTTTGCAAAACAAAATCTGTTAGTTTGTTACCTTACTATCCAGCTTAAATGTATTTAAAAGTAGTCTGTCAGTAGCTCAGCTTCTAGTCAGTTGCATGTATTTAGTACTATTAGTTTTGTACACAAATAAGCCCATGGTAATGCAGGCAGCTAATCGTGAAAATTGCACTGCAGGGTTTTTATGCAAGTCTAAAGTAACCTCACCCATAATTACAGATGTAAGCTGCTTAGATAATTAACGCAGACCGGTTGGACACTTACTAACGCAGGAACACAATTTGTTTTGCTTTAGTTTCTCTTACAGAGACTTACCTTCAAAATAGGAAAGAATATGGTTTAGATGTACGATTTGGAAAAAAGCCACAAGTTAAAATATTGCAAATTTGTTAATTGCTTTTATGCATACGGCAGATATTTAGGCTGAAACTTGATGGAAACTGGGCACCTTTGCCCCTATGTTTTTCAAAACTGTAAGCACCTCAGAACTGAAGTTCTGTCAGCATTCCTGTTTTGAGCATTTCACTTTTCTGATCTTTCTGGTGTTAGACTTAGCCTTGTAACTACATACATGACATTAACCAGGAGTTTTGAAGTTTATTTTGTGGTGAGCCCAGAAATGCAGACTTCCTGTAGAAATATCAAAATATTGTAGTCTGGTTTGCATTTTTTCAATAACTTTGTTTTTCTTTTCCACTTCCACAAACATTTAAAGACCATGTTTTTATATTTACAGTAGATGCTTAAATCAATTAAAGTGCAGAGTGTTAGACATGCAACTCGAAAACATCTGTCTTCCTTATGTTTTTTCTGTCAAGTTCTTGACAGGATCACTTCCCCCTTGTTGAAGCATGTCATACTGTTAAAGCAGTAACTCTTATCAGCTTGACAGATGAGGATTATGTTTTTGCTTTTGAGAAATGAATCTTTTTTTTTCCCAGCATGCCAGTGAAGGCAAAAGATATTACAGATAGCCTTCTGTGTCCATTCACCTTTTGGCATCTTCTGCATAGTCAAAATCTGATTGATTTTTTTTTTTTTTCCTTGCTCGCTTTGACAGCATCAGAATGTGATCTCTGCCACTGTATGTGATATGGTAATACCAGTTGCTGAAGAATAGCTTTGAGGATGTGGGTTTACAGTAGCTTACTGGTCTGTCTCATGGCTATTTGTTGTATTTTCAGTGGCCAGTTAAATCTAACTTTGTGAAAACTGCTGTCTGCCTGTGCTGTCTGAAGTTTTATATGTGATTCTGCAGAAGCACTGGTTGGATGCTCAGCACTCAACTTTGAAATTCAAGACTTCTTTTTGTGTCATATTTATACCATCGAAGGCATGAGGATCAGTATAAGTAGAATTACTGAAGTGCTGGAGTTAACAAGCACCCATTGGTTTAGGTTTCCGGCCATATACAAAAATGCAGAGGAGAGCTACGTTGTGCACTCTGTATTTCTGTGAATGCTGCAAGTGTGGCAATTAGGCAAATTAGTTACTGAACCGGGTTAACTCATGCTCCTTGCTACGTTTATTTTTCTCAAGGAAGAAGTTAATTTTTTTAAGTACTGTTTTGCAACAATCTAATTTGAACTAGATTTTTGAATGCTAACACAAAGACAATGTGCTTCATTCTTCACCCCTTGAAGACTTGTGATGTGCAAGCCTACAAGATTTTACCCAGACCAACAATTACTGGACCTGTTTCCTTAACATGAGAGATAAATGCAACTGTTTGCAGCTTCTTTTTGTCCTTAAAAATCAAACCATCACGAGATACTGTATTCTTGCTGTGAACTCCAGACTCTTATGACTGGACCTTCATTTGCTTGGAGAATGTCAGAAAGTAGGAGTAGTCCAAGGAGAGAAAAGGGGGCTGTTTACCCTGGCCTTTGAAGACTAAATAGGTGAAAGCTCTTCAAATTGGGAAATAAAGAAAAAGAGAAAGAAAAAAAAAAAAAAGAAGTGGAGGATTGTTTTGAGGGTCAATAAAATCATGAGCGTTCTGGAAATGCACAGGAAGGCAAGTCTGTAACTTTCCGTAGCAGAGAGATAGAAAGCATTCAACAGTAAATCAGCTAAAAGTGAAATGGATATACGCTTTGAAATGCGTGCAAAATTGTTCACTGCCAGATGCATAAAATGAATTAACCAGAGCTGAGATACACTCTAAAACATTTGGTCCCCCAGTGATTCTAAACCATAGTAGTACAAAATAGTCTGTGATTCAGGAGGTTCCTATATAGATAACTACTAGGAGCTGGGGTTATTTCTCCAGCATATTTTGTATATCTTTTTCCTAAACATCTGCTAGTCAAGTAAAATATGAAATTTGCTATCCTTTTAATGTCTTCAGCACCCTATAAAGGTTATAGCTGACTTAAAAGGGTTTTTTTGAGCAGCCTGTGGAATATTTTCTAGATTAGTTCACAGTTCAGCTTATTAACAACATAAAACATTTTGAAAATGTTTTTGTTGAAGCGTAGATTCAGAATGTCACAACATTGCCCGTCCTATTTTCTCTCGCTTTGCGTAATATTACAACAGTCACATTCTGGTTTGTGTTCAGAATTTTGTATGTGCAGTGAATTATTATGCAGAAAATGAAAAAGTTGGTGATTTTTCTATTATGACTGCACAAGCATTAGGCATAGGGAGATGTTTGGTGTGAGAAGTCAAGGTATAACAAGTACAACTGTTGCATGTAACCGATTGGGTTTGCAGAAAGGCGTTTGGGGTTTTTGTTTGGTTTTGTTTTTTTCAAGTGACTTACTGACTTTGGAATTTTGTGTAGTGTGGTATCATGAAAGGTAAATAGCTAGCATTTCAGAGAAGGTAGGGAGGGAGAAAGTCTTGAGGGGTGTTAAGCCAGACATGCACATCTGGCCATATGAAATTGCTGAACATTAAAAAGGCCAGGCTCAGGTTAACTGACTGTGAAAACAGAGGTAGTATGAAGAAAAGAAGAAAAAAAGTTTCCAAATGAAGATTGTGAAAAGCTGTTGTATTCCTAGTTTATTAAAAACGTTAACGGTTGCACTTGCAATTTGCATCTCAAATCGCAAATTGAAATGATCTTTTTCTTTTTTGCCCTCTAGCAGATGAATTGAAGTAGAGAAAGATTGCCCTGGAGATGAGTTGGAATAGTTTGGTAACTGGTTCTGTAGAAAACCGTGTGAGTTGCCGTTGCACCCAGGCTTTGGTGGTGCTCTAGCATGCCAGTGTTTATTCTAAGAAATTGAAAAATTCACAAGTCTTAGCACAAGTAATGAACTTTATATGTTCCCCAGCTTCAGTTTCTTCAACTTTCTGAGCCGAAATCAAGGTCCTTTTGTATTAAACTGCTAGCCCTAATACAGCTTGTGATTTATCTTCTAAACTCAGGAGTCCCTTGAACCTTAATTTATCTGGCTTTGGTTGATCCTGTGACTGAACTTTACTGTCAGCAAAAGTTGTTTCTTCCCCTTCTTTACTTCTGATCTTTGTAATTCTGAAAGTCTGCATGTATCTCTAAACACAGTTTCAGTTCATGCTGGAAAATTGCCAACAGGTGAGCAAGAGAAGATGCTTTTATCCTTCTCAGTCGTGTTTTGTGTATGTGTTAACGCTGGGCATACATGCAGGCATTAATTGTAGTGGGAATTTTCCTGTACTGATAGCACTGTAACTCTGGCCCCTTCTGTAAGTGGGGTACACATGGCTCTAAAAAGATGCACACTGTATTTTCCCCGTATGGTTTGGCTGAGTCCAAGATGATCCCTGCTTTTGTTCAGCATTTGTTCTGTGTCATAAGTTTGGTCTTGGTTGGTTGGTTTTGGTGTTTGGTTTTTTTTAGTTCCCAATCGGCTAGGTTCTTCTACATGTTTGGGGACCATTATTAGGCAGAAGTTATTTAAATCTGGCATCGGTTTTGGGATGGCAGTCAGTCAGGCTTCTACCCTCCCCCCAGGCTGAGTGGCCTGATCTTTCTTACTCATTTTCCTTTTGATGTGTTTGAAAAGCTTCTAGCTTTTAGTTTTAACAAGTTACTGTTTCTTGCTTTGGCTTGCCACTTTATGGTTATGTTTTAACTTGTCTTTATTCTCTATTTTCCTTGAGAGAACATGTTTTTAAAAAAAAACAAAACAGTCTTTTCATTCTAATTGCCACCTTTAATCAGTTGCTGAGTGATCCTGGATTTTTTTTGGTCCTTTCAGAATCTTTTCGGGAAGTGACTTGTCACTTCTCCTGATTCCCTAATAAAGTGTGTCGTTTTGTACCACAAATGAACACTTCACCCTTTCAGTTTATTGTTCTAATTTTAACCAGCTTCCCCTTTTCTGTGTATTGCCCTTTGCTTCAGCTGATCGCCCGCAAGTTCCTGTATTTCTGTTGTGTGCTATACCTACTGTTGCATTAAGATCTGATGAAATTTGGTGTAATGTGCCTGACTGGACAGGATTTTTGGTTACTACCACATTCTTTTATGTAAGCCACTCTGGATAGTACTGCTTATAGTGTGTCCTTGCTGCCTTAGGAGCTCAGCAATTACACTGACAGTTCACAGGGAAGTTTATGAGGAGGATCTGGTGTGCACACAGTACAAAAGAAGGGAATAGGAAGTAACCTAAACTGGCAGGTTATAGACGACTCTTCTTTCATCCAATCCTTTTTCTTTTTCCAAAGAAAACTGATTCTGTATTGTATAATACCAATGATTTCGTATTGTCTAACACAACACTGTTAAATACCATATAAATATTGACAAGACCTGCAATACCTGATCTCTAAGTCAGTTGGAACTTGAAAATGGATTTAAATCCTGCAGCATGGGGGAGGAGTTCATCTGGATTTTACACAACATTCATTAGTGTGTTAACCATAAGCCTGTGGGATGAAAAATGGTATCACAGGAACCTTGTCCATTCCATTAAGGTAGTTTACTGATTTGTAAATACTACTAGGACACTCTTCATAGGAATGCAGTGGTGAAACAGACCAAGAAGTGAAAAATTTGGAGGGACTGAATTTAATTCCCACATGAGGGATATCTAGCTTCAACAGTCTGCAGGACTTCAAGATGCCTATTCTATGTAGCTGTATCTTTTTGGTTTAGTTGGCTTTTTCCTTTTTGTTCCTCCCTGTTGTTTTTTCTTGCACGGGGGAGGCTGTTCATCCAAAATGACTACCCAGTATGTCCTTGTTTTATTCATAAGTAGTTTATAAATATCTAATTTTTTTACATACTTGGTACTTCTGAGCTTGAATATTTTAGTGAGGTGTTCCTCCTGAATATTTGACTTCTTCAGCCTCAGAGAGAAGAGAGAACCCTGGTCAGTAGCTTTAACGTTAAGTGCATGTCTTACTAATGTATTAGAATTCCTGAAGTTTTACAGTTAATTGGTGGTTAAAAAGAGAACTGGCTTACGTTATTTACACTGACATTCAAAGGCCTTGTAACCAGATTCTGGGGAAGAGGCTACTTAACAGAAATTAAGTGATTATTGCATGAGAGGTAACTGCTGCTACAGATCTAACTGTCTATAATAAAGCATAGAGTTGAATGCAGGGTTTTCATCAAAGCCAAAATGACTGTGGCGTGCCTTGGGGTTTTGCATAAATCTCGCCATTACTGTATATTAACTTCGCAGACAAAAGGTGGTTAGTAGTAAGGTAGACAAATCTGTGGATGAAAAGAATGAAGGTAAGTCAAGAAAAAAATTTTGTGAAGACTTCATCAAACTAGAAGAGGCTGCACAAAGGAGACAACGTTCTGTACTAACATAAGTAAAATCAAGTACAATGGAAAACATGGCAGATGAGTAACTCATATTGGAGCAGTGTTTGCTTTCTAAATTGCATCTTATGTTTGTACACTGTATTCTTAAAGACCGTCTTCCAAACCCAGGTGTCATTCTCTCAACTTTGGCACAGCAGATGCAGTGCAGCTACAATAGAGGATTTCTTTGAAGTATCTGTTGTTGCTGCTGTTACTACAGAGCATCAAGTGAGAAGTAAAGCAAAAATGAGTACTTAATTGTTTGGCATATAAAAACTTGGGAATATTTTTTTATTCTAGCTTTATGTCATACACTTAAAAATATTTGCGTACAGTTTAACTCTACTTTCATACTTCATGTTGCAGCCATTCTTTACAGAGAAATGTTGCCTGTTGTATAATTCTAATATTACCTGAAGATAATAGTTGTTCTGCTCAGGTGATTATTGATTTATTACTACATAAGTGTAACAATAATATAAATATTTAACATAATTATTAATATATGGTTTTCTTCTAGATGACTAATTTCGAAATCCTGGTTATTCACTTCTATCAAAATGTTAAGCAATTTGGAAGTCTGTGCACTGCCTGATTTTTTTCCCTTGTGTTCTTTATATTTTCCTGTACTTGTAAAGTCAAAATAGATGTTCTGCAATGGGTGGAGTACCATATTTCATTATTTGTATGTGAACTTTCTTTTATGGGCTCTGCCTTACGGTTCTTCAGGATAGGGACCATAATTGTTACAGGATTTCTTGCTGTTAAAAAAAGTGATGATTGTGCTCAGTTTTCTCAGATTGTCTTGCTTACTGTGTTTCTTTGGTTTATTCAAGGGCTTTGGGAGTTCCAGTGACAGACTATACATTTGAAGACTGTCAGCTAGCTTTGGCTGAAGGACAACTTCGTCTGCCTTCAGACACTTGTCTTTTAGAATTTGCAAAGCTTGTGAGAAGCCTCGGGTAAGCATATACAATACTTATATGTAAGCTGCATCTTTATGGTATATCTGTTGTATCGTTTTCCCTTCATATAACAATACTGCATTTCTGAATACATTTGGAATCTTATCATATTACGATAGGGGAAACACTAATATCAAATTAAACTAATACTGTTCTCCACTTGCAAGCAGCACCCATAGATCCTAATGAGTAGGGTAGGTTGTAAAACTTGTATTTTCACAGTCTGACGAGAGCGCAGAGTACGTCTGAAGTGTTCGTTCCTGAACAAACCTAGAAGACGCCTCCTGACGAGGGTCAGGAATACTGTGGGATTCCTAATATTTGCTACAGTTAAGAGTCAATTGCCCTTTCCTGTGACATCTGTGAAGGAAGAATGGTGCTGCCATAGCAGTCTTGTGACAGGATTAACATTATAATAGCTAGGGCAGAAGGGTCACCTTTTCCCAAGAAGCAAAAAGCAATCGATCTTTTGAGTAGGTTGCTGCTAGATGGCTTTCTAATGAAACTGTAGCTTAGTATATGCAGTGTGGCGCTTCTCTTCTGACAGCATCAGTTCTCTGTAGATTTACCTTTCAGAAGAGCTTCAGCAAACAGTGAAAAAAATCACATAAACCAGACAGTAGAACTTGTTGCTGCTGTTTTCCAATTTTTCTCTGGTTTCTTCTCTCATTCTATTGAACAACCACAAACTAAATTTACAGCCTCGTCCTCTTAACTGCTTTAATATACAAACACCCTTTTACATTTTTTGTCCCCTCACCTGAAAGTATAGAGCACAGTTTCATGTTTCCATTCTGTACTTCATTTCTTTTCACTAATTTTTCCTTCGTCTTCCAGCTTGTGTACATAAATGAAAAAAAAGAGAAAGATCTATTGGAGAATAAGAAATGTAGGACAGCATACATTGTGCATTCAGATGACAAGCATATATTAATTCATTGTAAGGACCTCCATCTGAAAAGACTTCCAGTAGGATAGGAGAGACTTCTAAGGGGAAACAAAGATTCCTGCTTTGTTCAAATGCTCTGAATTTACAGTGCTAAGAAAAAAAAGCAAACAAAAAACCCCCTGACAACCTGAAAAGCCACCCATGTCTCTTTTTATGCAGTTGGTAATCCTGGGATTCGGTTTAATCCTCTTGTTAAATTGTCTGGCTTCTGTCTGCTCAATTTAAAGCTGTTATTTCAAATAATGCTTTTCTGGGTTTTTGTTTTGGCCTCTAAAACAATTATTTGCATTTGTGAGTGAGATTCCCCAGAACCCAAAAGTTCTCTGATTGGTTTGAACAATTGTACGTTGGTGAAATTTTACCCTGTCTTGATTTGGATATGCGCCAGTAAGAAGGATATTATGATGGGGTTTGTGGCACAATTGGATGAAGATTGTAATATGACTTCATCTCTAATGCACATTTGATAGTGGTGCAGTCGTTTTGCTGTTTATTCAAAGGTTTTGAGGCCAAGGAGTCATTAAGATCATCCAGTCACATCCCTAAATAACTGGAACAGTAAATTTTATCCAGTGGATTTTACATCCAGTCTTAATACTTTTTTTTTTAGCAATAATATACGTTCAAGGTAACATCCGGTTTTAAATGCGAGATTTTTATGGTAAGGCAAATCCAGACTTATTTTTGGTTTAGATTCCTTGAAATTAATTTATACCTCAGTTTGCTGCAGTGGAGAGTTATTTCTGTTCATGTTACATATCTACAGGATTCGTTAACATTGTCTGTAAAATTTGCTTAGTCTGTGCTCAGCTGGATNTTGAAATTAATTTATACCTCAGTTTGCTGCAGTGGAGAGTTATTTCTGTTCATGTTACATATCTACAGGATTCGTTAACATTGTCTGTAAAATTTGCTTAGTCTGTGCTCAACTGGATGGGATCCAATCCAGAACCCATGCAGCCACAGCAGCGAGTTCTCATGCTTCATCTAATGAAGAGCTTGGGCTCTGTTAACACAGCCATACAGCTGCCAGGTCACAGCTGGCTGAAACTCAGCTGCTTCATACTGAACTCTGGGGTAAAATGACCGCTGTATCAAGGAGATCAATTGATCATAGTCTCATCTTCTCAAATTCTGCATTCATCAGTCCTCAAACAGTTACGCTTCTATTGAGCCTGATAATCTATGTCTGACCAGTGAGCTGATTACTAAGCTATATGAAATCTTTATTGTAGCTTTGATACATTGTAAATCCTCTGCTTCATTTGATGATTTATTCCACAATTAATTATCCCACTGTTTACAGTGATTCTCTGTTTGTACTTTGACTGGATTTATTACCATGTTCTAAACATCAAAGCTTGTTTGGATTTTGTGCCTTATTAAAGACCTCTTCAGGTATCTTCTCCTTCAGAAAGTGTTAATACAGTATAACTAAGTCTCATCTGCATCTTTTTATGAACTGCTTTAGGTTGTCTGCAAGAATCATGGAATGGTAGGGGTTGAATATTCTGATTTGAATTTATTTGCTCCTATTGTCTCAAATGCCTGTTCTTTCTAAATCCTGCATTCACTTTGCCCATGAACTAGAAGGACCATCTAGCCTTAATTGTTTTTCCCCTTTCTTACGGAACCATGGCTTTTAGGCCATCAGTAGCTCCTTAGAGAATTCCCAGTTTACAGTCAAATGATTTTCTGATTTTTTTTTTTTTTTAGTTGTGATTCTTCTCACTTTTAGCTGTTCGGCTTTCTGAAGACTAGCGGTATCTCTCTTCTTTTCTAAAAAAAATATAAAAGCCTAATGTAGCACATATTGCAATCCAAAGTAGGAATTTTTTTTTTTTAGTGGCTATGTTCTACTTGCTGTTAGATGAGGCTTATAAAGTCAGATCTTGATGTAACCTGAAATTTTGCTCAAGTAATTCTAGTGGTCCAGGCCTTTTGCATCTTTGGGAGGGGGAAAGTATTGTTAGCCTCATCAGACTTGTAGCCAGATTAAGGATCGTCTGCTTGCTTATCCTGTGCTTGATTTTTTTTTTTTTGCCTCTGATCTCTTTTCTCTTGCTTTCTGTCTACTCTTCAATTGGTTAACATTCAGTACTCTGCTGCTGCATTATTTACTTAATTGCTTCCTGGTTTTTTTTTTTCCCAAATCTTTCACTTTTAAAACCCCAGGTATGATTTGGAACATCTAGCAAGGGTGGATGTGTCTCACATCCTTCTGTTTTAGTCAGTTTTCTACTTCCTGATTCTTCTTACTCATTTGAAGTCTTTTTTGCAAATATTCTTTAAAAATAAAGATTTTTAATCTATTTTTTCAAAATTTTTTTGAGGCTAGGCAGTGCTGATACTTGTACAAGATGGCACATTTTCTCGTACAGTATGGTAGTTGGCTTCCACTTTGTGCATCAAAAAGCAATAAGCATAGAAAGTACAGCAAGAACATAATATGGTATCATGGTGAATGTGCATTTTATTATTGATATGTGTGGCACAAGACCCTTTGGTTTGACCGTTTCTTGATCTGGTGTATGCATTTAGTACACAGACTCTGAGATTCTTTGTACTTTTCACTGAAGAAAGTATGGCTTTGCTGATTATGTCTATTTCTTTTCAAAAGGTATGGTTTGTACCAAATCATCTTTGTCAGGTCAAGTTTCAGAAAAAAATCCACTCTTCTTGCCTTCTAGACTTCTTAGCTTTCTCAGTAGGACTGCTCTTAGTAATTTTTATCTTTAACAGTGAGCACCAATTTATTTTTGAATTCTTTTTGAATCCTTAACTATCTCCTTTGCTTTCCTAAGCCTGAGTATTATTGGTGTCTTGTACCCATGTGACAGGTACTAGTGATGTCTGCCCTGGAAGACATCAGCAAGCCTGCAAGGTTTACCTTCTTACACACTCCCTGGCCTTGGTGAAATTCAGTGTTTAGTAAACCTGCTTGTGTTGAATCAGTTCTGCTGTCTCATGGTATTTTGGTAAGAATTACTTGATTAAACAGCGGTTCCATTTTGGCCACTACTCTCCAATATTATCTCATCCAGTTGGCCACGAGGATCCTACTAGGCAATGCCCCTAGAGGCTCGTAAGATCTGCAAGGAGGAGTTATTACCTCATAGGCCTGGTGCCTGTCTGTTCTTGCTCGACAGCCTTTGCCATCCAGACTACAATAAAAACTTCTGCTGCCCATGTAATAGTGGTCCAGACTGTAGGCAGGGCTTTGCATCCCCAAAGTAATAACCCCGTCACGGTTTAAAGCTGGTCTGGCTATTAAATGGACAACTGATGCTCTTTGCTAACCCATTCTAACCTTTTGGGGAGGGAAGTAGAGAGGAGAAAGAGACTTATGGGTTGGAAAAGTGAAAACAGCTTTAATCCGACTATAATAATAAGGTATATTAATAATAGAAAAAATAATAATTAAATATATACAAACCGAATATCAAGCTCTGTGCCCCGCCCCCCATGACGATGACATCACCCAGATGCTGCAGGACAGGCCCTGGAAAAGTCCCAGACTGTACTCAGCAGCAGATGGGAACTGGATTCAGGAACACACAGATCAGGATCAAAGGCAGAAGAATCAGACAGAGGCCTCCTTTGATGCCGGCCATAGAAGAAGNTTACACACTCCCTGGCCTTGGTGAAATTCAGTGTTTAGTAAACCTGCTTGTGTTGAATCAGTTCTGCTGTCTCATGGTATTTTGGTAAGAATTACTTGATTAAACAGCGGTTCCATTTTGGCCACTACTCTCCAATATTATCTCATCCAGTTGGCCACGAGGATCCTACTAGGCAATGCCCCTAGAGGCTCGTAAGATCTGCAAGGAGGAGTTATTACCTCATAGGCCTGGTGCCTGTCTGTTCTTGCTCGACAGCCTTTGCCATCCAGACTACAATAAAAACTTCTGCTGCCCATGTAATAGTGGTCCAGACTGTAGGCAGGGCTTTGCATCCCCAAAGTAATAACCCCGTCACGGTTTAAAGCTGGTCTGGCTATTAAATGGACAACTGATGCTCTTTGCTAACCCATTCTAACCTTTTGGGGAGGGAAGTAGAGAGGAGAAAGAGACTTATGGGTTGGAAAAGTGAAAACAGCTTTAATCCGACTATAATAATAAGGTATATTAATAATAGAAAAAATAATAATTAAATATATACAAACCGAATATCAAGCTCTGTGCCCCGCCCCCCATGACGATGACATCACCCAGATGCTGCAGGACAGGCCCTGGAAAAGTCCCAGACTGTACTCAGCAGCAGATGGGAACTGGATTCAGGAACACACAGATCAGGATCAAAGGCAGAAGAATCAGACAGAGGCCTCCTTTGATGCCGGCCATAGAAGAAGAGAGCGTGACCCTCATGATCCCTCAGCTTTATACAGAGTATGACACATATGGGATGGAATACTCCCTTTGGTCAGTTTTGGGTCACCTGTCCAACTCGTTCTTCCCCCCTGGAGGGTCACAGGTCTGTCCCCTTCTCCACTCTCGTTTCCGATGCATAAGAAAGTTAGCAGAAGCAAGCATCAACCTTGGTCTCCATAGGAATAACTATAAGCAAGAGCCTTTCTGCATACCATTCCTACTGATGTTCCAGCACTAACTATAAACATCAAGCCTTACTGCTGCTAGCAGCAAATACTGTCCAAAAAACATGCAGTTAATTTTAGAGAGTGCAGCTTCTCAGAAGAGGTTTAACTAAAAAGTAAAGTTACTAAAAGAAAATTGGTCCTGTCCTAGGTCAAACTAGGACACCCCTCAGAGCTAACTAGCAGTGCAATGACTTCAGAGTGTTCAGAGATCATGTATAACAAGGAAAAAACCTCTGAAGGATATTGTCAATATGCATTCATGGTAAAAGCAATACTGTCCATTACATCAGGTGATCTCGGATCAGGCTTAACATAGCAAATGCTAACCACAATAGCCTCTGCCTCATGGATCAAGGCAGGGTGTGCCAGATTATTTGGAAGGTCAATTTTGCAGCAGCTGTTCAATATCATTCCTCTGTTATGACCAGAAGTTGAACGGAAATACTTCAGCAGACCTAAAACTGAATGTATTTTGGTGTTCTGGCTTAGGGCATGTTTCTCTGAGCTTGCAGTTTACAGTAGCTTGCTACAAGATCCAGCTGTTCTTACGCAACTTCCAGCTCTGTGATACACTAGAAGTTTTTTGGCAGGTTCCCAACATGCAAGAAAGGAGTTTGTTTTCAAATAGTCAAATACAGCTAAAACTAGCTTTAAGGAGGTAAGACATCTCACTTGCTAAAAATAGTGGTAATTACGCTGAAAATATCCTACCTTCAGGGATCTGGTTTTCCTTGTGAAGGATTTATGTTCAGAGCTTTTAATCTTGAAAAACACCCTCTCCGTCTTCAGGGACTCTGGAATGACTTTTTGTTCTCTTTAGTGCGCACTGACCAAAAAAACGAAGCAAAACACCGCAACAGCAAATAATTTAAGTTAAGCAAATAAATAAAGTTAAGTCTTGTGAAGCCTAGATCCTGCATGGAAGCTACTAGGCAAACAAGCATGATTTCATGAGCAAAGACATCCACTGTTTGGCTTTCTAGCTTTTGTAGCCTCCATTGGGATGAAAGTAACAATTTTAAAGGAATTGAGAGGTTCAAATCATTTCACATTGTTTCAGAACTTATTGCCAGGATTTGTAGCACTTGGCTTCATAAGACTTCAGCTTAGTAGTAGGTCATGGTCATCTACACATCCCTTACTTTCTGATTCTGAAAGCGTTGGAGGGAAGTGAGCCGCCATGGATTACCAGAAGTACAGTGCAGCCATACTCAAGCTGAAGCAGTAAGTTTACCTCACTGATCCGCATACTCTTTTTGAGTTTGGCTCTCATCTCTTTCTGTATTTCTGAAACCCAAACCACAAGATGTCTGTAAGATTCATGGTCAGCCATGTTACTTTCTCTACAGGGTTTTGCATTCAAACTTTTTAGCTTTTTGGACTTCATTGACTGGTGAAGAGATCTCTCAAGTCTCAAATACTACTCACCAAACAAGTACTCAGTCAGTTCTAGAAAGCGAATTTTGAGTCAATTCATTGCAAATCAAATCTCTCTGATTTGGAGACAGATGTTAGACTGCGTATTCTGTGTCAGTGGTGGCTTATCTCAAGGGAGGATTTGGATGCCAGCTGTCTTCATCCTACAGTTAAAATATATTTTGGCTGCTACAGCGGGAATGTATTATCTGTGGACACTTCCTATATGTAATCCTGCATCTGCGAAGCTGAGTTCTGCGTGCATCTCAAATCCTCCATGGATTCCTTTGTCGTTATTCCTGCTACTTTTCTACTTGATCATGGAAAAGCGACTGTTTCAGAGGAGTGTTTCACTGCTCTTTTTATACTGTCTAGGACCAAAACTTAAGATAGGTGCTTTAATGCCAGGGTGGAGAACATACAAATGTTTTGTAGGGGTCATGAGTCTCTGAAAGAACTCTTTCATGTTCAGTTCTTATAACTCAGAAATACAGGGCTTGACATTGTTTAATTAGTACATTTTTGGTAAGTCAGTTTAGGTGATGACAGACAGCATAGTAGCTGTGCTTTTACTTTAAAAGCAGTGATTTTTAGGAAAGGTAATTTCAGCAAGCAATCAAGGTCTGGAGCTGACATTTCAGATAATCTTCCTATCAGAAATGCTCTTACCTTTTTTCAGAAGCTCCTGAGAATGTTGATCTTAAGTATTTTGTTTATTCTTGCCACTGAGAGGAAGCTCCTGAGGAATCCCAGCTGCAGTCTGGGAACAATTCTGGTGTGAGCTTGTGAGTTCTGCAAACAACTGCTTTTCCTTGTCTGCAGCAGCAATACAGACAACTGCAGAGTATTGCAGTTGGCTGCTTTTGTCTTCAGACTGGAAAGTTTGGATGCCCACATTACCCTAAATCAGTTCAGAGGAAACTTGCTGATTGAGATTTGACTGATGATGTATTAGGGAGGGAAATTACTTTACCCCACGTGCCTGCAGCACCATTTTTTATAGTCATAGTAAGAGTTATTTTCGCAAAGCGAAAACAGGAAGCTTGACTTAGAAGAAAAAAAAAATGCAGTAGATAACTGCATAAGTACAAAACTGTTCATTCATCAGTCAAAATCTGGTTTTGCAATTGGAAGGACTGAGGGAATTTCTTTAGCTGTATTAACTGCTATGACTTTGTTTGGGTCACCTTGTAATGGTGTCCAACTCCAGACAATGTGAAAAATGAGAACTGACAAACAGGATTAACAGTATAATCGCTATTATGTAATCCCTGATTTCTTTTAGGCAAGATGCATCAGGTCTTTTCTGTCCAGTGACATTAGTAAATTTGGAATCATAATTGGTTTACGTTACTGTCCTACAATACAGCCATATTCAGATGACCTAAATTCCACCTAGTACTCCATGCCTGGTATTTCTTGTTAGCTAGTTCTAGACTGTGGGTTTTTTTGTTCCTGTTGAACTGCTTACACATACAGCTTGTACTCAAGATAGAATAACGGACACAAGTTTATGACCAGGGTTCCTAAGCCGTTGCAGTAACTTCTAATACAGTTCAAGAACTACTGGAAGCCTTAAAATTACAGGAATATGTTATTTTACAATAAAGTTACTTAGTAATTCTGATTCCAGATTTTGTAATGTTTTACACTGTTATCATCCGTTGCTTCATTTGGTATATTGAAATTTGTATTGTTAAAACTGGTTTTGTTTTTAAAATGTGCAAAAATAATATGCTTTCTAGGCTCAAGCCAGAAACACTTGAAGATGATCTTGATAAATATGCTGCAAGTGCAATGAAAATGAAAAAAGAAAAGGTTGATCTTAAAGAATTTTCAGCATACTTGGAATTTCCAGTTTCTCACACATTAGAAAGTATGTTTGCACTTTTTGATGAGGTAAGAAATAACATAATGTTTAAAAATTTACATTACCTCTGGTAAACTCTGCTTTAGCCTAATGCTGTTCCAGTTGAATTCACTGGGGTCTGATTTGGACCAGTGCTAAGTGCTTTTGAGTACTTCACCACAGTATTTGCCTACTGCATTCCCCTTTCAGCAAAGTAGGAACATCTGTCATCAACTAAATAAAGCATTCATTCGGGTAAAAGTTAAAAGGAGTATCAATTGGACAACACTGATTTGCTTTCTAGATGCAAAATATGAAGAGGAAGAAAGATGGGTTCAGGCTAAACTTCTGCTGCAGCTTGTTGTAACTGAATGCAATGCCTGTTAGCTGACATTTCACTTACCTCGTAAATAAACCACTTGTTCTTCTAGGATACCTGAAACCTGAAGGACCTAGGAACTTGTCAAATGAGCCAGTTTTTCATTCCTCTGGCAGTCAGTCAGGATGGGGAAATGACTATTATCTTTGTCTGGATGAGGTGCTGGACCAGATGCTCCTGGTGCTGGTGCTCCTTGAACCAAGAGATGGTTATGTCCACAGTGTTCTCTCTTAGACCATAGAGCAGATGTCATATATTCAAGGCTTAAATTAGGCTGCCTTACCCTGTGTTTCTCTGGTTTTAATTTCAACCCAGTAATTCAGATTGTTTACCATAAAAATCGTAAACATGCAAGTGAAGGATGACAGTAGCAGCACTGTCTGCCAAGAATTTTTGAATTATGACTTCTGACTGAGACTCTGAAAAGAGCATGCAGAGCTTTGGTGACCCAGGTTCTTCCCCTGAATTAATTCCATTTCAGTGAGACTTTTTTTGCAGTGGCGTGTGTAATGATCTGTCTGAATATTCTGCATCTTTATCAACTGTTAGTTATTTATGAAAGTTCTGAGACAAATTGCAGTGTTTTGAAGTGAGATTTTTCCTTCACAGAACGAAGATGGCATAATTGACACTCGGGAATTTGTTATTGCTCTGTCAGTTGTCTGTAAGCCATCCAAAACTCTGGAAACAATTCAGTTGGCATTTCAGGTAAGCAGTGTTTTCTTCCTCTATATAGTTTACTTTTCTTCTTTTGGGTGGGGGGGGGAATTATTAATAGTACCATTAAACTTGAGAAGTTTGTTTCACTTGCCCTTGTAATACTTAATTACATTTTAAAATAACATTAATGGAAAATTAGATTAAGAGGTCATGTTCAGAGGGAATGCACTGCAAGTTTAAGTCATGTAAAATTATGGAAATCTGCAGTTTGAAATTGTTCTCTATTAAACTCTGGTAGAATCTTTTCAGCACATTGAATCTCAAGCCTGAAGTCCTTTGTATTGATTCCTCTAAAGGCTAATGAATTGTGCTTACTACTTTTATAATTTTATAATTTTTTTATATATAATGGTTTTTTATATAATTTTTATAATGTTTTGATCAAATTTTATTTTTCAACTTAACAATATATTTAAAAACTTTTCCTACACATTAATAGAGATTAATGTTTTTACTTCCTTTTATCTTCTTGATAAGGTTTTCTTCCCTCTTAGTCTTACAGTGTTTCTGTGTTGGTCCTGCAGTCTCTGCCCAGACTTTATGCTTCCCAGAAGTGCTCCTGATTTTTGTTCTAGCCTCAGTAGTTTGTTGTAGCATCAGCATAGATGGCTAATGCAGGCTTTTTGGAAAAGTGACAGCAGCAGTACTTAATGTTTGCCATTCTAGTGGGTTTGTCTGACACCTTGATTTATTTTTAATTAATTTCTTTAATACTACTGTTTCAACATTCAAACTCTGCTGCATCCTGCATCGTCTTTTATGTTTGCCTTGAACTCACGTGGTGTTTACTGAAACTGAATAGGGCTAACTCGATGCTGTCATCACTGGTGAATGCGTGGAGTTGAGAGCATTCATTTGCATGGTACTACGTAGCAGCCTTATTTTCTGAGTAGTCATTTTCGTGTTCTTCAGCATACCTGTATTACTTTTAACTATGTTTTGCTAAAGAGATGAGACTCCTGTGAAAGTTTAGTGTTCACATCTATCATTCTACCCTTTGGCCAGTATCAAACAAGTTTGACGAAAGAGGAAGGAACAAAAATATTTAGTTTCTACGAGTATTGGGGGAAATCTGTTTCTAGTAGCTGCAGTTACTTACTGCTGCTTCTGAGGGAAAAGCAGAAAGGTCTCTGCCCTTCCTCCGTTTGATCTGTATAATGACATAGAGAAATGGTCAGGTGCTGTTTGGTCAGCTCTGTGTCTTCATACTAAAATTAGCAAGCTTAAAGTAAACTTGAAGGTGGCTTTTTGGCAGTATTTCATTGAAATTTAGCTGTCATTATGCATAACGTGCAATATACTTTTACCATTTTAGAGGAAGAAAAGCTCGGATTAGGCGATTATTTTCTTTTTGGAAGCAAGTAACTTGAAGTGAATAGAACTGTTTCATCCTGTTCTTCACTATCTGTTTTATTCTGCAACTCATAATATGTAATTTTGAGTTTTCTGGTTAACTGCAAAATATGAAGTTAACTGTAGAACTCCAAACAAGTTCTATGCATGTATGAAGAAGGACAAGGACTCAGAAAGGGCTCATTTTATCTTGCCAGTGACGATTAGAAGGGTTAAAAAAAGTCTTGAGCTCAGGAAATTTTGTTCACAGTATTCTGGAAAAAGGGGAAAGAGAGCCCTTTTTTTTTTTTATCCTTTCTTCCCCCCTTTTCCTGGGTTCACATACAGAAGAGATTCACACAGCTTATTGGGAGCCATTGAAGGATCTAGCTGTTTCATGAATGTGTGACTTTGAACAGTTGCTGTCCTCTGCCATGTGCTGCTCTTTGCAAAGCACTATGTCGTTTGTTTTGAGGGATGAAGTGCAACATTTCATGTAACTGAACAAGTTTTCATAGTGGAAATGTTTACTATATAGTTGAAGAACTTGAAAAATAGGAGTTCCTGAGCCATGAGAGTTCTAAAGCTGTGGGCAAATAAAAGAGAAGGGAGGATTATGGCAATCAAGTCTAAGAACCAGACTCTAGCCTTTAAGTGCTATGCATTCTTCCATCCTAATTGCTAAGGAAATTGTTGTTACTCTTGCTGATATGATGCTTGTGAGCCTTACCATCAAGTATCACCTTCTGACTAGTTGATCTGTGAAAATACAGCACTTGTTTTATTAAACGAGTGCCTTGTCCTTGCTCCTATTCCTTGTGAAACTGTGTGCGAGTTAGGTGCTAGGGAGGAAAAGGCAAGATTCCTGATTTGAGCGTGAATGTTGCCTTCCACAACACTTCAATTTTTTTATTCCACTGACTTTTTTTTTTTGTTCCATTGAGGTGTGTTGTCTTGTCCTTGTGTGAAAAATACATCCTTAGGCCTTTTTTGTTCAATCTCATCAGTTCCCACCTTCTCGATGTAGAGAAACTCAAAGGAAGTTTCCAAAGTAGCATTTTGAAACGATTCAATGTTTGCAGTGTTCATGCTTGAAAATGAGACAAAGATGTTTCAAAAACTCTTCTGTCTGTATTTCCATTGCACAGGCAAGCTGAGTTATTTTAGAGAGTTTAATGAAGTTGTATTCAAAAGCTTCTGTAACAAATACTCGGGTCTCTTTTTCAGGGGAAAACACTGTACATATACAAAGATAGAATGAGACTGAACAATTAATTTTAGTTATCAGTCTCCTGTCAGTAGTAAAGCTGTCTTTTCCTGTGAGGAAACTCTTTGCTTCAGGACTTAAGAATATGCAAGTTACTATTTTCCAGAATTTTGAGTAAGTGTTTGTAGAAAATTACAGGCCCATTGCTTTATGGAGTAGGATTTTCCCCGATTAATACAACGCCATTTAGAGGTAGGCACTTTATGAAAACTGACTGTCGAACCGGTTGGATGTTCGTCAGAGGAATCTTGAGTTTTACATCTGACCAAGTGGAAATGGTATCTGCTGTAGGCTGACTTAAATATATCTCCTGATTCCACAGACTCTCCTGGAGTTTGGACACATAGCTCAACAGACTACAAATTATTCTCCATTACATAATCTGCAAAACATGTTGGTGTTAAGCAGTCTGGTCTCTGAATATCACTGAAATGCCAGTGGTTAGGCATGTGAACAGTTTTTTTCTGAATGTAGCAAGCTTTACTTTCTAAGCACACACAGGTGAACTAGTAATCAATGCTGTCTCTTACCCAAACTAATCAGAAATCCTTAGTAGATCACATCAATCTGAGAGCGACTAGAATTTCAAATACCAGATTTTAATTTTGCGTAACTTCTTAGTGTGGTGCTGTTTATGGGAGTTAGCATTCTGTTTTGCAATGATTTATCTTGCTGTCTTGATTCATAGCTGTACCAGTCAGAAAATGCAACTATAATAGAAGAAGATTTAGCTTGTATCCTGAAGACTGCCATGGGCGTGTCACAGATTAATGTTACACATCTTTTTAGAGCTGTAGATGAAGAAGAAAAAGGAGAGATTACATATGGTAAGTATTTTAAGTGGATCTGAACTGTCATAAAATGTCGAAGTTGTCTGAACTCGATATACAAACCAGTTACATTTTTATGAGTTTACCTTTTTTGGTTGACTTGTTGACTTTATCAATGATAAAACCACTGCAGATAAAGTAAATTTACATTTTAAAAAAACCTTTAATATCAGATGTCAAGTTTACATGTTTTCAGAGTTTTTCCCCTTCCGCATTAATTCAGGCAATACCTAGATTAGCTCTTTCTGCATATTCTGTTCTGTGACTTCCATGTATGTGAATATGTATTTTTAAGAAAGCTATCTTAGCTATGTCCTGTTGTCTCTTGTATCTGTTCCCCACTATTTCTGCCCTCCCAGAATACAGGAGGATGTGAGATTTTCTACTCCCATAATAATTTCTTAGCCAGTTTGAAAGTAAGTCATGAGCGTGTGTGCTGGGGGGAAATGAGGGAGTATTAAGCAGGCTGCCCAATATGTAGTCTGTAATACAGGTGATATGGAGGCGAGAAAGTTGCGTTTGAAAAGTTGTGATATTTGGGTGAATAGATTATGCTGGGAATCAAAGTACTTGTGTGTTACTTCAGATTCTTCATCTTGTATGCAGTAAGTTTCTAAATTTAGTTGTATTATTTAAGTATGAACTGAGTCGTTGGTAGCCAACATACCACGTATCTCCAGAAGTGCTTATGACACGCCTTGTGCTATTGGTTTTCCTTCAGGATAATCAGTATGCATTTAATTTGTAAAAATCTTACAACTTAATACATCAGTGTTAGTAAATCACAATTTCTACACTAATTCCTGTGTTTCAATCATACAGTATCTGTGTAAAGCTTCAGCTACAGAACTTTTCTAGAGTTGTTGGAATCAGTATCATTGCCACTGCCCTGCCCTTTTTTCCTGACTGCTATGACTCACCTCCTTCGTTCCTGTGTTCCACCTTTCCTTTCTGTACCTCTCATCTGTCATGTCTCCAGTATTTCCATGTCCATCCTACGCTATTGCCTTTTTACTGCCTCTCTCTCTTGCTCATTGTCTCCCAGCTCACTTGGGTGGTGACTCAGCTCTTCCCCGCCTCGCCCCATCACCAGCCTCAAAGACACCAGCACAGAATCTTATGCTAGCAAGCCTAGCAGAACTCTATTTTTGGCACACTTCATTGTTTAAGAATAGCTAAATTTGAAATAGTATACGAATGAACTCAGATGAGTTTGTGTGAGTTACCAAAGAATTCGTATTTCAATACCCATCTTTAATAGTACTTAGTTGTGTTTAAATCTACACTTCTCCCCTGAGTGCTCATGGTTTGTTGCCATCACAAGAAAATGTGGACCACTGAACCACAGCAGTGGCCACTGAAGTGCTTAGCTCCCATTTTCACTATCTTATTTCCTGTAGTCAAGAGTAGTCCTTTGTGAGGCTACACAAAGTAGAATGGTTTTTACATCATTTCTTTGAAACTTTGCTTGGACCTTTTCTGAGAGGAGTGCTCATTTTGTAATATAAACATTGCACTGAGATTTTAACATATCTGAAAGCTTAATAGTAAGAATAAATGTCCAACTTATTGTGGTAGAGAATTAGAAGATGAAAGTAAATTTAGCATGACATCTACAGTAAATATCCTAGTCTTCCCCATGCAAAAAGGGTTATGCTTAATGTGACTGTAAGAGCATCTTTTGTACTGTTGGTTGAAGTTTTTATACTCACCTTAGTGGGACTAACTATCAGAAAGACCTTTCCCAAAAGAGGCTATTTTTTCATGATCGATAATATGATGCATACACATATGTTAAAAATCGGACATTGAAGCCTTGTCGCAATTTGCCCACATGACTGTTTATTCAGACATGATCTGAACACAAGACACCATACAGGATCCAAGTCATTAGAAGCTATTCTTATAATGTAAACTGACACGGGAAAAAAGCTGGATGTGAACATTATCAGTCACCTACAGGTATCTGTATTGCACACAGCCCGCTCAAATTCACTGTGTTATCCCAGAAGAGCTCATGACACATACATATGTGTTGTTACAAAAATGAATAGAACCTTGAGATGGGCTTAAAGTGTCTGTGTGAAAAAAGGGAATGCTTTTATGTTCCGGCTGCAGGCCAGACCCAGTTAAAGCTGATAGCTGATTGCTCTGTCCTTGTTAGCTGCAGAAAAATAATATACTCAGTTGAATTCACTGAATGTGCTTAACTGTTTTGATTCTGATAAATCAGTTTACACTCAAGTGTTTCTAATATATTACTGCAACTACTACCACTGTTAAATATTTTAAATGGAGAAGAAAGTTCTACGTTTCCTTCTTGAAAAAGGTCAGATGCATCACATTCTTCGCTATGAGACTATTTTTTGAACAAAGTTGAACTTGCATTAAATATTATCAAAAGATAAATTTTTGCTGTATGCGTTTTCAAACATTTAAGATTTCCTTCTCTTCCTCCACCCCCGACACTTTCTCACTTACGTGATCGATCAGCCTGTTGTCCACACAGGTTTTTGAACATAGATGGTAGTGTTGGTTTTCACAGCCTGAGCATCATAGCTGTTGTTGAGATCACAGGGTCCAAAATACTTTAGATACATATAAACTGTGAATAAAGGATACCCGTTTTTTTGTTTGTGTAAGGATGAAGTTACATCTTTTGCATTCTCCCCACCTATCCCTTTGCAACAGTTCACAGGCAGGGTTGACCTACAACTTTAGTGCCACTGTGAGTCAGATGACATTCCCTTGCCCTTTGCAATCTTGAGAAAAACATGTCGTCTCAAACCGAGAATGGTGGTGGAGAGGGAAAGCTGTGGTAGTTCCCTTCTTCCACACCAGCGCTGTTGTGCCAGGAGGAACTGGGCTTCAGTCTTCTGAAACGCTACTTCAGCCATCATCTACGCTGCACTCCAGGGAATTCACAGCATCATCTGATCATGAGCTCTTCTGGGATAACACAGTGAATTTGAGCGGGCTGTGTGCAATACAGATACCTGTAGGTGACTGATAATGTTCACATCCAGCTTTTTTCCCGTGTCAGTTTACATTATAAGAATAGCTTCTAATGACTTGGATCCTGTATGGTGTCTTGTGTTCAGATCATGTCTGAATAAACAGTCATGTGGGCAAATTGCGACAAGGCTTCAATGTCCGATTTTTAACAAAAAATGTTACTCTTCATGTTAAATATTCCCTGCTCCCCCAAGAAGTAATCTTACTCTTTTTATTGTCTTACTAGTATCGAACATTACAGAATCACAGAACGGTAGGGGTTGGAAGGGCCCTCTGGAGATCATCCAGTCCAACCCCCCTGCTAAAGCAGGTTTGCCTAGAGCAGGTTGCACAGGAACGTGTCCAGGAGGGTTTTGAATATCTCCAGAAACTCCACAACCTCTCTGGGCTGCCTGTTCCAGGGCTCTGTTACCCTCACAGTAAAGAAGTTCCTCCTCGTGTTCAGGTGGAACTGCCTGTGTTCCAGTTTGTGCCCATTGCCCCTTGTCCTGTCGCTGGTCACCATGGAGAAGAGCCTGGCCTCATCCTCTTGACACCCACCCTTTAGATATTTAGAGATATTAAAGTCAGGTTTTTTCATAATGTGTTACAAATTAATTGTCTTCTCCCACTATTACTCCCTAAAATATTAGGACTTTTGAAATGCTGAAATCTTGAAGGTGGAAGGCAGCAATGACAGCTGCTGTTAGGTTGGAGAGAATTATGAGTGCAAAGCATTAAATGGGCATGTTTGCAAAAGACTTCCCAGATTTTAAGAAATTACTACGCTTCCTGTTTGTTCTTCCTTAGCTGGAGGGCTTCTGCCCTACCCCCAGGGAACAGTCAGATGCTATGTCAGGGCATGTGGTGCTCCTCATGCATCTTAATAGAAATCTGAGTCTGTTTACCCCTTCACCATACAAGATAAGCTCTGGTCTGAAATTCTTTAAGAGGCCTTAGATAACTCTTTGCAGCATCTCAGCTCTGGGGATGTGGTAAACTTTAGCTGAGAAGCTAAAACAAGCTATAGGGATAGCATTATGTTAACTGCTGCTATTTTTCTCCAAAGTGATCATGTGATTATATGTGTAAGCATTCAAATTTAGCATCCTTCTGCTTCAAAGAGCTGATTCTGTGTAACAACGATTTTTTTTTTTTAGATGACTTCTACAGATTTGCTGAATTGCACCCACACTTTGCAGAAGACTATCTGTACGCTGATCAGATGGGAGCCGAGAGTGGCTTGGAGACTTCATCTCTTTCTGCTCCTAATGGTATCTGTACTGACTTCAGCCCTGAAAACGCTGAAGATAAAAACAAGCCCCTGCAGAAGAAACTAAATTAACACTACAACTGTTCCTTTCCTCTCCTGGTGAGAGGATTGTCTTTTCTTGGGATTTTCATAAGTCACTCCAAGTATACAGCAAATACCAGTTTTGTGTGTGAAAGTTCTTCTACCTTAATACTGTTCTTTGAATCATATATGCTATATTTAACAACATGTTCCAGGTTACTTTGGGGAAGTTGTTCTTTTTTTTTTTTCAAAAAGGTCTTTGAAAGGCAAAAATGTGAATGTGTTTCATTATTAATGTTCATATTTAAAAGGAAGCGGCACACTTATTTATATTCCATTGGCTAGTTTCATGTACAAAGTGTCGCACAAACTGTGCATGTGTAAAGAAACTGTAGCTACTATGGTGTAAAGTGCACTTTGGTGATTAGTGTTTTCCCTAGTTACGGGGATGTTTCTTTGGGGCCAAACTTTGCCATCCAAATTTGCATAGTCGGTCTTGTTGATTGAGTGGGATTATTCTCTTGAGCAAGGCAAGCATATTTTGGCCCTTTGTTTTGGTTTCAGTGAATAGGTTGGAAACAATAATACAAAACCTTGCTAAGGATGACTTTTTATTTTTCTTGTTGAAACACAAAATTGTTTCTCTTTCACTCTATTCCATGGTAGAATGAAAAGGAAAGGCTACTTATCCCTCACCCCAACACTTTTCTACTGTAATCTTCCGGATGCAATTAAACATTAATTTTTCCCAAACTGGCAAGCCACATGCTGTTTGTGACTACATGACAAAACTTGTTTGTGCTTTTTGCTAATTATCAATTCAAATCATGTCCACTCAACATTTAAATGGGAGATGTTTACACAACTGTATTTAATCTAAATTTATCAGGAATCACAGGTTTCTTTTGTAGCAAGCCTGTATACACAGGTAACTTAGCATGGAACACATTATGAAAACTTTGTTGTATCGGCACAAGTTTGAAAACGTTGCAGTTACTTCAGAGGCCGAGCCAGCAACAAGTTGCAGAGCATCCTGAAGAAGTGCTAGTTAAATCTCTATAGCAACATTAGGTATACTGCATATAATGTATATGAAGTTTAGAACTGTTTTAAAAAAAAAAAACACCAAACAAAACCAAGATACACCAATTGTGTTAGTAACATTTCTTATCCTTCCTTTTGTAAAGCAAGATGCCTTAATTACCAATGGAGGTCTCAGAGAAAAATTTAAATTATTATAAAACCGCTGAGCTTCACTGATTAGCAAATGTGACAAAAGCCTGAAGGAGTAGGAAGGAGGACTCTGTCACAGAATAACTTTGATGCCAACTCTACTTCCAAACAAACAAAAAAATACTTTCAAATAATTTCTATAACTTTGTAGGGCTGCGCTAAAATGTGATGGGTTTGTGATTGGAAACTGCTGAGATTTGAATCTTCGCCATGTTAAGAGTAATTTAGAACTAGATTTTAAAGGGAGACATTTTAGCAGAAGGAAATCTGTTTGTACGAAACGCTTTTATTACAGTTTTTTAAATTGTGGGAGGTTTTTTAAAGCTCATTAGGGTATAGGAATGTGTCCTTAGAAATCCCAAACTGTATGTGGCAAGTCTCCAAACTGAAACTGGCTTTAACAGAAAGTGTATGGGGGGGGGAAAAAAATCTAAGAAATAATGCTTTCTGTGGGGTATGTTGAGGTAGGTGCTCATTTGGAGGTAATAATTTTTTGATTTATCTAGGTAACATATGCCAAGCTGACAGGGCTGCAGCAAACTGGCAGACAAGGTTTGAATTAGAACTGATCATGAAAAATAGAAGAAACGGTTTGGAAAAATAAGGCATGTGAGGAACTGCATGTGAATAGGAACAGTCAGCTGCATAAACAGAGGAGGGAGTGGTTGTTGCTGCATAAAACATCTTGGGGTATAGAGTACGACAATCTGAGCACTGTTAACTGATTGCTGCAGAAAAGATACTCATTGTAGTGGGATCCATCAATAGTGTAGCCTGTGAGAAGCGTGGCAGTATTTCTGTGTTACCAAGGTGTGATCAGGCCTTGCCTGAACTACCTGTCCGTGTTGCGGCGCCTGAGAAAGATGGGGAGTTAGATGGGTAGAGTCTGGAGGACAGAAAGCATTCAGAAGAGATCAAAAGTATTCTTTAATCCAAAGAAGAGGAGACTGAAGGAAGGTGTGAAACCAGTCTTCAGATATGGAAAGAGTTGTTACAGAGAAGATTGTTACAGAGAGGTTGTTACAGATGAAGTCTGTTCTCAGCATTGGTGGTAGATCCCAGCTTTTCATTTAAAAGGCAGGATAGAAGCATTAGGAAACTGTCCTTACAATGCACCTAGTTAAGCTAAGGAGAGTGATTTATTCAGGGTGGGGTGAGGAGCTTTCTTCCTTCACTAGAGACTTTGAAAACAGAACAGACAGCTAAGACGGAGGCACTTGGTTTTGTTGATGATGCCCCAGGGTTGTAGCAATACATCCTGAGGTCTGCTTTCAGTGTGTATACAGTGTGTATTTTAGTCGGTAGGTAAGGGAAGGCACATGAACTGTAGTCTGGGTGTACCGCATCCCCTGAACGAGACTTTTTATGGCACGTGGCTTAAGCTGACTGTCTAAGATGGTTATCTTTTGCTTTGTGCGTGAGCTTGGGCATTTGAGAATTACAGAGTGCCCCAGGGGGATGAGAGAGACTTCCCTGAGACAGTGTCTGAAAAGAAGAAAAAAGGTAAGCTTAGTATTCCTGGACAACTCTGGAGTGAGAGAAGCGCCAGAGGAAGAGATACTGTGTGTCCCCATCTGTGAAAGAGCAAAGCAAGCTGATTGCAGTTGGCTGACTATGAGTGTGCCTCATTTGCATGTATGGTGTGTGTAACTGGAGGATCTGTCTTCTGAAAACCAAACGGTTTGTTTGGTTTCACATTTTTTGGTGAGGGAGATATTTTCGAATTGCTGTGAGTGAAGTAGCTGCACTTGTGTGCAACTATGCTGTGCAGAGTAGTTGGGTGGGGGAGCACTGCAGCCTGCGGTAGACGGGCCCTTGACCAAATGCCACGTCATGGGGTGGAGAGGCACTGAAAGTCACGTGGGTCACTGAGTTCAGTCCAGAGCTGCTGCTGAAGAAGGCCGGTGAAGAGCACATTGTTTGCTTGGTGAGCAAGTACTCTTGGTGGAAGCAAACATTTAAAAATAAAAACACCCCAAAAATGCCCAGAAAATAACACTTAGATTCTGTAATGAGTTGCAATGCTCTCTCCCTCTTTTGTGAGATTGTTGAACTAGGTAGAGGCACGATAGGGTGAAGTCTTGATCAGCCTGCATGGAAACATTGTTAGATCACACGTAATGTCACAAAAGCTGAGACTAATATAATTGAGGTGATTTTAGCATCTGTGGAATATAAGGCTATAATATTTGACTGCCTCGTAGTGATAGAAAAGCCGCCTTACCGTAGGGTGGTAAACTCAGACTTTATTGAGGGATGAGACCTGTAACACATTGTATTGCTGCAGCAATGCTCATTGTAGCTCATCTATCAAACTCTGACTGCTGAAATATTTTATTTCTACATAAGTAGCCTTTTATAAGGCACCTGACTGTGGAACAGCTGGGTTGCAACAGTCAAGTTTCAGTGGCTTGCTGCAACGTCAGGGTGGAAGTGAAAGCTTCCTTTCCTCTTCACTGAACACTGATGTGTAAACGCTTTCAATTAACATATTACAGAACTTACAAATGCATTGTTTTATTTTAACTGGTGATATCAACAGCCCCTAAATTTACAGGGAGACATGAATAAATGACTTCAGTTCTTTGCAACAATTTAACTTAATAAATGGTTCTTACAAAAAAAAAAAATACGCAAGAGCGTGAAGGCATTTGACATTTCTGATGAGCATTTTACTACTTTTAGGTAATATTGCCATCCCTTGCCAGTAGAGCCCTTGCATCAGACTGAATTTTTACATATTGTATGAGAGGCCCAGCCAAAGCTTTGTTATTCTGATATGGTTGAACAAGTATGCTTTGTATTTTGAATGTATTTAAAATAACACAGAAAATCACGAAATTCAAGATACCTAAATAGTGTCTCTTTTTTTTTTCCTCTTCATCTGTATTTCTTCAAACACAATAAAACCCTACTAAGACCAAGCAAATGTTTAGGAGGTGCAAAGCATGTTTAAGCCACTGTCTACCACAGTAAGGCAAGTGCTAATACAGATTTCGCAGGAGTCAGCTGCTGTAAGCAGATACACTTTAAAAGGCATTATAGGCAATCTGTATGTCTTACAGAGAAATTAGGTCATACACTTAATTTTATACCAATGAATTACACTATGTGTTTCAATGCATTTATTGTAGCTAGAATAATCTGACTGTGCTAAAAAGCAACCGGGCTTTTGTATGTGTTTGCTAATCCCACTTTGAAGGTATAAATCGTTAGGTCACCAGGGTTGGGAAGGAGACGTGTGCGGTAAAGTGATGCAACCTCTTAAAGTGGCAAGGCTGCTGGAAGGAAATAGTGAAGTTTTGTACATAGCTGTTTATTAATATTTTCATGCAAACTGAATAGGTTTGTTAGCTGGTTTAAGTCTTGCGCTGGTGGCGTTTGTTTTTATTCATAGTAAGTAGTAAACATTTTTCTGGAAGAGGGATTGTTGCACTTTGACATTTGCATAGCTTGATAAATTTTTCTAAAGCAGATGTATTTTTATCATTTATGAGTTCCCTTACAAGGCCATCTTTGGTATTGCCATTAAGTTATTTTTCCTGTGTTATATTATCATGCGGTAAGTACAGCTTTTCATGTTAACTGTTTTAGTCACATTCTGCTCTCTGCTCCTTCAAAAATGGTATTCTTATTTAAAAAGAAAAAAGATTCAAGTTCTGCAACTTACGTTCTTTGAGCGCTGTGTGCTGTAGACCCAGTGATCTCATAAATACTATATAAGCACAGATTTGAATATGTAGAGATTGAGCTAAAAAAAAAAAAAAAAAATCCGGTGAGAACTCTAACCAAGTCAGATGGACTTTCCTTTAGGTTGGAGTGTGGATTATAAGACCTTCAGGAAATGTGGCATTTTGCTTAATGTGAAGCCTCTGGTTTTTGCTAGCCGCACTTTCATGAGTGTCCTAGCATTAAGAAATTACAAATATTGTTGGCCAAGAGTTTTACATTAGCAAAATGTTAAGTTCGCCTCCTAAACTCACATTGGAAGTACAGAAGTTCCCTGTGAACCAAGTCCTTCACATGGTTTGTTACTTTTTAGGTATCTGAACTTCAGCTAATTTGGAAAACTTCAATTACCTGATTAATATGGCTAGATCCTTTATAAAAGAGGAGGAAGAGTAGGTCCGACAGTTTGAAATGTCAAGTAAGAAGTTGTAATCACTGCCGTTGATACTTAATTATTAATTTAATTAATAGTTAATCAGTCCAGCAAAGCCACAAGATCTGTTTCACAAGTGAGCGGGAAGACTGAGATTGTCATTCAGGTAATTTTGCAGTCCTGGCTAGGTAGAAATTAAGCTAGCTGTTGGTCAGTCAGAGGATGATTTCTTGAAGGTACTGCAGTATCGTGTATCCATGTAATGTGTAGGTCGGTGGCAGCGCAACCACTGAAGTTGCACCTGCTCTCCCTGCCTTTTTCCTTTGAAGATCAGAAAAAAATATTCAAACCATGACAAGAACATTGTAAGACCTGCTTAAAGGTAAAATCCTCCAGCACCATGGCAGAGGAACAAACACGATTGTTCTGTGCTATAGCTAAGGCAGTGAACTGGGTATACACATCAGTCACCAACACGTTGTGATCAAAATGTGCAGAAATTATATAATATTGAGGTAAAGCTACTGAGAGAACACAGCAGCAGGCAGATCATCCATTAGACGTGCCTGGACTTCCATCTGTGAGTATTTGCTGCATCTAGCAGTGATCAAGTTAAGACGGTTTCTTTCTCTAGGAAACCTTTCAGGCTTGTTTGGAGATAGTAATTGCTTTGGCTTTTACAAGTGGAGGAGTGATTTGTTTTGTAGAAAACAGCTGCTTTTGCCCCAGATGGTATGATGTGCTTTATCATGTGTAATGGGATTAAACTGAAGTGGGTGATACCAAGAGAGCTGAGGATTTAAGAGGCTTATAAAATGGAGGGTTTATGTTTCTGTGAAATATGCTGAGACCTTTTTCGCAGCGGTTGACACTCTGCCTAGGTTGTCCTGCAAGTTCATTAGGCAAAATAATTTTACTAGTTGTGTGATGGCAGCGGCTGCTTATTCCATTTTGTTTAGCAAAGTGGCAGAGCAGAGGACTCCTAGGCAGGCTAACTTCAGGAGGTCATCTGTGACGAGTAAAGATGTATTTGCAGTTTTCAAATGATCACTCTCCGGGAAACGAAACAGTAGAATCACCTTAGTGCAGATTGCACCCGAGTAAGTTACTCCTGTTCATTAACTTACTGGTTTGGGGGTTTTACCAACATAGTTGTCATGCTGCTTTATTCTGAACTAAATCGCGCAGGGCCGTATGAACATCAGAGCTCATTTGAGGTTGGGTTGGGGATCTCAAAAAAAAAAAAGGTGCTGTACGATAATCTGTCAATATAGTGCTAAGTTTACGTTTGTTCACTTTGACCAAAAATGTTAGAAGCAAGAGAAAAGTCATAATGACTTTTGTAATACTTTATTTTGCTATTATGAATGGGGTGTTAAAAATACTTGAGTGCCAGTTCTGAGCCAAAGAGTCAGCTGGAGAAAAATCAGGTTGAACTTCTGGTCCTGAACCAGCAAACAGAAAAGCCCATCAAGGCTAGCGTGGCAGGAAAGCTTTCACTGCACCGCTAGCCTTTTCCCACAGTGAAGAAGGATCTTTTCTGCCTTTTGGGCTGGTGGTTTCAGTTTTCTTTGTCCCTAGCTCTTGCTTGTGCTGTCTGTTCTTTGTGGGGGTGTTGCAGCCTGAGGGAGACCTTGCTTCCTCTTAAGCTTAAGCAACATTCATGGACTTTTTTCCCTGAGCCATAAGCAGCAGGTGAATATTAAAGTCACATTCTGGTCATGCCACCCAAACCTAGGGGCCCCGGCCGGTACTGCTTCAGCTTGTGCCTGACGTTTAGGTAAAGGATCGCTCGCTCTTTTCCCACATTTTAACTGTTGCAGGTGTGTCCAGGTGACAGCAGTCTGAAAGAGCTTATGAGATTCACCTTGTTCCTATGAACAATAAGAAATTAAATTTAGAAATGCAGTAGAATGAGACCTGAAATTGGACTTAGTTCTGACTCATTGTGTCACTGTTTACTTCCAAGTTTCAATACAGCATCGATAAATGTGATAGCAAAGTCTCCTCAAGGACACTGAAGAAAGCTGAAGCTCAGACACTTTTCATCCTACCATGGTACTGGAAATGAAATTCATCTGATGATAGGTCATTTCTAAGTCTGTGAATGTATACGGGGGAAACCCAAATACATGTCTTTCATTCGCTATCCAGCACGAAGACAATTTTGTATTTGAAATGCTAGAGAAACAAACTTGTAAAGATCTTGTATGGCCTAAGTATATATTTTTGTCCTGTGTTTTCTTTTATAATGAAGTTCAAGCAAAGTATTTCTTACATTTCAGAAGGGAGGTTTAGGTTAGCCAGTGCTGTACTTTCCAGACTACAAAAGCAGTTTTTAATTAAACATCTAAAACTGAAATTGTATTTTTAAATGTGTGGAGTAGAATTCCTGAAGTTAAACATCTCTCCTTAGCAATTGTATATACTTAGACAAAAAGCGAAACTGTTGCAGCTGCTTGTCTATCGGGTTGTTTGTGTTTGGTGATTTGTTTATGTTGCTTTCTGGAGTGCTCTGAGGGTGTTAAGAGCTCCATGTAAATCAGTAACATTAGAAATGGAAGTCAGAATAAACTTCTTTAGAAGTGATAGATTTTGTTTCCTGGAGGAGGACCAAGACTAAGCATCTGCTAACCTTGTATTATGTACTGTACAACTTCAATGTTGCAGCATTATGCTGAAAAGTATTTGGCATCTGTTCAGTGGGACCACTTTCTAAACATTTTTGTAATTCACAGCATCTCTCCAGGTGTGCAAGACGTTTCTAATCTGATTGCAGGTACTAGTTATTCTTTTTGGAAGAATAAAATTGAGTTATCAACAAGCTGAGAAATAATTCAGAAAAAAAAAGTTTTTGATCTCTTGAATTATTGTTAAACTTGCATTGAGGATATAATTTATATATTTTTGGAAAAAATATTGCTATGTGTTTGAACACACTTGAGAATTTCAATGCAAAAGCAAAAAAGTTAACCTTTTAAATAATCAGATTTTGGAATTTTCTCTTACCGCTACTGAATCCAAGTTAGTCACTGCCATGAAGAGGATGCTTTTAGTTGAAAAACTGTGCTGACAGAGCAGGAAGCTGTTTTGTAGAAACTCACATGCAAGGTATTACGTGCTTGTTCCATCAGTGGTACAACTTCTGTGGACTTCAAGGCTGCTCAAGCAGACCTGGTGTGTTTAAAGACGCATATTGGCCGCAGCAAGCTTTTTATTATAATAGCCCTTGGATATGCAGTGTAAATCTGTAACAATATGTAGTGCTACTGGATGATAATAATCTGAATGCGTATTTTCTGCTGTAAATTTCCTTCCTATGGCATGTGTACATAGACTATTACCTTTGCACTGAACTGACTATACTTCCTAACTGAAAAGTAAGAACAAGCAGTGTACTAAAGGTGACTGCGGCTTGTGGGTCCGATTGCGGAGGTACTTTTGCAGAACGGAGAGTATAGCTTCAGTGCTACAAATTTGATTTTTATATTTTTTATTAACATGCATGGAAGACTAAGGATAATATTTTTTAGAAACGAGCTTGGTTTTGTACATTTTTCAATGTTTAAAACTATATGATTTAACGTTACCTCTGAATACCAGTTATCAGTCGATTCTTAAAGGAAATACCTCAATTTGAGCATTCTTTTCTTGTTAGTTGTCTGATAGGTTGAAATGGACTATAGCACGTGATGAACTGAGCCAGGCAATGGAGACGCTTAAACTGCGCTATGTAAGCTGTGTGATGATGTACTAAAAAGGTACTAAATGATACACTACAAGTGTGGATGTGCAGTATACAATCATGGCTCATTCTGCCCAACTGGACATTTTCCTTATGAATGGCTTGTAAATTGAATTTTCAGCGTGAAGCCAAATTAAAAATGAAACAAAAAAGTTTGGTTTCCTCTGGATTTTTTTTTTTCAGATTAAGTTGTTATAAATGGCAAGGTTTACAGTAAGGGAAAGGAAACAAATCATAATTGTGAATGAGACTGAGTCCATGTACGTTTAGGCGTGCTTTGTTGATGTGTTCTCTGTGGTGGTGTGCGTAGGAGAACAGGGTTTGTTTACCTGACAACTGGAGTATGAAATACGGGGGTTTAAGGGGGTTTTGTTTGGGTTTGGGGTGTTCGGGGTTTTCTGTGTGGGGTGTGTGGCTTTTGGTTTGGATATTGTTTTTTTGGTTTGTTTTGTTTCTCCTAAGGATGACAGGGATGTTGACTCCAGTTCTGTTTTCTGTGTTTAAAGAATACTACTGAAAGATCAAGAAAGGTTCAGAAATGGGGCTCCAGAAGTCTGGAGAACAAGTCTGCCTAAATTAGACTGACACAGCTCTGGCTACTTTTATGTATCCAGGAAACAGACAAGAAGTGATCCAAGACCCCAGCTACCTACATACACGAGAAATTTGTAACGGAGGGTGGAAAAAGGCATAATGACGTCCAGTGGATGTAAGCTGAACCATTAATATGAACATTTTTAGAATACAAGCGAAACACTGGGGAAGGTTACTGGAGAAATGACAGATATGATATGAAGATTTCAAAGGAAGACTTGTTAATGTTAGTCTCTAATTTCAAATTACGGGTTGGATGCAGATTTTGAGTATGTTCTTTGGCCCACGTCAGGTTGGTCATGCAGTGATTTGTGTGAAAGAACAGCCATTTGCAGGTAATAGCAAATGCATGTAATTTCATTCTGTGTAAGAAAAAAGACTCAATACCGTATTTGTCCAAAACAAAATTTAATCTAGTTATTTCTTCTTTCGGTCAACTCTACTAGTCATGCAGCAACATGGCACGCTTTCTCACGAAGAGAAGCTGTAAACCTAAACTTTTTGCTTAAATATATTTTTCCTTTTCTTCCACTCTAAAATGCGAACAACTTACTTGCTCTATACTTCTGAAAGTAGATCACACTAGAAAATGTTTCAACTGATGCCAGAGGATGCTATCAGATTGCGGTACACTTTCACAAATGCTTATTCGTTACAAAATGGAAGTGATTGACATTATTAGTGAAATATTACAGATGTGTAAATACATAAAATGCATGCAAGATTTCTTTCTTCCAAGGGTAAAGATTCCCCTACCTGATACCATCTGGTTTTAACCCCGTTTTTCCTTGCTGCTTGCCAGGGTAGCGTGAGGCCTGCCAGAGGTGACGGGCTATAGCCCTGGCTTTGCTTGGCGGCAGAGCCCTCTCTCCTGCTCCTGCCACTGCGCTGCTTGGTTCAACAGTGAGCCAGTGGGGTCTGAATCTGTCGCCAGCCCTTCCTCCATGCTCTCCTGTCAGCATCGTTTTCGGGTGACATGATCTGCTGAGATAGCAGCATGAGCTGTGAGCACATGCGTTGTACCCTCTTCTTCCCCACCCTCATTTTCCAACCTTTCTCCTGTTACTCCCCGCCACTTTCTTCTCTTAAAAGAAGGAATCCATCTTCACATTCCCCCGTGGTATTTCCAAGCTCTGTGCATCCTGCACTGTGCTTACGGTAATGGCCCAGCCTGCCCCAGCCTTTCATCTGCCCACGTGCCCGGTTCCTCACTCATCTGCGTTGTGGGAAAGCTCTTCGTTGTGCTGCTGAGCTGAGCTGCCGGTGCAGTCGTCTCTTACTGCACGCTTGTGCCTTTTCTGCCCCTGCAGACCTTCTGCCCGCAGCTCTCGGCTCAGGTGTACTTGAGGTACGTACGTACCCACGTCCCTGCTTCTCCTGGTTGACGCCACGCGTGTGGATACGCGCGGACCACACGAAACGCTCCTCTTTCCCTCCCCGAAGAGCCTCCCCAGCTGCCCTGAGGAGCAACGCGAGGCAGCTCAGCCTGGGAGAGCAGAGCGTGGCCGGGCGGGGGCCGGGCAGCGCGGGCCGATTCTCGCGGGCGCTGGCGCGTGGGCTCCGCTCCGCTCCCTCCGCGCGGCTACCGCCGCCGTCCCTCAGCGTTTGCCCCTGGTGCTCCTTTCCTTTCCCTATTACGCTGCCTTTCGGTCTGTGTATCACAGGCAATTTCGCGTTAGCCTGCTCAAGGATTTGTTGGCTGTCGTTATTGCCCTGTAGCGAGTCCCACGGTGTCGCTGCCGTTCTCCCCTCCGACCCGGCCTCTCCCGGGGCTGTACGGGGAGGGCGCACGGGAGCCTCCTCCCCCTTTCCCCACCCCTTCGGCGGCCGGGCCCCACCTCACGGACCACCCTCCCCCCCCCCAGTCCTTGCGGGGGCCCAAGTACCGTACCGCGCACCGGGACGTACCGCTGCCCCTGGCCGAGAGCCGCGGGCGCTGCCCCCGGGGCGCACGGACGAGCCAAGAGGCCGCCCCTGGCGGGAAGGCAGCGCGCGCGCGCGCGGCCGCCACCGCCCGTCTCCTCTCAGCGCCGCCGCCGTGACGCACGCGCCGCGGGGCATGGCCCCCC
>VZSC01013151.1:0-17176 GCA_013398225.1 Steatornis caripensis | reverse complement strand
TCTTTGCAATTAGTTTTCTATTAACACAGAGATGAACAAAATAAATACATATGAAAACATAAATGTGCATATATGCATATCCCACACATAAAAATCCAATAAGCATTTCAGAACATGAACATCTCTTCATAAAGAAATAAAATGAAATCATGTGGTTGGTATTTGAACTTTTATGAGACCCAACAAGGCATACAACTGTTTATATTTAGCTTATTTGTCCCAGAAAGTGATCTAATGAACCTTTGTATATTCATGTGCATAACATGTTACTCAAAACCATGAACAATTACACCATCATCAGGAAAAAAGTCCTGCGGCAAGTAATATCAAATGCAACATCTCTATGATGTGATTGCATTATGTTGTTAGTTCATTAACATTAGCATATGACAGACAGAAAGAAAATAATGATTACAGAGCTCTTGAAATGCTACATTATTTCAGCTACCATTACAACACGATGAGGAATAAGAAATGGTGTGTGAACGAAGATTGTCTTTCAGAAGTATGTAATTCATTTGGCCCATGGCTCTTTACATATGAATACAGTGACAGAAAATGTAAGGGTAATTAATTAATTGTTTTATTTCACATATTATTCAACAACTTTTAATTATACTCTGAGTGTTCCAATCCATCAAAGTAATATGAAGAAGACTGCAAGATTTTATTTATAGAAGAGTGGGCTATTCACTCGTCAGTTTTACGGAAGGTGGAAAATGTTAGTTTTCACTGTCTCAAATATTCAAGGGCTTTATTAAACTGAAGTGGTTTGAAAGAACTAAATACAGCAGATTAAACTGATGATAACTGCTTTTAAATAATATTTGGAATCAAAATTCAGGAAAAAAACCCTAAAATACCATCTGCAAAAACACTATATAAAAGCAGTGTACGCAACATATACCAGTTTATGGGTGGATTTGATTTGACGATCTTAAAGGTCTTTTCCAACCTAAATGATTCTATGATTCAAATTGCCCATACACAATCGTAGAATCATAGAATAGTTTAGGTTGGAAGGGACCTTTAAAGGTCACCTAGTCCAGCCCCCCTGCAGCGAGCAGGGACATCTTCAACTAGATCAGGTTGCTCAGAGCGCTGTCCAACCTGACCTGGAATGTTGCCAGGGATGGGGCATCTACCACCTCTCTGGGCAACCTGTTCCAGCATTTCACCACCCTCATCATAAAAGATTTCTTCCTTATATCTATTCTGAATCTACCTTCTTTTAGTTAAAAACCATTACCTTTTGGTCCTATCACTACAGGCCCTACTAAAAAGTCTGTCCCCATCTTTCTTATAAGCCCCCTTTAAGTACTGAGAGGCTGCAAGGAGGTCTCCTCAGAGCCTTCTCTTCTCCAGGCTGAACAACGCTGACTCTGCTCCAGCTCCCTGATCATCTTCATGGCCCTCCTCTGGACCCACTCCACCAGGCCCATGTCTTTCCTGTACTGAGGACTCCAGAGCTGGATGCAGTACTGCAGGTGGGGCCTCACCAGGGAGGAGCAGCGGGCCAGAATCACCGCTGGATTCAAACGAAAGTCTCCTGACCTCAATTTTCAAAACCACATAAAACACTTGTGCTACTGGAGTTGAAAGTAAAACTCCTATTCAGCTGATGTGAGGGGAATCCACCATGTTTCTAAATCTCATAGTAACACAGGTAGCCTTGGAAATGCATAAACACTTAAGAGAAATCCAGACTTGCATTTTTCCACACCAGACCGATCTTGAACTTCCAGAAAATAATTCACTAGATTATACTCAACACACTTTGCTCTTTTGGTATAAGTCAGTATGAAACAATCAAGCCTTGAAACGTGATCTTGTTTCTCTAACCTACCAAAATGAGGGCTCGGATGTAACTTCAGAGGTCTTCTAGTCTAGCGCCTTCACCTAATGCAGGATCACGTTTAGCAGATGTTCAGGAAGCAGATCAAGTTACCATGAGGTAACGAGCCACTGGCTTCCAATTGCTTGTGACAAACGACCATGCTGGCAGATTAATATAAAACGCTATTCAAAATTTTGCTGAAAATGGTGTAAGCAACTGCTCATTAACACTCAACACTAGGTTTCAGTTCCTCCCTCAGACAAATCAAATGATTTCTTAGGACTGATAAAACGATTGCACAATCTCCCCTAGTACCTGTTCCAGCGCTTAAACACCCTTATCAACACAAGGCTGCCATAGCATCCGCCTTAAATTTCTCTTTGCGCAGCCAAAACTTACGTATTGTCTTTCTTGGAAAGGGCATGCATGAGCACTAATTGGCTGCTATGCTCTTACTCTCACAGTACTCAGGCTGTTTCTCACAGTTCATCTTTTCTAAGCCTTTTAATATGCCTAATGCCACTTTGTGGATTGTAAACTGTGTGCCAAAGCAAGAGGACACATTACTCCAGCTGACACCTGATCAGTACATCAGCTACAGCAGGATATGTAACCCTTTGACATATCTATGACACTTCACACTTAAGAGTTCTTTTGTCTTCATTGTAACAGCCACAACACTGCTGACGCGCTGATCCCCAGGTGTATTTTTGCAGTCTTTTGTCTCTTATTTTAGTTCAAAACGATGATTTTCTTTCCCCTAAGCATTGTACCTTGTTTACTGAATTTTTTCATATTGATTTCTGGCCATTACATCCCTTTTTTACAAACTTTTCAAATCAAAAGCCTATTCTTCGAAGTGTTTTGTATCACATGAAAATTTTACAAGAGTAATCTCCCTTCTGTTAATTAACGAAAATATTGAACAGCAACGGAGCTGGGACAGAGAGACAGCTGTGTAGGTAGGATCTCATTTGACAGAACCTCCTACTCTGACAGAGGAACTTAAAATTACTCTTTAGAGTAATGTGTTTCCATTTTACACTGATTTTATCTTACTTAGCTCTACCTACTTTACTTATGAGAATGTGGGACATTATCAGAAGTCTCACTGAAATGACACCACATATACATCATTTACTGGCCCGCTTTTCTTCGCACAGGGAGTTACTCTCTTAAAAATGGCTTAGAAGATAGAAACAGTGTGGACATACCATGATGAAAATGTGGAACCTCAGACCTTAATTTTTAATGTTATCTCTGATTTCTTAAATCATATTTTCCGAGACCTATTCTTTGAGTTAAGCCTCTAGAGTTTGTCCTTAGATTTCTCTTACTTTGAAAGAGGGTAAGGTCTCAAAGTTTTCTGGCTTGGACAAACCTCAGCGCATAGCTGCTGTAGAAAAGCTGATTCAAGGCAGATTTGCAAGGGAAATCCTAAGATCGCAGTCATGAGAAGAGGCAATGGCAATAAGAGCTCATAGTAATATCATAATCATCATAATATATTGCATTCTGATGAGGAGGATAAAAGTAAAGAATCAAATTCTGCTTTTATTTATACTCATCCCCTGGCTGTCTCAGAACTGCTTGTTTCCAACAGAAACCCAAACAGGCAGAAAAAGGCAGCTGTGCAATTCCACGAGTGCTCCACCGAACTGCAAAATGCTGATAACAGAAATACAAAAGTAGGGACAACACGAGCAGAGTGCTACAATCGCATTGTAGCATTTTGGCTGTGTCACTCTAGATCCTAGAGAACAGCACAAAATCCGAGTATCAGCTTCTTCTGCTCTACAGTTGCAGCAAATCACCTGCGCGTGCAACTGTCCTGAAATCAGTACCTGCCCACCTGCCTCACAGGCAAGAAGATGACAGAATTATCACAGCAGCAATACCCAGGGCTGCATCTGAACTATCTCATCGTCACATCTCCACCCGTTCTCTGTGCACTTTCGAGCAGAAAAAGAAAAACTGAATCTCCGAATCCCCATTAACATGCAGAACAGACCAACAGGAGCAGATTTGTAAAGCGAAACGGCTAGCTCTTAGGATCCAATGTCCCTGTTATAAGGAGGTTTTACACTGAACTGATTCCAGTACAACACCATGAACTGAATGTATTGGGTGTACTCGTGCGTTCCTAGTACATCTGGTTTACATTCATTCTAAGCAAATTAATTTTGTCACACATGGTCACTGTGTGATAGAAACCAAAGCTTGGTAATAAGGGAAAACTTGTTTCAAAAGCATAATATACATGCACCCAACAATGCTAAAGGGTGCTGAAGTCTTTGCATACACTAGGTCACCCATTCCCTTCGCACAGAACTGCACTGGTTTTGTTGCCAAGGCACTCCTCCAACTGAAAACAGGAGACAAAGTGGCTGAGACATACAATTGCAGCATTCATGGCAGAGAAATGAGTTCAGCTGCATGAAAATTCTGAAAACTGAGCAGTATTTTTTGCAGTCAAAATTTATCTTTAGAACATGGAGTTGGTTACACAAATTATTCTTTTCAGCTGCGTTATGATCAGCTCCCAGTTATCTCTGGATGAGTTGTGCAAAGTGTGGAGCACATCGAGCTACTGATACTAGCGCAAATATAACGCTGCAATGTGATGCACAACGAAGAGGTGGATGCCCCTACCTAGTTTCCTATGCATACTTCAAGTCTGGCAGCAATACATTGTTTTAGCTCAATGTTGAATGTGTGCTAATAAATCCTTCCCGAGATTACCTAGCTTTTCACAGAGCCAAGCTGTACTCTAGAGCTGGGTCTACCAGGAACCACACTACGGAGATAGCCGAGTGGTTGTGAAGAGAGGTAACTCGTGTCTGCTGGGCACAGTAATCTGAGTTTAGGTACAGTCCTGTTGACTCAGCAGCAAAGGCTGCAGCAATCTCCTCCCTGGGGCTGGGAAGCTGGATGGGCAGGATGAGGTGAGGCCCTAGGCTGAAGGGGGCAACGGAGGAGATGGCAGCCAGACATGGCAGCCAGACAGCAATAAGAGACTGAATAATCTGTTTCAGGCCTGGGAGGCGCTGTGGCTGGGGTAGCAGCCCTGGGCATGGGAGGGCCAGGTGAGGAGGCGGGGAGGAGATTGTGGCATGATTAGCGTCTCCTTGCCTCTCCTTGCTGCACTCCTTTTGCATTTTTGGAGGACTTTAACCCATTGTGAGCAGCACTTCAGTAATGGGCAGAGCTGCCATCACCTGCCATGTCCTCCTGCAACCAGGAACACCAGGAAGACAATGCAGATACCCCAGTAGCTTGGCAGCACTTGCCTCACACAGCTGTAGTTCTCTGGGTGTAACCCGTGTCGTTTGGATTTATTTATTTGTTTCCAGGATGTTTCAGTCCCGAGTCACCTCGGATAATAGAGAACTGACTATTTGATTTCACCTTTCCAAAACCTGTACTTACCACAGTTTTCCAGAATAGTTGAACAAATACTGCTCAAGTGTGTTGGCTGATTTCTATAGTTAAGAAAACTACCTAACATATTTTCTGGCCTTTGCAATGCTCCCAAGAAACCAAAGTAATTATAATACACTCAACTGAAATGTTTTGATACGCGATTCTGTCTTTTGGTAACCATTTGTCCTGTAATTCACAAGTAGTACACAATGACTACAAGTTTTTAAAAAATCTTATCTTGATTCTTTCCCATCTACATTTGTTTGCAGCCACCTTCATTCAAGCGATAATGAAGAACGTAATACAAGCATTTCTTGTATTTGTACAATGAGCTCAAATATTTTAGGAAAGTTGCTCAAATAGTAATGTCTGTTTATGCTAAAAATAGCTTTTTATTTTTCCACTGGTGGTCTCTGTCAAGACCGTGGGTCCACTGTTCAAGCACAGGCCTGGGCAACTTACGCCCAACAGCCAGATGCAGCCTGCAGCATGTTCTATACCACTCACAATGGAGATGCACAAACAGGTTGGTACATTTTAATAAGCTGTGGTGCAGACCAAGCTCCTGCTAAGCAACCTGGAGAAGGCTCCTGAAACAACAGTTGCTTCACCATCATTCACCCTCCAGTGAGCAGGCAGAACTCCTGGCCCAGGGAAGGAAAGGGCTTGGTAGGAGGCAGGAGAACTTGAGCTCCCTGGTTGGAACCCAGGCTGAGAGGGTGCGTGGTAAAAGCAAGAAGGCAAGAAGCACGGGGAGTGTGGGGTAGGGGCTGCTTTGGGAAACTGAATATAAAATAAAAGGTTGGAAGCTGTGCTGGTGGAAGCTGGTGTGTCTCCCCGTGCTTGTATCAGAGAGTGGGGTGATGGTGTGTGAACAGGGTGCCACGGCCCATCTCAAACACCTGCACCTCAACTAAAGCAAGTCTGGATAATCCCCAGCAACACACCTGCAGCATCGCGGGAACAAAACCCGTAAGTCTGCAACATAACGCTGGTAAATCAAAATATCTAATGATCCACCCATTCATTTGAATTCTGCAGGCCTATTATTTGCAAACATGAAGTTTAGTTCAAGTTATTTAAAGTAAGTATTTTTTTCCTGGCTTTCTTATTCATTTCTCAAAGCCAAAGCATTCCTGTGTATGAAGAACTCGCACAGAGCCCAAAAAGCACCATCGGCACACACTTTCTTACAGAAACACTAAATTACACCCAGCCTACGTTTCTTTTACACGCGCAGGGCTTTTAAAGATGTTGCTGCTCGCTTAAAACCCAGTTAACTTCGTTTCCACCGAGCCCTGACACTTCGTAAACGCCCAGTTCCTACCCTCACACTCGCTCGATTTGAGGGAGACCCCGGCCAGGTAAAGGGGTGCCCGCCGACCGAGCGGGCGCAGGTGGGAGCCCGGCGGACCCTCCTGGGGCTGAGGGATGGCAGAACCGGGCGCAGAGAGCCCGGAGCCCTCGGGAAGGCCCAGGCATGCCAAACCGGCCGGACCAGCCGCGGCCGGGGCGCCGCACCCAGGCGGTCTCCCGCCCGCCGCTGCCCCCCGCCCCAGCCCGACCCCCGGCGTCCGGCCGTTACCTTGTACTGGCGGAAGCCGTCCAGCTGCCGGCCGCTGACATACCGCCACATCGCCCTGCCGTGCTCCGNCGGGGCGGCGGGGGTGCGCGGGGCCGGGTGCCCGGCGGCGGTGGCCTCTCCCCAGGAGCGGCTGCCGCCCGCCCACGCCCGAGGCACCGGGCGTTTTCCCCGTGGCCCCAGTGCGTTCCTCCGGCCTCGGCGCCAGCCTGCCGTTAGCGTCTTTCCTAAACCTGTCGTTTCCCCTCGGTACTGGGGAGAGCAGGCAGCAGCCTCCCGTGGTCACAGCGAGCAGTATCGGGCCCCAAAACGATTTTTCTGGTTAAAGGTGTGTTAAAGATGCCGTGTTTACAGCATGCGCGAACACACGCCTGTGGATTCAGTGTACAACGCAACGTCATCGAAGTAACGTGTTTTAGAAGCAGATGATTCTGAGGATTAAAGATTTCATTGGCATTCCTTTCCATCAATAATCTGCCTCTTGTATGTCTTCATTAAAACACCAGCCTGCAGTACATTCTGCGCCTTCTGATTTCCAGGGAAGTGAGGCACTGGTGTAGGCAAAAGACTGGAAAACATCAGGAGTGATGTTTCAGCTGCAAGTACATTTAAGCATATGGCATGACACCTTGTGTTGCTTTCGCTGAACGCTGTTAGAGAGAAAGTTGAAATCGTACTCAGCAGGGTCTGAGATTGCATTGACCAAATGGAATCTATCCAGAAAGGAAATCAATTAAAATCCATTACTCACACCCCGCAAGCTCTTCCAGGCACCTAAAGCACTGTGAGAGCCGGTATTATTTTACAAACTGTGCAGGTTTGATAGGAATTATATGCAAGTTAAAATCACTAAGTGCAAACTGTATACAACAGTTCTTGTTCTCTATTATTAATTACACATTAATCACTTGAGATGTGCTTACACCTACATTCTGCTTCCAGCAGCAGCGTCTAAACTTCTGCTCTTGAAAACAACCAGAACTTTAGCACTCGCCTTCAGCTTACTGAGTTAAAGCTCAATTCCAGTGAGGAAAGCTAAAGATTGCGGAGCTCGTATTTTTCAGGAGCCAACCCTTAATTTTAGTTAGTGTTCATACCCTGGATTTTGATTTGACATCCCCTTCACCTCTCATTTTTATAAGTTATATTGTATGTGTTTTAAGTTGCATCATGCTATTGAATTATTCTGCAAGGGTATCTAAGAAAAGACTCATGACTACTCCTGTACTCAGCGCAAGTTTTTTTGTGCAAGTAAGTTACTAAAACTGACCAAACGATTTTATAGTTATCACTTTCAAGTCTTAACTCTGACACTCACAGGCATGAAACATGAAAGCAGAAATTTGACCGACCAACTATTAGGGGTGTGACGGACAGTGGGAGAAAAGGTGCTTGCTTTTCTGAAAGCTAGAAGGTCACCAAGTATTTCTTCTCTTTGCAGGCCTCTAAATTTATGTTAAAAGAAGATTTACCGTCACAAAGATATAGGTATAGAAGACATATTGCAGATATAGAACATGAATTTTATTTCCTGTTCTTCTCTCAAAACTGTCTTGGTGATAAATTAAACACTTTTTAAGAAAACCTTCATAAATACTCTACTAAACAGAGACTGTAAAAGACTTCATATATGTGAAAATGCAGTTTCATGAAGTCATACCTCAGCATGTTCTGTGTCTGCTAATGAGCACATCAAAGGAGGCAGCATTAGATAAGCCATACTGAAGAGAGGGAAACAGCCGGGTGACTGGGTATGGAGCATCACAGAGCAAGCTATGACACAAGTAACATGACGTTTGGGAATACTGTGGAAATTATGCTGACATCTGCAAGCCTTTGATTTAAGAAACTTCCTCGATTTAGGCATCACCATTCATACGAATGGTTGGCCCTTAAGACCAAGCACGCAGCCCAGCTGAGCCCAGGCGTGAGCAGCATCCACATCCAAATGGTTTACCACTGTACCTGATGTTCTCACTTTCCATGCACATCCATGTGTATGTTTAGAGGTCATCCTACGGTTATGTTTTTCAGCCTGAGATGGTTTAGAGTTCTTTTCCAGACAATTGTTTGAGCTGTGATCCAAGCCATCTGTCCTACATGCAGGACTGTGGGAAGAGCAGTGAAAGCAGCCTCAGTGCTGCAGCACATTCCCTTGTGTCCTTTCTGGAAAATTAATGAGTTCTAGCCTGAGTAAAGAGAAGCTCTAACTGGCACCAGCATGTGGGTACTATAACCTGAACAAACCTCCATTNTCTGTCCTACATGCAGGACTGTGGGAAGAGCAGTGAAAGCAGCCTCAGTGCTGCAGCACATTCCCTTGTGTCCTTTCTGGAAAATTAATGAGTTCTAGCCTGAGTAAAGAGAAGCTCTAACTGGCACCAGCATGTGGGTACTATAACCTGAACAAAACTCCATTTCATGAGCCTGAGTGTGGACAAGACAAGCATTAAGACAAAAGCCCTCATCAGAGCAAAGTTAACTTTCAGTATACAAAAAGCTTAAGTTTTTTAAGAACTGTGGCTGGGACATTAGTGACAGTTCAGGCTTTACTGAGTAAATGACCCAAACACGGCTTTCTGCAGCTCAGGGGGAAATAATTCAAGGCTAGATTTGAATCCAGTGAAATCTGTAGGGGAATTCTCAGGTCTTCAGTGCTGTTTGCTAATTATGTGTAGTACTGAGAGGAAAGCAGTGATTTATTATTTAGAAAGAGCAGGCATATTGTACCACTGCTACATGCAAGAAAAAGTTTAAAAGAATAACTGTTCCACAGATATGAATGGTATTTTTTATAAAAGAAAAAAAGGAAAGAAACTAAACATCAGACAAGTTATACTCTTCATCCATCAAAATGGCAGGAAAAGAGGTGAAGGCTCAGGATGGCTTAGAATGAAACCTTGGCTTTCAGTTTTCACTCTTACAAGTTATATCAATAAATTAATAATGACGGAGTTTCTTGCATAGGGAAAACTGCCTAGTATGGCAGCTTTGGCTTTTAATAATTTATAACAGTGTCGTGTTTATTCCCCAACTTAAAGCTGCCTGCTATGCAACAGTCTTTATCTAGAAGACATCTAATAGTACATTCCTGCATACTTCATGGTAAGAAAAAGCAGAAAGAAACCCTGCAGAGAGCAACCTCTAGCTGCCAAAGCAGCTGAAGAAGGGACTAATGTACTGGGAGGAACTGGTAAAGAGGGAGCAGTGTGGGACACCTTAGGTTTCCCTGGAACGTGTCACACATAGGACTCGGGCAGTGCTTCCCTCCACATCACTGCATAGGCTAACATAAATCCGTTAATATTCAGGATCTCTATGCTGTGAAACAAGAAAGCTTTTCTAAGGTGGCTAGAATCAGTTTAGAGGCTCAATTTGTTACAGGCTCTCTGTAAGCTTATCTTGGCCTGCTAACCTGTTTTATAAGTTATAGCTGTTTAACCTAGCATGGGTACTGAATGCCAGAAAATGATCACTCCATCGCTCCATGAAGGTAGACTCATACTGGGAGTTTACTAAAGGACCTTAAAGATGATCTCCAATTTTGTTTGAATGAGAGCTACTTTCACTACATCAACAAAAGTATTCAAAACCCAGTTTGTGACTTTCAGAATATGACTAGAATACGGCCAATGGTTAGAAAACAAATGAAACAACCGAAGAAGCGTAACCAGATTATGGCTTGTTAGCTATAACAGGGCTTGCAAGCATCACAAATGCAGTGAGCACCAAATGTACTACGAACCACAGTCCTCTCNAAATGAAACAACCGAAGAAGCGTAACCAGATTATGGCTTGTTAGCTATAACAGGGCTTGCAAGCATCACAAATGCAGTGAGCACCAAATGTACTGCGAACCACAGTCCTCTCTCTGCCCTCGTCCTAGAGCACGCCTGGTGCACTGGGCCTTGCGCAGGGGCAATGGCCACCACGACAGCAGGCACTCATCAGTGAGACACATAGGATTCTGCAGATATGCAACGTGTGGCCTGGCCATAACGGCAGGTCTGGTTGCCACAGCCTGTGTTTAGTCTTTGTGACACTGGATTTAGTTAAAAGTCATAAATATTATGATATGGAAAATCACACAGCTGAGGGACAAGGGGTGCCAAGTATCGTAGGGTACTGATGGTGCTGGATGTCTCTGGGTGCCACCCAGATGGGTGATTCCGGGCACCTACAGGCTCCCATGTTCCCAGCAGATGCAGTTAGTATGGGGATTCACGGGATGCCTATCCAGCTGTTACCTGAAAGTCATTTGTTTTGAAAAGAATATGCTTCAAAATAGAGCGAGCAGAAGCTGTTGCCTTGTGCAACAGCAGCAAGTGTCTCTGCACTGACGTGTGGAAACTTGCTCCTCAGCAAGGCAGCTCTTCCCAGTTCAGGCCTGTTCATAGCACTGAACAGACGGTACAACCTTACACTCAGAGTAAAGCAGGCTCATAAAGTAAGCATGACGTGGTGAACAGATATGTTTAAAGAAGATGGAAGGAGTAACGGTAAAAAAGTAGTCTTTGTTTGGAAAATGCAGGTCTTGGCAGGGCTGTGCCTTTAGGTTCTTAGCTGCTTTATGGCAAATTTTGGAATTTGAAGGTAGCCACTCCTGAGATGAGCCTGTGGTGCTCATCATCACAGAGGACCCTTTAAACAGAAAGCTTAATCCTGGTTTCCTCTGCTGCAGATCACAGCTCCTTAGAGGTTTGCTTCGTACTGTCATGGTGATGAAAGAAAAAGTGTTAAAGTATCACTTAAGTGTCACAAGTCAATATACTATACTAATAAATAAAACAGGCTTGAATCCATTCTCAGTTTCTGAGGGCAAGCGGCATGGCATGCCTTATGACCATGTAATTAAACTCTCTTCTTCCAAGCCTTGTCCATACTGCCTACTGAAAACAAGCCCTGGCTTGTGCTATCCCCTAAACAGTGCCAGGGGCACTGCTTGGGAATACGCCAGCTGTCAGGGCCTGATCCAGGCCAGGCAGCCTGTGGACAACCCAGCGGCAAGGACAATCGCAGAAGAGTGCTCAAGCCTCTGCTCTGGCTCCCTCCCATTTGCTAGTGGGAAAGCCTGCTGAGCACTGGCACCTGCTGTCCACATTGCTTACATGTTTACCTTCTTCCCAGCTCTGCTTTGGATCATGCCAGCTCCGTTCAGGCTGCTGTGGAGCAGCTATCCTCGCACAGTACGGACACACATGAATCCATGCCAACCAGCCTTCTTTCCCTCAGCAGCGTAGATATGCTGGGTTTAAGTGGTGCTTAGGATGAACTTTTCAAACTGAAAAGATCTTCTTGACTGTAGACAGTCAGTAGACCCCATCCACTTTTCAATATATTCTTCTTCCTTAGGCATGGCATTGCTTAAGGTTTTTCAAGAGCAGCCTTTGTAAAGTCTTCAACACAAGGGTACACCATAGTCACGATAAAACCAATTATGCTAAAGTTAATGCGATATTAATAATGGACATAAAAGAGGAAATTCAGTTTCTAAAGTTGCTAAAATACATAAAGTGCAATGTTATCAGTACCTCAGTAATTTTAAAATCTTGTTGAATTAAACTAACAGGAAGAACTTTGGGGGAGTAAACTGGTCTAATGATTGAAGTTCAAAAAGTGCCACTTTTTTCCAGCTCTGAATATGTGCCAGCAATTTATTTTTTTTAAACTTTTTTTGCCAGTTAGAGCCAGAACAGAGTAGTGTGATGATAGATGTTCAGTTTCAGCTTGGAAATTCTTATTTTATTTGCATTTATCTCATTAAAATACAGAGACATCTTAGAAAAAGTAGGCAAATACGCTTCCCAAACATTACTGTCAGAAAGTTACATACTCGTATCTTTTTTACAGCACAGAACACAAAGAAATAGCAGGCGAAGACATAAAAATGTCAGTCATCGTAAGATGCTAAAGGCAGCGCTTGGTGGTGGGACGCTGAGAAGACCGGGCTTGGGCCCAGTGCACAGGCACCCTGTGTGGGTTAGCAGCTGGGAAGCCCCTGAGGCTGGAGCCCCTCACGGCTTTATAGCCCAGGGGCAAGGGCTGGTAAAAAGATGCTTCCCGTGTATGTTGATTCATTTAAAACCTATTTTTGCTTTTGATTCTTAAACGATCAGCTATGAATTTTTCATTCACATAAATGTAAGAAGTTGACTCCATTTGCTTCACTAAAATCTGGCTCCCCCTGAGGGTACTTTTTCTTTCCACAAGTCTACAGCTTGCCTCAGCATAGCTATGCATCGTACTGTGAAATGGTACAATTTAATTTACAGCAGAACTGACACAGCAGGATTAAAAAGTCTGAAGTGGTTCATGTTGTTTCCTAGGAAACCTTAGAAAGCCGGGAATCATCAAACTGTAACACAGTCTGCAGAAGAAAACATTATTTAGGATCTAGACTGGGGATCTGCCTGGGATCTAGCCTAGGCCTTGGGATCGCCTCTTGCCTGACAGATTCATAAAAACCCAGCTGATCCTTAAAGACAGATTCTAAAATACTTAAAGAGTTTTTTCTCCTCTGTCTCATCCCAATCAAGTGGCTGGGATGTTTGCAACTTTTAAAACTTTACTTCCTAAGGAAATGACTCAAACCAAAAACCTTCCTCTACATTTCAATTTGACACTGTCTGTACCAGGCTTTATACACCGGAAAGCTTTTAAAGCTGTAACTTAATGCTCTGTAGGAGGAAAATTTATCCACAAACCCATGTTAAAATGAAGGACAAGCACATTCAATCAATATAATCAGTTCTCCAAACTTCAGTAATTTAGGCCTCCTCATCTTTTTATTCATTTGTATAAAATACATTTCATTTCTTTGAAAGAGAAGTTCTTTCTGCACATGGATTGAGAAACATTGATGCAATCAGCAGCACCACGGACAAATAAATGTTCTTCTTTCTGGACTTCACTAAAGAAATCCAGTTTTATTGTTAATGGGTGTCATGGAGGAGAGTGATTAAGGTCTTAAAGGTCACTTAAAGAATCACCGTCAAAGATATGAGGAAAAGTGATTTTAATATGAATTTGTAAAAAGTGCGACTTTACAGAATTCGATGCCAAATTTCACTCTATTGCTTACTACGTGAAGGGAATTTGCCAAGAAGATTGAGTCAGAGTAGTGCTTGGGAGCGATTTACACAGTGATTGGGGAGAGTGATTTATATGGTGATCAGGAGGGGAAACAGAGTCAGAATCAGGTTGGAGTGATGTGCACAGGAATTAGGGAAAAGGTATAAGGAGTGCCCTCCCTTTGAGTCATGAGGTTCAGAAAGGACCCCCTTGCTTTCTGAACTCCTCAGAGAGGAGTCTCGGTGCCACTGGATCCAGTCCTAGTCCCAGATTTGGTCAATGGTTTGTCTAAAGCAGTGTAGTGTTGGGATTTCAGTGAAAGTGATTTAACATGTAATTATGGGTCCTATATAACTTTGAGGTAACAGCAATTTGTAGCAGCAATTTAGTGTATATTAACACTATTACGATAAATCACAAAATCAGATTATATTGTTTTCTGTCAATACTCAGCCAGTAATCAGTAATTAACAACTAACACAGCAACTTAAAACCAACAAAGTTTCCTAAATTAAATTGCATGCACACACACACACACAGGGATAGAGGTTAACCTATGATTAAGATGCTTCTTTCTCTGCACATTATAGCAAATTTTGATACCCAAAGATCTTTGAAAACCTTGTGAAATTGAATTATAGTGAATTACTCACTCTTTCCCTTCATTGGCTTATGTCGGCAGACGATCTGAATCACGTTGCAAAAACTACCTCGAACATCACGAAAACCTGCCCTGAGAGGCGTCCCAACGCAGGGGGAGATAAACGGTCACAGCCCACTGTGGTCCTGGAGAGCTCAAACAGCCTCACTCAGGTCCACTGCTTATAGGATCACAAGATGATTGTCTCTGGTCAATGCTTTTTTTTCACTGTGGCCATGATTCTTGTAAGGTGGTCTTGGCACCTCTTAGAGTGGGCTGTGATTCAGGCAGGAGGACTTTCAGGGACGTTTCCCAGGCAAGAGGAGTTCCTGGTATGGTCAGGGAGTCGCTGATCGCCCCAACTCACTGTGCTTGCTGCAGGACGGGAGGGTACCACAAGTTGTTCAATCCCTCAACTCGCTGCACCAGCGAGCAGGATCAGAGAGTGCCAAATTACCCTAGCTCATTGCTCTTGTACAACATTGGCTGGTCTGACATCACCTTGTGGCCCAGAGGCGGGGCGGGTGGGGGTCGGTATCTGCACCACTACAACAGGTATTTCATATTTTTCACAGAATTTTCATGCAACAAAAATACAAGAAGTATAAAATTACTTAATGTTCCCCGAGCAGCGGTGCATTTGATCTTGAGCACCAACACAGTCAATCAGTATACTAGATAGACGAGTGGGCTCCCTGTGAGAACACAGACATGCTTATAGAGGCAGATGAAAAAACAGCTCCTGAAAAATTAGATAGCCAATGGCTTTAACTATGACTTCCAAAGTATAATGCACAGAATTTCTTAACAGACTTGAAGAATAACGTACTGGTATTATGAAACTTAAGGTTTTGTCAAGAAGCTCGGCATTTATTCTTCTTTCTCTACAGAAACATTATTTTAAAAATCAATCACAGCTCTATTTTAATTCCTAACACACAGGGTGCTTTTCTGACCTATGTCCTTTATCTCCATGTCATTTCAGTACTTCTTTGTGAAGAACATAAAAACAAATAAAGGCATTCTATTGATTGGGTCATCTTCTTGGGATTCCATAGAAGTTCCTCCCAGGTGCAAGCATCTTGGAATCCTCGGAAGGAGTTTATGTACAGAAAAAAATAATACATGCTCACTAAGCAAACCAGACTTCTGTGGTTCACGTATCTCCCTGTGGTTTAGCTCTAACATAGCCTATTTAACTGAATAGTGCAATAACATACGTACTCTTTCAAATATCAAAGAAAGCCACTTTGATGGTATATAATAAAACTCATTTGTCAGTCTGGTAATTTCAGAAGAAATGCTGCAAAATTTTGGATGGATGAGAACACAGTGCTTTTAACTCTGTTTTGAACATAACAATCAAAGTCAGTATGGGGTTTGGATGATGATGTTTCTGGCTCTCCTCTCTTTGCAAGATCTGCTTTAACTGGCGGCAGTTTTACGAAGGGAATATGAGATGGGTATTCGCCACAGGGTGCCTTGGAAAACATACAAACTGTAAACTATAGGCATAGATACGAGTAATTAGGGCTTAATAACAAAAATGCAGTCCTACAGTACCTCCTGTCAAAATGGAAGTGCTTTACAAATTCTAATTAAGCTATGAGAAACAATTATCTGATTTTACAAAGATGGTTTATTATTCTTAACTGTTTAACAGCAGCACTGACGGCCTAAGCGACCTTCTCAAGAACGTACGAAAAGCAACCAAAAACCCCTTATCTGCCTGGGTTTCCACTTGTGTCAGAATAACATTTTCAAAGATCATCACCCTTTTTTTCCCTTCATTTAGTCGTGATTATCATTTTACGTAAGAGAAGGTTCAGTCAAAGCAGCTTCAATTCCAAAGTCCCTACATCTCGGCACTGACGTTATCCTTTTTGCCTGTACACGTATCAGCTTATTTGTTGTTTAGGGAGTTAACGGCTTCACTGGAAACATTTTCCATAAAGTGTCTTGCCTTGTGTTTAGACGTTACTTGCTTAGCTATCTAGCCAGCGTTTATATCCCGGTGCTTTGTTTATTTCCTTGTGGTATTAAACAGCACCGTTCTTTGGAGATTAATTCTGAGCGGAGTCGGGTATCACGAAGCATTGCAGAGGCTGAGCACGGCACGCAGAACTCCTCCTTCCACAACAAATACCGTTCAGACGCCCCTCCCTATACCACCCCCTCAGAAATCTGGGGCTGCCACTGGGGCAGCTCGGCGGGGGAAGGGGCCGCAGGCCGAGCCCGCCCAGGCCGCAGGAACCCGCTGCCAGCAACGGCGTTTCCCGCCAAGCAAACCCCGGCAGCTCCCGCGGGCCGCCCCGCCCGTTGCTCCGCCCCTTGCTGCGCCCCGGCAGCGCCCGGAGCGGGAAGCGCGCGCGGCCCGTTAACGCCTCCTTTAGAACGGCCGCGCCTTGAGCAGGGCCGGCCCGGGGCAGGACGCGGGGACGGTCCCTCGCGGGCTCAGAACCCTGCAGGGACGGAGGGAGGGAGGGAGAAGAGCGGCCGATACCCCACGCCGCCGCGGCAACAGGGAAAAGAACAGCGACACCCGCACGCCACCACCGCCCTCCCTCGGCCTCCGCAGTGCGCATGCGCGCAATGCCGCCTCCTCGGGAACCCCCGCCTCCGC
>VZSC01013149.1:0-20238 GCA_013398225.1 Steatornis caripensis | reverse complement strand
TGCTGTGTTGCCGGTCGGTGCTGCGTGACGGTGACACGCGATGCCGAGTGCGTGTAGGCGGATGGGAGCATGCGGGGGGGAGGCGGGCACGCCGGCTCAGGCAATGTCCGAATCTGCTCTTCGTTAAACCTGCACGTGGGGGTTTTATGCAGGAGTGGCTCTGCAGGTGAAAGGCTCAGCATCCCAGGGCAGAGCAGCAGGCTGATGGCTTGACCTGGTGTCCCACACAGTTGGTAGCCCCGGGGGCATATCCTTCACGCCCTGATCCCTTCTATATTGTGGACAACCCATGTGTCCAAGGCAATGTGTAGTTGCTAGCTCCTTCCCAAATTGGGGNGCATGCGGGGGGGAGGCGGGCACGCCGGCTCAGGCAATGTCCGAATCTGCTCTTCGTTAAACCTGCACGTGGGGGTTTTATGCAGGAGTGGCTCTGCAGGTGAAAGGCTTAGCATCCCAGGGCAGAGCAGCAGGCTGATGGCTTGACCTGGTGTCCCACACAGTTGGTAGCCCCGGGGGCATATCCTTCACGCCCTGGTCCCTTCTATATTGTGGACAACCCATGTGTCCAAGGCAATGTGTAGTTGCTAGCTCCTTCCCAAATTGGGGTAAAGACTGCACCTCCTCCCCATCGCCACCGTGCACCGAGGCGCAGGCGCATCCAGCACCGTACAGGTGGCTCACTGGGAACAGCACGTGGTGGCAGGGGGATAGTCCCAGTGACGGGACAGGAGGTCCCTTCTGGTCCTCAGCCTCCAGCTCACCTCTCCGCTTCCCTGGCAGGTTGGCTGGTTTCCCTCGACGTACGTGGAAGAGGAGGGGGTGCAGTGACTGCGGGGATGTCTGAAGGAAAGTTGTCGAGCGCCCAGAGCGAGCCGCTGCAGACCGCGCACGCTTGTCCCGACGCCTGCGGCTCCCCTTGAGACGCGGCCGGATGCCTCCCAGGACTGCTCTCGCAGACTCTTTAGCAATCCGTTCCTCTGTACAGTGTGTGTGTGCGCGCGTGCGTCGGGGCCGCCGCCGGCCTCGCTCCTGTTACGTGTATAGAAGATTGATGGTCTGTCGGATAACGTTCGTGTAGCAGCTGCAGAAGAGTCCCGGGAAAGCCGTGCTCCCCTGCATGGACAGAGCTGAGAGACTCTGTGCAGTGCCCACCGGAGGATGGGGTCCAAACCCCTTGTAGTAAAGGTGTTTTAAAAGCCACCATGGTGATGGTGGTGGGAGGGTGAGCTGAAGGTTTGCGCGTGGGCTGGTGCCCGGGTGTGCCAAGGTGACAATTCGGGGGTTTCGAAGGGGAGGGAGCGACTCGGCCCCGAGGAGATGACACAGAGCCCCGCCACGCTGCTCGGGGAGGGCTCCCTGGGTCAGGATTGTGGCAGTCTCCCTGGCAGCCGTGCGGCAGCGCCCGGCAGCACCACGNGTGCCAAGGTGACAATTCGGGGGTTTCGAAGGGGAGGGAGCGACTCGGCCCCGAGGAGATGACACAGAGCCCCGCCACGCTGCTCGGGGAGGGCTCCCTGGGTCAGGATTGTGGCAGTCTCCCTGGCAGCCGCGCGGCAGCGCCCGGCAGCACCACGCTGCTGCTGGGACAAGGAGACACAGCGGGGACACCCGACCCAGGAGGAGGAAACTGCTGTTGCTCGTCTCTGAAGGATGCCAGCTGTGAAACCGGGAGCACGTTTTGACCATTGACGTAGGCTGGAAGTGGACGTCCGGGTCAGACAGGAGGGGAAAGAGCGGCTTTGGCATCCCAAGCCTGTTTGCTTTACAACCACCTCCAGTGCCACCAGCCTTGCTGTGGGTGGAGGGGGCAGCCAGCGGGGGCAGACTGGTCCCGCTGGTGAGCAGGAGGTCTCGGCGCGTTGCAGGACTGGAGCTGTGCTTTGCCACGCAAGGGTTTCGGAGGCCACCAAGGCACCAGGTACAGGCAGAGGAGTGGACGGGAGCGTGTGTCCGTGGGTCTGTCCTGCCCTCGCCCCCGGCTTGGTCCTGCTGCGGGCAGGAGCCCCTGACCCACGCTGATTTTTCTTGCAGCCATGACACGTCCCACCTCACTGAGCTCAGGGGGATGAACCCACCTGAGTAAGGGCTTACGGTATCAACTCCTGATTTCTCTCGCTAAGTTGCGAAAGCATCTCTTCTTCCCCAGCTGTGTGCACTTTTGGGGGCCGTGAGCGTTGCCCCTTCTCTTCCTCCCACAGGCTGTTACTGCTGCTGCTGTCAAGTAAAGGTCCGTCTGTCTTGGCATTGCCGCCGTGTCCTGAGCACTGTCCGGCGATCTGTTCTCCCCAAAGTGCAGCCCCCGTGGTCGGTAGGCAGAGCTGCCGCGTAGAAATCCCAGCCATCGTCTTCTGCCAGGCACTGGCTTTGCTCTCCAGCTCCAGAATTTCCTTCCAAAGTGCAAATAGGAACAAATAACGTGTGTGGGTGTGTGAGGGAACAACTTTCCTCTGGGTGACGCCCGAGCCCCAGGAGATGCCCTCCAACCTCCCTGAGTAAGCGGCGTTTTGAGCGGGTGCTTCCGTGCCCCGACGCTGTTCCCCTGGGGCTTGCGGTGGTCCGGCCGTGGGGCACCGTGTTGCCAGTGCGGGCTCTTGGCATCACGCTGGCGCAGGTCTGGAGGATGCCGGCGTCGGGGGGGGTGAACCGTGCTGATGCCCTCGGTCCCTGGTGTGGGGATTTCGCGGCTGCGTCCGAAGCCTTGCCGCAGACGGAGCAGCAAGTGCCCTGCTCGCGATAATAAATGGAAGAATTTGGGGCTCTCAAGGAAACGGGAAAGGTATTAACTTGGAAATGAAGTGCTGTTGCTCAGCGGCAAGCCCAGAGCCACCCTGCTTTGCTGCCCGTTCCTCCCGGAGGCTCGCGAGCGTCCCCGCTGTCGGTGCCGTGGGGGGAGCAGGGTGGGTGCAGCTGGGGTCTGGCCGGGGCAGATGCCCACGGCGGGTCTTGCTCTGCGAGGTGACGGGGATGCGGAGGGGGCTCGGGGCGTTCCCGAGGTACTGTTCGGTGCTAATGTCTCCTAGCAAGCCCCTCGGTGCTCAGCTCGGGGCATGCTCAAGGGGTCCCATTTGCAAGGGGAGCCGTGGCGGTGCAGCCAGCGAGGAGCTGGCAATGCCCTGCTCCTCCTGTGCGAAGCGAAGGGCCCTGCTGCCATTCCTGTCGCCGTGCTGGAGCTGAGGGTGTGTTTGGGGTGGATGAGACGCACGCACGCGCGCCCCCGAGACAAACTCGCGATGGCTCACGTTACGCCTCGGATCGTAGAGCTTTACGCGACCCTCCTGTTTAACGTGGCCGATTTTGGAAGGCAGCGAGGGCACCCGCTCTGGAAGAGCACGTCCGCCGGCACGGGGACCATGGCACCGTCTCTCCCTGACACCCCAAAGGGATCCCCGACCTCTGCCGCTGCCTGCGCTCCCCTCCCAGCCCTGCCAAACCTCCCTTCCCTCCGGAGAGCTCTCCCTCTTGTGTTTACTGTTGTAAGAAACTTGTTAAAAAGATTGTTTTGTTTGTAAGTAATTATTCAGCCATTTGCCACAATATATATCTGTGAATAAGAAGGGAAATGTTTTTTTTATGATGGCGAGAAAATTGTATATATATTTTAGTTCATCGCAGATCATTCAAAATTGCAATGGGATACGTTGGAAAATAATATGTAAATTCCTTGGGTTTTTCCTTTGCACTGCACTAACTGGGGTAGGGTGGAGGGAGTTTAAAGGTAAAACCTGTTTGTTTATGGACTAGTTTATAGCTGGGAATTTGGAAATCATTTGGAATAGCTTGTAACGCTGGAATAGGAACTTTAGCTGCTACTTAGAAACCCTTTTGCATGTGGTTTTTCCAGACCTTTTTAAGTTACGATACATCCAAGTAAATTCCACGATGAAAAAATAAAAGTGTAATTTTGCTGATGGGTTTTTTTTCCAGCCATGGTTTTTACTGTGCCGCAGGGCTCGGGCCCACGTCGGGTTTCTTGTCACTGAAGCCCCCTTGGCCGCGCTGGTGCCGGAGGGATGGCTTGGCCGGTCTTGGGGAGACGCGTGCTCACGGGGACGGATCCTTTCCGATTCCTGCCGTGAACCGTACGTGTTCGTACCCCTTCAAAAACTCAGAGTAAATCCTGCAGCGCCGGACGTGACTCTTCGCAGTGAGGTGCCACCGGAGCCGCCTGCTCACCTGTCGTGTTCCTTCTCCTCGTTCCTGGAGCAGCTGCCTCGCACGCAGTTGTCCCGCACTCCTCCCTGGCAGCTTTCCTGGGGCTCCTCTCCCTGCCCGAGCCAAACTGCTGCGGGGTGAGAGAAGGAGCATGATTTTCCACGGCTTTTAGTCGCTCCTGAGTATCATATTCCACCACCCCACTCGGCCCTGCGTGCAGCAGCATTTTCGAGAGCAGTCAAAGAAACTGCACGCTTGCTACCTGAGGCATTGCTGGAGGTTTCACCCCGGAGCAGGGACGCGAGATGCCGCTGTGAGCTACCGTGTCATATAATTAATAACTTTTTTTTTTTTTCTGCTCTTGGAGTCCCCAGTGCTTTCTCCTTCTCGCTCAGCTTTCACAGGGTCAGCTGAAAGGGGCCGTAGCAATGAGCAGAGGCGTTCTGCTCGGAGAAGCAGGACGTGAGCTGGGCACTGACTTTGGGATGCCGGTTTGGAAGGATGCTGCGCCGCCAGGTATTGCGCCTTGCCCCAGGCGATGACCCCCGCCTGGGATAAACCCCTTCCCCATTGCCCGTTGCTGCTGTTCAGTCTAAGGGAAGCTCTCCAACAAGCACCACGTATGAAATACCAGGTTTTGGTACCCGGGTGCTCTCCTGCCGGCGGTGAGCGCTGGCCCAGCCCTGAGCGGGTCAGGCATTGCCGCCAGATGTCCGCGGCACAGCTGGGCTGCAAAAATGCAGCGCTGGAGCCTGGTACCAGCTGATGGCTGGAAGAGCAGGTAAACGCAAAAATCTGCTTCCATGCAAGGTCCTGCCCCTGGGGACATCGCTGCCGCCCCAGGGGCTGGCTCCTCGCGGGGGTGGCTGGAGCCGGCAGCGTTGCAGCCTTGGCCAGGTGGGTGCCTCGACAGCCGGCTTTGCACAGCTCCACATCCAAACCTCCCGCTGGGGTTTGCACCCATGCGAGGTCTGATGCTTTGGGGATAAATGGGGCAGTTGTTCGCCGTTGCCAGCCACGGCCAGGCGCTGTAACCAGACCAGGAGCAGCATTCCCAGGGGCTTTAACAGGAGAATAAATCTCCAGCACAGCTGGCTCCAGCCCTGCACGGACCCTGGCCTGCCCCAGGACAGGGGACGCACCAGACGCAGGTTTTCTTTTTACTTACTTGGTATTATTTTTCTCCCCAGCAATAGCAGCTGCTGACATAATCTCCCACGTGAGCTGGGCTCGCCAGGGCGCTGCCTCTGCTCTGAGCAAACACGGTGCTGGAGGTGGTTGTGTTTGCTGGCTGCCCTCTGCAAACAGCAGGTCCTGCTCCATGCTGCAGACTGTGACAGCCACCCTGCCGTGTCCCTGGGGCTGGGCCTTCAGCACGCCTCGCAGCCCCAGTGGCCTGTGGCCGGCCAGCGTGTGGCCACCTCCCTCTGCCGCCTCGGCTGGTCCATGCTGCGAGCAGGCGCGTCGGCTGGCTGCAAGCTCCTGTGCTGCCCAGCTTGGTGGGCCAGAAAACAAGGGTTTGGGAAACTGAGGCAGGGGGTTGCCAAGATCAGAGCTCAGAAAAGCTCTGCCCAGCAGGACTGGGCGGGATCGAGCCTGCTTTCGGTTTGGGGTCATGTCTTGGCAATGCCTTCCCAAGACCAAATGCAGACTGCGGTGCAGGGGAGAGCGCAGCCAGCTCTGCATGCGTGCCCGTGCGGGCTCCGGTGGCGATGGGGTGGTGATGGCGCGCGCTTGCAGCCTGGGGCATGCAGTGCTGAGCCGCGGGCCTGCAGCACGCCTGGCTAGTTCATTCCCCTATTAGCCATAACGTTTCCTGTGACCTAGAAAACTCCAGCTGGCACACACAAACCGCTGCGCTCCTTTATTTTATAATTAATCCAAGAATTATATTCAGCTGGCTTAGGCTCGCTCTGCATTGGACTGACCATCAAGGATAAAAACCACCCTCATTCCTGCTCTGGAGCTGCATCAGGGTCCCGGGGCTTGGAGGGACTGAAGTCGCCGCCGCTTTCTCTGCTGTCCGTCCTGAGCTTGGTGGATGGCTCGAGCTGCTGAGTACATCCTTGGGCTTGTGTTGTTTTAGGTCTGATCTAACCCAGAGGTCGTATTTATAATTAGTACGTGCTGCTGAAATGGTTCTGGCCCGTCAAACAGAAACAGCCCACTGCAAACAGGAGTTTAGGCTTGTTTGCATCTCTGTGGTTATTTTGAGCAATTAGTCCATGGAGAAGTCTGGAGGAACTGAGGCGCTCTCTTTAAAACTTAGAAACCGATTTTGTCCTTGGGAGAAGGACAGAAACGCTGCCTGAGATGGGGCTGATGCCGGAACATGCGAACCCCTTCGCTTCTGTCCAAACCCTTCCCCAGCGGGGGGAATTTGGATGCAGACTGGGTACCACAGTGTGTCCCGCGTGCAAGAGCAGAGGCGCAGGGCGGTGGGAAGTGCAGCGGGCACATAAGTGCTGAAAGCCCTCCCGAAACACCATCCCTGGGCTGCTCGGGGCTCCGTGGGGCCATGGGCAGGTGATGCTGCCCAGGGGACACTGCAGGGACCACGATGCTGCTCGGACCCCGACCCCACAAAGTGCCGGCCAAGCCCCGGCTCTGCCCAACCCCTGCTTCTCCGCAATATCCGAATCAGGCCCTTCGGCGTATTTAAACAGCTTCCGTCGCCTGCGTATCCTGCCCAAACAGGCCCTAATTTCAGGGGTGAGTCCTAGGCAAGAGGAGCAATAAACCTTCAGGCTGGGAGATCTAAATCAAACTCTTCTTGCCCCCTCTAAATTAAATTTTATTGCGTGTTCCCACCTTCGCTTTGAGCTCTCGGGTCTGGCTTAGGAAAGGCACAGATTTCTTTTAATTCTGCTCTTAAAATGTAACTGCTGGGAGCTCCGGCGGGAGGGTCAGATGGTGCCTTTCCTCCCCGTGTTTGCTTTCTGGCATCCAGCTGACGGCTGCAGCCAGCGCCGAGCGAGCCCCGGAGGCTGTGAGTCCCCACTGGCCCCAGCTGCGCTGTTTGTTCTCTGTCGGGCACCAAGCCGGGGAGAAAAGCAGCTTTTTCCTCTCTCTTTTGAATTTCTCTGCTCTGCCTGACTTTTCTGTTTCATCTAGAAGAAGCGGAGCCACGAGAAGGGGTAAGAGGGAGGGAAGCCTGTATTTCGCAGCCGCCTGGGCTGGCTCTGCTCACCTCCGGCGCTGGTTAATGTTTTTTGCAGCAGGGGCCGAAGGGACAGCAGTGCTCGGAAGAGGAGGAGGAAGAGGAGAGCATCGGAGGAAGGCAGGGGCCATCGCGGCACGGAAAACCAGCCCGGAGTGAGCCTCGCCGGTGAGCGGAGCCCAGCGAGTCGTGGCCGCGGACAGTGGGAACCTGCCATGGGCTGTCCAAGAAACTCGTGCGAGTGTCGCGGGATTTCCCGAGCGGGAGTTTGCAGCTTTGCCGGCCTGCGAGGGGACGCCGGGGGGATAGCGGGTGTTTCGGAGGCCGCGTGGCAGCGAGCAGGGCGTCTCGGTGGGGCAAGCTCTGGGGCAGCCCCCAGCCGTGGCCTGTGGCTTGCACGGGACGGGGCTGGTGCTGGCCTGCGAGACCTCGCTGCCCCCCCAAAACCACGCTCCCAGGGCAAGCCTTGAGCCACGTTCCCGGGCAGGAGCCCTGCGCGCAGGGCCTGGGGTGTCTGCAGGCAGGATGTGTCCCCGTCCCCCCCAGGAGCCATTGCACCGCCCTCTTTGGACAGGGAGCAAACCCTGCGCCTTCGTTGTGGCCAGGCTCCTGAATACAAGGGAGAAGAAGGAAAAAAAGCTGGTTTCAGCAAGCGTGAGCAAGCACAGGCGTTGCCGTGCCCTGCGTGTTTCCAAGCCCCTTTTTTTAAGCTGGGGCCCCTCCGAAGGGTGTTTGGGAGCGCACGCGTGTGCAGCGGGGATCCCGTTTCCCTGCTGGAAGGGGCTCCCAGCAGCCTGCTCAGGGACGTGCCGCAAGCTGCTCAGCCCCTTGCACAGCACCCAGGGATGCCACTACCACCGAAACAGTGGTGAGCCCCCGGGCTGACGGGGGTCCCCTGCCCGTCCAGCAAGGCATTTTTTTGGGATTTGCAGGTGGAGATGTCCTACGTGAGCTGCGCCTTGCGGGCGGCCGCCCCCCGCCACCTGCCAGCCCCCTGGAGAAGCCCCCGTCCCTTCAGCAGCACGACGGGCCCCGCGGCGAAGAAGAGCGTCCCGTACCAGAAGACGCTGAAGGAGGAAGGCTCCGGGAGCGGGGAACCCAGCCGGCCCCCGCCACCCTCGGCCGAGGTGGTGGTGGTCGGGGGGGGTAGCCTGGGATGCCAGACCACCTACCACCTGGCCAAGCAGGGTGTCACCAGCGTCGTGCTGCTGGAGAGGGACCGCCTGACCTCGGGCACCACTTGGCACACGGCCGGTGAGGCGGTGGGCACAGCGTGGGTGCTCCCTGGGGCGGGGGCGGCGGGCGCGGGGATGCCCACGACTTGGGACGCGCTGTTGTCTATGGAGCAGATCCGCTGTGCAGCCTGGCTCCGGATGTGTCGGAGAGTTTTGGCTTTAAATGCGGAGAATTTCAGGGGTTCTGTTTTTCCTTTTGGCCTAACTTTTTGTTAAGAAAACACCCCCCAAATTTTGTTTTTTAAAAAGATTTTTATATGACCCTGGGAAAACGAATCAGTTTATTTCCACACTTTTTTTTTTATTCTTCTTTAAGCTCATTTCCTTTGGCAGGGAGCGGGGAGCTAGAAGAGATTAACTCAGTAAGCTTTTGGGGGGCTTTGTCTCTTTTGGGGTAGACTGCTCCAGAAACCCTTTTTTTCCCATTCATTTAATGCCTGAGGCAAACAGAACTCAACCCACGTCACCAGGAGCCCCAGCCAGGGCAGGGTCACCCATGCCACGCGTGGGGTGGTGGGGGCCCCGCTGCATCCTGCGATGGGGGGGTGGCGGAGCCGCCTGTCCCACTCGTGGGCTCTGTGTGCGTGTGTCCGTCTGTCCGTGTCCGTCCCCAGGTCTGCTGTGGCAGCTGCGTCCCAGCGACGTGGAAGTGGAGCTGCTGGCGCACACGCGGGACGTGGTCAGCCGGGAGCTGCCGGCCGAGACAGGGCTGCACACAGGCTGGGTGGAGAACGGAGGGCTCTTCATCGCCTCCAACAAGCAGCGCCTCGACGAATACAAGAGGCTCATGTCGGTAAGGAGAAGCCCCTCGGTGTGTCCCCCGGCCAGGTGGGCTGCAGGACATAGCTGGTCATCTCCTGCCCATGGGAGCCGTGCTGGGGGTCCCCGGGCAGCGGAGCCCCGGGATCTCCAAATGGCTCGTCCATCCCTGCCTTCCCGCACGGACAGCTGTGAGCGGCCTGGGTTATGCTTCCAGGGCAGCCTCCTGGCTTCTGCAAGGCTGCTGAAATCTGGCAAAATGCTGGCAAACCAGGCAAGATTAAATCCAGCACTGGATTTTTGCCCTTTCAGGTAATGGTAGCATCATTTTTCCAGTTGTACAGGAGCGGTAGCATGGTTTTTCCAGCTGCACAGGCAGGTTGCATGGGAATAAGGGATCATATTCCCTGAAATTCATGCACACCATCCCACCCCACGCTGGATTTAAGGCTTGCCTTGGGGCAGCAGTTGCCTCATCTGGAAGATAAACATGTCCTCGGGGTCTCCTCCAGCAGCAGGTGATGAGCAAAGCTTTTGCTGCCTGCTCGAGCCCCCGGTTCTCTTGTCTGCTTGGCAGCTGGGGAAGGTGTACGGCGTGGAGTCCTATGTCCTGACCCCGTCGCAGACCAAGGACCTGTACCCACTGATGAACATCGACGACCTGTACGGCACGCTGTACGTCCCCAAGGACGGCACCATGGATCCCGCTGGTACCTGCTCGACTCTTGCTAGAGCAGCAACCGCCAGAGGCGCTACGGTAGTTCCTAATTAGTAATTAGTCGTTAACACGTGGTGACGCTGGGAGGACATTTCGTCCTCTGCCTTCCCGACCTCCTCCTCTCCCTTCCCCACCTCCTCCTTTCCCTTCCCCACCTCCTCCTTTCCCACCAGAGCAGAGCTGCTCCTGCAGCGGCCGCTCTTTGCCCAAGAACGGTGGTGTCCTGTTCCGCTTTGATGGCTGCTTGGGTCCCAGCAACAAAGCTGGCAGGAACTGTGAGGTCTGGGGAAAATAGAGGTTGAAAAAAAGACCTTTAGGAGCAGGACGAGGCAGTGCCCAAGGCAGGTTTTTTGGGAGAGCGGAGGTTTTAGGGTCAGGTAACAATCTAGTCCTCAAGGCAGGGACTACCTTGCGTGCGTTGCTTAGCTCACGTGCTTGTAAATAATAAACACCGTCTGCAGCTGCGGGTGCACAGAGCAGCGGTTTAAGCCTGCCCTTAAGGAGAAGCACGTTATTANAGGCAGGTTTTTTGGGAGAGCGGAGGTTTTAGGGTCAGGTAACAATCTAGTCCTCAAGGCAGGGACTACCTTGCGTGCGTTGCTTAGCTCACGTGCTTGTAAATAATAAACACCGTCTGCAGCTGCGGGTGCACAGAGCAGCGGTTTAAGCCTGCCCTTAAGGAGAGGCACGTTATTACCAGCGATAACAGTGATGGCTGCTGAGAAAGGGAGATGGGCTGGTGCCAGATGGCTGCTTAGATTCACCTTTCCCAGATTTGGGGGGTGGATGTCAGACGATCCAGGTTGTCCCACTGCCCCTGCCATCGCTCCACTGCCCTTCCTCTGCCACCAGATCATAGAGAACTGCCCGGTCACCGGCATCCAGGTCAGAGCTGATGATTTTGGGGTGAAGAGGGTGTATGCGGTGGAGACGCGCCACGGGACCATCCAGACACCCTGCGTGGTGAACTGCGCAGGTACAGGGCACAAGGCACGGCGGGGAAGGTGGGGGGCCGGGGCTGTGGCTGCAGGGCAGGGGGTGGCTTTGCATCGCGTGAGGATCTGCATCAGTCCTCGTCCCCCCCTTCTGGCTGACCCCCCCAGACCGCCGCAGCTCTCCGGTGGCGTGTGGAGGACGGACGGAGAGGTGCTCAGCATGGGGCTGCTCTCTCTGCAGGCGTGTGGGCACGAGCGCTGGGCCAGTTGGCCGGCGTGCACGTGCCGCTGGTGGGGATGCATCACGCCTACGTTGTGACGGAGCGCATCGAGGGCATTCAGGTCAGTCCCGCGCGGCTGCAGATCGGCTTCTCTGCTCTGGAGGGCAGCGCTGGCTCCTGCCCCTGTGCACGTGGCAGAGTGAGATGGGACAGATCCCCCAGCACCCCTGTACCCGCAGGAACCCCCCGTGTTCCTGCCCTCAGCAGGAGCATGCACTTCCACGCCAAGTTCTGCACCCAGGGAAGTGCACGCCAGCAGCTTCTCCTCCTAGCAGGACTATCAGGCTGCCTTTAGTAGAGTCATATTTAATATTTAACAATGTTACGACTAGCAGGATTATTTTTCTTCTTTTTTTTTTTTTNGAGTGAGATGGGACAGATCCCCCAGCACCCCTGTACCCGCAGGAACCCCCCGTGTTCCTGCCCTCAGCAGGAGCATGCACTTCCACGCCAAGTTCTGCACCCAGGGAAGTGCACGGCAGCAGCTTCTCCTCCTAGCAGGACTATCAGGCTGCCTTTAATAGAGTCATATTTAATATTTAACAATGTTACAACTAGCAGGATAATTTTTCTTCTTTTTTTTTTTCCCCATCTCAGTAGAGTTATTCTAGGGTCTCTGATGTGTTTAGTGTCCGATAGCAGCATTCATAAAGGTGCCAAGCACTTTCTGAACAAGCCCCAGTCCGTGGCAGGCAGAGGTGTAGCTCTCCAAGCATTTCTAAACTGTCCCATGAAATCTGTTCCTGCCATGCGGCCACAGAGGATTGTTCAGCGGTCAAAGGAGACTTCGTTCGCTCAGGCGCCAGCGCTTTGAGTGTGACGCGTGATTTAGTTTCCACCCCGCTGACACGGTCTGTGTCTGACTTCTCAGTCCAAGGTGCCTCCTTTTAAAACNTTCAGCGGTCAAAGGAGACTTCGTTTGCTCAGGCGCCAGGGCTTTGAGTGTGACGCGTGATTTAGTTTCCACCCCGCTGACACGGTCTGTGTCTGACTTCTCAGTCCAAGGTGCCTCCTTTTAAAACGTGCTGGTGTCAATGATTACATTTATATCCCAGTAACTCGGCTGTGCCGTATAAAGAGGCTTCTCAGAGAAGAAGCTGCAGCTTGCAGGCCCCGGTGCCCCCTGTTCAATCCACTTAACTCCATTTGTCAGCATGAAATGCAGCAGGCCCTGCCCCAATAGCTCCGTGCTCTCTGCACATTTCTCTATCGATTATTCATGGGAACAAATCCCTCATTCTTTGTGCGCTGCTGCCCACGTGGTGTGCTGTTGCATCGTCCTGCGGACATGGGTAGCAGAGGAGCGATGCTTTCCAAGCTGGGATCAACCACAGTGGCTGCTCCCGCTTCCGCGAGCGTCCCCGATGCCGCCTGTGCCGCGGAGGAGCCGCCGGAGAGCCGAGGTGCAGATGCACCCACAGCATGGCTCCTGCTCGCAGCGCTGCAGTTCACCAGCTGCTAATTAGGCAGGATTTGTGCAAGACTTGGCTTTCAGCTTGAGTGCCTGGGCTCAGGCGTGGTGAACGGGCGTGCGGCCCGCAGCATCGCTGCCTACGTAAGCCGCTTTGCCTGTGGTTTGGCCAGGTTTGCTGGAGCTGATTCGAGTGCCTTCCTCTTGGGGTAACGCAGGCACCCGGATTTCAGGGCTGCAGGAGCATCCACGGAGCCACCGCTGCTCCCATCCTCAATGGGTCACCCCAGACCCCCAACTCATCCCTCTCAGTCTCACCAGGGCGTAGCCAGGGTGATGTTGGGGTCTTCCTGTGTCTCTCAGCCCCCGCTCGCCCCTCCGCTCCCCCTCCCTGTTTTTCAGAACATGCCGAACGTTCGCGATCACGACGCCTCGGTGTATCTCCGTCTCCAAGGCGATGCCCTTTCTGTGGGTGGATATGAGTCAAACCCCATTTTCTGGGAGGAGGTGAGCAGTGCCAGGAGGTTTTCCGGGGGAACGAGGCAGGTTTTCAGGGAACCCACCTCGGAGGGGTGGGCACAGGCGTGAGTGCCCCTNGAACGTTCGCGATCACGACGCCTCGGTGTATCTCCGTCTCCAAGGCGATGCCCTTTCTGTGGGTGGATATGAGTCAAACCCCATTTTCTGGGAGGAGGTGAGCAGTGCCAGGAGGTTTTCCGGGGGAACGAGGCAGGTTTTCGGGGAACCCACCTTGGAGGGGTGGGCACAGGCGTGAGTGCCTCGGCCCCCAGCTCCTGCGAGCATCAACCTCCACACAGCTGGTGGGGAAAGCGCAGAGCAGCTTCGCTTTGGGTCTGTCCGTGGCATAGGCACAAGATGCAGAGGCGACAGGAGTGGGAAAGCTGGGCTGGCCTGCGGGGTTTAGAAGCCACTGTGCGGTCCCTGCCCGGCAGCATCATCCCTTAACCCAGGTGCAGGTATCTTAGTTCGGGCTCTGCCCCAGACCTTTGGCTTGCCTGTGGGTATTCATGAAAGCCCGAAGAAGCCAGACTCTGCAAAGCTTTCTCTATTTCCTACGGTCTCCAAGGCCGCCAGAGCTGCGAAGTTTGTACGCCACCGGCTATGCTCTGTTTTGTGTCCTGATTCCTGTTTCCCACCTTCAGGTATCTGAAAAATTTGCTTTTGGCCTCTTTGATCTGAACTGGGACGTTTTCCTGCAACACATCGAAGGTGCCGTTAACAGAGTGCCGGCGCTGGAGAAAACGGGCATCAAATCCACCGTCTGCGGGCCAGGTAACGCGGCTGCGGTGGCACCGCGGCGGCTGCGTTCTCCAAGGATCGTGCCGGAGGCAAGGGGAACCCTCGTGTCCCAGAGAGAAGAAAAACTCTCTGAAGGCAGAGAAAGCCACTGTGGTGTGGCTGCAATGGTGTCATCTTCCGAGGGGTGGCATCCCAGGCTTAGCCTAGGTGGAGGAATATTATTCTTACGTTATATTATTCTTTTTTCTGCTCGCTTCTCTGCTCGTGACATTAGATTTATGCAGTTTTACATCCCAGGCTGTCTGACGTGGAGTTAAAGGCCACGGCCTCGCTGCAGGCTGGTCCGAGAGGCAGCTGGAGGTGATGCCAGCCATCGGACCCAAGCCCTGCACGCTTGCTTTTGCCTTGAAATCCACCACATGCTAAAAAAGAAAAAAAAAAAAAATTAAAATAATCGCTTTTTGCTGAAGCACTTAAAGGGAGACCCTCAGGAAGGGAACAGAGCTGCTGCACATCTCCTGCCCCGCAGCAGATCAAACACGACACGCGCAAGGTGGAGGCCTTGGCCCTGCGCACGGCGACTTTGATTAAACTGAGGTGTGAGCAGAGCTGGTGGGGAGCTGGCTTCTTATACATCCACGGCTGGCATTTGTAGCGCAGTAATGTACTTTCCAAAGGGTCGGCGCTCCTGGTTTTCTACTTCTTGTTTTAAACCAGCGGCTGGTTTGCTTGCGACAGCTGAGTCGCGCTGGGCTGAAGCGCGTGGCAAACACTCGTCCTTTCCGCTCCGTGGTAAATATTTCACCATCGGAAGAGCTACCGTGCTGGGCTCCAGGCGCAGGCGACAAAAGCAGACCGAATTTGGGTGGTTTAAGCTGTTCGTGCTCTGGCTGCCGATCCAGCCCTGCAGCCAAGCGGGCCAAGGTCCCGTGTGAGCACTCGGCATCCGTCCCAGCGCCAAGGCAGCAGGGCTGGCGTGCAGCGCTGGTGAAGGGGAGGCGCTTTGGGTGTTGCTCCGTTAACTCGGGGAATTTGCAGCCTGCTGTATCGGCACCGGGGTATTGGCATGCAATAATCTTCTGACTCTCCTCTTGCCTTCTCCTGAGCACGGAGATTGTGGGAAACAAGCTGGGCATTGCTGGAGGAAGGGGAAGGACCAAACCGAACCCCGTCTCCCTTCTCCCCTTTCACATGGATGTATGAACCACCATGAAGCTGGGGGGAGGGCTGCACACCTCTGTCGGGGCGCTTTGCTGTCCTCGCTAGCGGGGCTTTGCACAGGGACCATGGCTGATAGCTGTGTGGCGTGTCGATACAGCTGATAGCTGCAGCATGGTTGATAGCAGGAGCTGGCAGCGCGAGACATCATTAGCGCTGGAGCCTTGGGCAACATCAGCAGTAATCCCTCAGCTGAATAAAGTAGCTTAAATTCATGAAATCTCCCAGCAGAAATCGATGAAGGTGAAATGTAGTCATCGTAATGAAATATGGCCCCGGTGTTAAAAGGCAACAGACAGGTTGGTGCAGCCCCCTTGACCGGGGGGTTGGGAGAAAGAAAGAGGCTGCTTCAGCCACCGCAGCGCCTCGTGCGCCTTCTGGTTGGGGATTCATTCTGCTTCACAAATTTTCAGTCTAAACCCTAACACTGAGGTCCTCCCCCCCGCAGTGCTGGCATGCAGCAAGCGCTGCCGAGCCCCTCGGGGGTGCAGAGGGCACAGTTACCCCGAGCCCAGGGTCTTGACAGTGCAGGGACTGACTGTGCAACGCGCAGGGCTGCAAAGGAGCTGCCTGGTGCCAACCGCGCCTGCCCCGTCACTGCAGTGCAATATGCTTATATATGCGGGTGTGCATACTCACGCAAGCTTGTGAAGCAAATACGTGTATATATACATATGTATATTTGCTTCAGGAGCCTGCAGGAGACCCCTGTGTGATGCTGGGCATCCCAGTACCAGGGCAGCCTTCCCTTTGGCCTCTGCTCCTGGGCGCTGTTGGAGGGGTGCAGGGGGGGGATGCTCAAGCTGAGATGCTGGGAAGTGCTCGGTGTTGGTCCAGCTCTGGCCCCGTTGACCTGTCTGGGAGCAGGAGAACGACGAGGCCAGCACAGGGAGCTGAAGGAACCCTGCTCCTAAAGTGCGTGATGTGTCCCCAAAATGCCCGCCCTGGCCTCGCTGGCACGTCCCTCTCTCTGTCTTGCAGAGTCGTTCACAGCTGACCACAAGCCGCTCATGGGGGAAGCCCCAGAGGTCCGAGGCTTCTTCCTTGGCTGTGGCTTCAACAGCGCCGGTAAGAGAGACCTGAAGGGATCGCGCCTCGAGCATCCCGATGCGGGCATTGATCCTGGGCAGAGCCCGGCATCCCCAGCTGCGCTTGGCCTCCTGGCCTCATCTGGGTCCTCGCCTCTTCCCCCAGGGATGATGCTGGGAGGCGGCTGCGGGCGGGAGCTGGCTCACTGGATCATCCACGGGCGGCCAGAGAAGGACATGTACGGCTACGACATCAGGCAAGTCACCCCGGCTGCCCCAGGACCCCACGGGCTGCAGGCTCCTTCACTGATACCCCCCGTCCTTGGGTGGTCCTTGGGGACGAGTTTTGAGGCAGGCCTAGATGCTGGGAGTGGATGCTCCCATCGGGAGTGGGCATCCAGGCAGTGTCTGTGCTGCAGCCTGTGTCCCTCCGAGGAGCTGGAATCAATTACGCTCAATGGCTTTAATGAATTTACACGTGGGGTTTATCTCATTTGCCTCATCCCGCTTCCACGCAAACAGCTTCCATCAGACGCGAGGAGATTGCATTGATGGGAAAGGACAGGGTAATTACGTTTGGGTTTTGTTGTTGTTCAATTAGTGCCGTGCCTAATCCTCTAAGTTAATAAACGAGGTGATGATTTCAACAGGAGAAAGATTAGCTTTCCTCCCTCTCTGCAGCATGACATGGGCCGGGAGTTTTGACTGCGCAGATGTTGGCTCTGTAATTGCTTTTGACTTGCTCGATTATATTTGATTGGATTTGGGCTTTCTTAGAGGGCTGCTAGTGACAGCAACCACCTTGTCAGGGACAAAGCTTTTAAAATCGTGTTGCTTTAGTGGCAAAGCTGGTAAACACCGCATTGACTCGGGCTGGGAGGAGAGGGGAGTCGGTGCTGGTGCCTGCAGAGGTCAGCGGGAGATGCCTCCAGCAGCCTTCCCGCAGCGGGGCCAGCGATGGGCCAAGCCCAGGAAGGAGAAATCCCCGGGCTGGGCAGGCAGCGCTGCACCGTCAGACGGGTGGGTTGGCACAATCGCAGCCATCGTGGGGCTGACCTGTGCCTTGGGACCCCAGCCCTGCGCAGGCAGCGGCCGGGGACTTTGCAGCCCTTGCATCTGGCTTACCTGAACATCCCCCGAGCATCCCCTGTATCCCCTGTGCCCTGTCATCAAGCTGGTGTCAGTCCCGTTTTTTTTGCTTTTGGTGACGATTACTAAGCTCCTCTTTAAATAACTCCCTTTTCCGCACATCTAAATATTTATCCTCTCAAAACACCCGCTTGTAAATATTTCATCTGGCAGCTGTTGCTCCTCTTGCTGCTGTCAAAAATTCAGCACGTCGGTGAAGGGGCTGGTGCTGCCGGGGCAGCGGCGGTGCCGGTGACATGCCGTGTGTCACCTGCTGCCTGTCCTGTGCCGGCAGAAGAGGCAGCTGCCCTCACAGCGAGCCCACAGCTGCTTTCGGGGAGCATTGCTTGCATTGCTTGCAGCACTGCAGGGCTAGGCGCCGGTGCCCTGCCTCTCTGCACCCGGGCAGCGGGGTGGGAAGCTGAAAGTATTATTTTAAAAGGCCCTATAAATGACATTTTTTCTTGCCTTTCACCTGCTGCCTGCCTCCCTTTCTCCAGCCCTGGGAAAGGTGCCGCTGGCGCCCAGGGCTGCTGTCCGTGAGTTATGGTCTCTGGTAATAACAACCCGAGCGTGTGCTGAGCTGGCACATTCCTTCAGGGAGGTTTTCTGTTTGAAAGGGGAAAATATGTCAAACAAATTTAAAATGCTTTGAGTTTTATTTATATTTCAGCCTGGGGAGAATTGGATGAAAAAAGTTAAGGAACGTCCCGTGCTCTTCCCTTCATCGGGGCTGCGTTCAAATCCGCGCTGTGCGCGAGGCGTGCTCTGAGGCTGGCCCCGTATTGAAGCAGAGCAGAACCAACCTCAATTCTCTTTTTTTTTTTTTGTAATTTTTTCCCTCCCAGCAAGGCTGTATTCTGCTCCCAGTTGCTCTGGGATAGATGTGCCTGGAGCAGGGCTGGGGAGCTCGGTGGGGGCTGCGGGGAGCGCCCGGCTCCGACGGGCACCACTGCGGCATGGCCAGCACCAAGCCCCCCTTGGTTCGTCTGCTCTCCTACCCCTGAAGCGGGTGCAGGAATAGCAATTTTACACCACAGCAGCTGCATTCACATCTGGGTCTGGCCAGGAGGGCCATGCCCAGGGAAGGAGGCACGCCGCGAGCTGGTGGGCTCATCTGGACGCTGCCCTTACCCTGCCTTCCAGGCGATTTCACCACTCTCTCACCGACAACAACCGCTGGATCCGGGAGCGGAGCCACGAGTCCTACGCCAAGAACTACTCCATTGTCTTCCCCCATGATGAGCCGCTGGCCGGGCGCAACGTGAGGAAGGACCCCCTGCACGAGGTGAGGATGCGCGCCCCGATCCAGGCTGCCGTGCAAGGAGCGACGGGAGACTCTCGCAGCATCCTTGCAGCAAAAAAAGAGATGGCAAGGAGCGGCCGCAGCCGTATCACTCCCCAAAGCAGCATGCTGCATCCATGCTCCCATCCATCCATCCATTCATCCTGGGAAGATCCCTGTGGAATCCCAAAGCTCACCGGGTGCATGCTGTGAGGGTGCTGGGGCCGTGGACAGTTTAACGGTAGAGACACCAAGCCTTCCCTTAATACTTAACTTACCAGATATGGCTTAAGAGCCTGGTGATAGCTGCTGGGCAAGGGAGCAGTGGAGAGAAGGGCTCAGGGGCTTATTTCGTTCAGTGCCAGTGCAGCTCAGCGCAGCTGCGAGGGCTGTGGGGTGCTGGGCGGCCACGATGATCTCCTGCCCCCCGCTCACTGTGCCTTGCTTGCAGCTCAGCAGCAGCTTTTGCTCCCCCAAACAATGTCTTGCAATGCAGAGCAAGGCCGGGGCCTGGGGAGGGACGCGGGAAGAGTGGGGAGCAGCCGTGCCTCCGCGGAGGCAGTTTTGCTGGCACCCGCTGAGTCCCCGCTGGTTTTGCTCCCTGCAGCTGTCAGCCAGGGCTCCTCCCTGCTCCCACCTTCGCCAGCTGCTTCCTTGCGCAAATCTCCGTAGGTGAGCGCTTTCAAATGCAACACTCGAGGAAAAAAACCGTTTCCAGTGGTTCGCTGCATCAGCAGCGTCGCGGCGACTGTGGCTCAGAGCCCCCCAAAATCACCCAGCGCTCCCGAGATGCTCGGAGTGACCCGGGGCCGGGGCCTCGTCCTGCCCCGTCGCTGCCAGCCCCAGCCCCAGTCCCAGCCCCAGCAAGGAGCAGCCACGTTTCTCAAGCCCGTTTCTGCTCATCGCTAATTCATGTCTCACCTTTCCTCTTTCGATGGAGAGCAGAGGCTCAAGCAGTAAAGCAGACATCCCTCCCCACCGTCCCCCGGTGTTTGGTTGACAGCTCGGTTGTTTTCTGTCACTGAGGATGCAATTTGTTTTTTAATAGCATGTCTAATAAGCGATGCCCATTTGACTGACAGCCTGGTATTTATACAGGCAGCTCCAGAACATGTGCTGTGTTTTATAAATAGGCACTGAATCATTTCTGAAATGTTCAACAAAATCTATTCTTTTCCGAACAGAGGCACCAAACAAAAATATCTTAATGGATTTCTAATTAATTGTATCCAGAAACGTTTTCCTGAGAGCACGCAGGAGGAATGAGAAGGTTGCCGTGTAAATCTTAAATGTTATTATAGCATTATGCTTGTAAATGTTGGAGGGGAACTTGCTCTCTGCATGTAGCATCTCTCGGTCAGTAATTCCCACAGCGTAGCGTGAGCTGTGGTGGGGCGCTGTGGTGGGGCGCTGTGGTGGGGCGCTGTGGTGGGGCGCTGGGGGGGGTTGGCCCTTGCCCACCAAAGCCGCTCCATCGCTCTCCCTCCACAGCTGGACAAGGGACGGAGAATACAGTGGAAGGCTCGTGGGTCGAGATAAGGACGGGGAGAGATCACTCAGCAATTACCACCACGGGCAAAAAGCAGACTTGACTCAGGGAAATTAATTTAATTTATTGCAGATTAAGAGTCAGAGTAGGGCAATGAGAAAATAAACCCAAATCTTAAA
>VZSC01013136.1:0-10968 GCA_013398225.1 Steatornis caripensis | reverse complement strand
GGTGGAAAGTGTGTGTCCTTGTCTCGTTAATGCTACTCACTCCCCCCCCGCCCCGCACCCCCTTACTCCGCTCTCTCGCACCTCTTGTCGCATCCCTCCTTTTTGCCCCCGGCTTTCCTGCCCCCATTGCCCCCCCTTCCCCCCGCTCCCCTTCCCCCGCGCAGCGCTGGGCAGGAGGGGGGGGGCTGTCCCGGTCCCGCAGCCTGGGGCGGGGGCTGGAGCCCAGCGAGCGGTTTCTGGCCTCGTCTCACTGCCGGGTCCGTCACACGATCGATGGCCCCTGGGCGANCCCCCTTCCCCCCGCTCCCCTTCCCCCGCGCAGCGCTGGGCAGGAGGGGGGGGGCTGTCCCGGTCCCGCAGCCTGGGGCGGGGGCTGGAGCCCAGCGAGCGGTTTCTGGCCTCGTCTCACTGCCGGGTCCGTCACACGATCGATGGCCCCTGGGCGAGCGGCCGCTCGGCCCCTGCCAGGCGTCCTCCTGCTGCGGCCGGGCCAGGGGGGAGCAGCCCTGCTGACCCTGCCCTGGGGCCCCAAGCATCGCAGCAGCGGGAGAGCCCCCTGCCCTGCCTGCAGCCCTTGCCCCCTGCGCATGCCGTCAAACTTCTTCATTTTAGTAACCTGATGAGATTGACCCGGCATCGTTACACCTTTTTGGTAGGATTAAGGGCTAACAGCTGCGGGCGCGAAGGGGACAGCTGGCCGGAAGGCAGCCTGGGGGCTCGGGGGGCTGTGCGGCAGACGTGGGGCGCTGCCCCAGCGTGGCCTTGCAGGATGTGCCTGGCAGAGAGGCCCCTCGAGACGCAGCAGCCCTCGGTCTCGCCCTGAGCCTGCTGCAGAGTGACCTCGCAAAGCACCCTCGTGCCCTTCGCTGGCGGGGGGCATCACCATCGCCCCACCGTATGGGCTCAGCCTGGGCCTCGGCGCGAGCGTTTGCGTTAACGGGAGGACGGGTGAGGTGGTGGTGAGCAGCGCGTGGCTGAGCGCCTGTCTGTGCTGCCTCGGGTGCTCCTTCCTTTCTGAAAGCACTTCAGTGACTGCACTTAAACCGCCCCTGTTTCCATTCCAGGCCAGCATGAGCTGTGGGTGCTAGGGGCCTCGCTGCAGCTGACGTTGTCCCAGGCAGCGGGGGGTGCTCAGGGGGTCCTCGTCCTCTGAGGCCCGGAGCTGCCCTGCACAGCATATGTGACCAGTGCCTGGCTGGCGAGGCAGGGAGCGCAGGGCAGGCAGCTCTCTGTCCGTCACATGCAAACCACCCCAGTGTGCTCACCTGGCTTCGGCCGCCGGGGTGGGAGGACAGCGGCAGCACCCTTGGCTTTTGAGAAACCCAGGCTTCTCACTGGCACCCTCTGTTTCTAGCTGGGACGCGAGGTAAATGCAACATCCCTCCTATCCCTGGTTTTTCCTTTCCCTCTCCAGGTTTGGGACCTGTGTGTTGGGCACGGAGCCCCTGTCCTCCTGCAAACCCTTGTCTCCCCTTGGGACCGCTCCCACTTGGCTTCTGTCACTTTGACTTTAGCCAGTGCTGGGCTGGCCGGGATGGTTCACCGCTTGGCACCCACACCCGGCACTGGGAGTGGTGCTGGGGTTTATGGTTATCTCCCATCTCGCCTTCGCAGGGAAGCTGAGTCACTGGGGGTTACGGGCACGCGTCGTCCCAGCGCAGCCCTGCCCTCCTGACACTCTCCCCCAGGTTTGCAGGGAGCTACTGAGTTAGACCCTGCTGCTTGGAGGCAGCTGAAGGAGGCTGAATACAAGGCAGCGAAGCCTTCAGGGACATGTTTTGTCTGCGACGAGCAGTCTCTCCTCTCTGGGAGCCTCCTCGCTCCCCAGGGCTGTGAGGCACCTCGGGAGGGCTGTGGTTTGTTGCCTCCTGCTCCAGGCAAGACCGTCCTTAAACACGAGAGCTGCAGAGCCTGGGTTGCCAGCTCCATGTCTGGAAGTTAGCTCCTGCGATGCAATTTCAGGCTTAAAAACGTCCACCTGACTTTCAGTTTGGCCCCAAACTTATCTCTATAGTCAGGACCCTCCTTCCCACCGCCCAGCACATAAGGGAAGGGGTCGTTGGCCTCCGTGGTGATTCTGGGGAGAGCAGAGACCTCGCTGAGGCTTCACCCGCATGATGGGCTCCTCAGGGCTGCTGGTGACTGATTTAGCAAGGCGCAGCACATCGCCTGGCTCCCTGCAGCTGTGCGTGGGTTTAGCTGGCGGCAAATGCCATCTTAGCCTCTGTGGGTAGGTGATGGTTAGCACAGGGTGAGGTTATTGCCGCGTGTGGGGCAGCACCGAGCCCTCCCCTGCACCTGGCTGGGGCTGAAGTTCGGGGATACTCCCTTGGTTATAGTGTGGGCTTGGGCACTCGCAGTTAAACTGCTGATGGATCTTAAAGGGTTGCTACCATTTGTTGTGGCTCGTGGAAAAAATTTGGGGGGTTTGTTCTTGCTGCCTTGGAGAGTTTCAAAGGCTGATGGTGAGGTCCCCCATGCAAACGCCTCACGGTTGCTGTTGCCTCCTCTCACAGCTGGGTCTCTGCCCCATCTCCTTCCCCCAGCACCTCACAAGAACCATGGCAGCACTGCGAGCTCCCGCTGCGTGGGCATGGGGGTCCAGGCAGTAGCTAAACCATCAGCCTGCTCGTACCTAAACCCTTCCTCGGGGCTTAACGGATATCCTTGTCTGTTTAGGAATCTAAGAGCCTCTTTGTTGCCTTTCTAGAGCTCCCAGAGAACTGGACAGATACCCGTGAGACGCTGCTGGAGGGGATGCTCTTCAGCCTCAAGTACATGGGCATGACGCTGGTGGAGCAGCCCAAGGGAGAGGAGCTCTCTGCAGCAGCTGTCAAAAGGATCGTTGCTACCGTGAGTGTCCGTGCTGGAGCAGAGCGCTGTCTCCTGCTGCTCAACCAAGTCTGTCACTGGAGATTTAAAAAAGCCGCAGGTCTGGAGGCAGTGCTGTCTGTCTGCAGGCTCAGGGGTTGTCAGCATTGCAGGTCCAGGACTTCCAGGGGTGAGCAGGTGTCTAGTGGTGTAGGTAGAAGTGCAGACAGCAGCACTGGGAAGCCCTTGGGGTCAGCCCCAGGCTGCGGATGGGGCGGGCTGTGGAGAGCTGTTGTTATGTGTCTGAGTTCTGGCTCCCCTTGATAAGCTTTGGGTGACCCTGGGTGTGGATTCTTCCACCTCTGACCTGGTGAAATTATCCCTCCCTGGGGCCGTCTCTCCACTTGCAAGGCAGGGACAGCGTTCTGAGTGCGGCCAGCGTGTGACTGAGAGCTGGCATGCAGTTCTGGGTTTTCCTTCCCGGGATTTGGAGGGTTAAGAGGAGAAGGGAGCAGGACAGCTTGCTCCGATTCCCAGCCAATACAGCCGCCATCCTGCTGTAACCTCTGATGCAAGAGGGACCGATTTTCAGCCATCCTCTAGCACCAAGCCTCCCTGGAGCCTCTGCTCACCGGGCTCCAAGTAAAATTAACGCTTCTTTAAGCCGTTATAAAACTGAATGAGGCAAAGACCCAATTGTACAGTTAACTATCATAAAACTTAATGGGGTGGTGAACTGCACTGGGTAATGACAGATCCTTGCCTGGCATGTGCTGAGCTGGACGGGAGGGGAGTGCTCGCATGAAACAGGAGCTACTGGCAGAGCCCTTCATGTCTGTTCTGATGGACTGAGAACGGAGCCTTTAAATAAAAGCCCCAGGGCTGAGCTCAGCCTTGGAGAGGCAGGACCGATCGCCGGCTGGTCTGGATGTGGCTCAAGTGAGATCTCCAGGGAGGAGGGCTGAGGATCCAGGTCTGCAGTCTGCAACTAGTTAGCTGTGTATTTAATTTTTTCAGAGAAGCTGGGCAGTGAGGTGAATGTAACTTGAAGGCTGAAAGCACAAAACTAGTAAATTAAGAGAAAGTGGCTCTTAGAAGTCTAGTTACTTCTTAAGCCGGTGTCCTAACCTTGCTGTGGGGGATGCTTTGCCACTTGAGCCAAGTCTGGCAGAACAGCTTGAAGCCGGCTGCTTGGGAGCCCACGTCCTGCAGGACCATTCTTCTCCCTTGCTCATGCTGGTGTCCCCCTCTGCTCCAGAGCTGATCCTAAAAAAAAACTCCCCGGGGTTTCACCAAGTGCTCGCGTGGCTCAGCCAGAGCAGCCGCTGCTTCATGGTGCTGGCTGTGGGGAAATCCTCGTGGAGGTGCTGGGCTGGAAGTACCTCCACGTGGTGTGGGGTGGAAAGTGTGTGTCCTTGTCTCGTTAATGCTAGCAAAAATCACTGCTTCAGGGAAGGAAAAGTTTTAACGAGTGCCTTATCACACCTGGTAGTAAATTCAGTCTCTAGTACTAATGACTGCTGTTAATATGTCTATTAGGTAGCGCATATCTGGAGTCTGCTCTGCTCACGTACCTTTGGATGTATCGGTGTTAAAGGCCTGTAACTTTCCTTTCCCTCTTTTTCTTCCAAAGGCAAAAGCAAGTGGAAAGAAACTGCAGAAAGTGACTCTGAAAGTCTCACCCAGAGGGATCGTGTTAAACGACAGCGGAACGAACGAGCTGATCGAGAACGTCTCCATATACAGGTGGGTTATGGGATGCGTGCCAGTGGGTGTGTGCTCTGAGGCTCCTTGTCTGCTCCGGTCTCCGCCTGGGCTGAGCTGACATCTCGCTGCCAGCACGTCTTGATGGAAAGCAATGGTGGGGGAAGGAGAGTGGATGCTAAATTTAAGGTAAATTTACATCTGGTGCAGTAAGTGTCCAGCTGGGGATAAGGAAAGATGTGACAAGCCTGGAGGTGTCATGCACGTGGACCGCAGATCCACAGCCAAGTGCTCCATGGCCACACGTGGCTTTAGTGCCTGTTGCTGGCACTAGAAATGCTGAAGTATCCAGGGTGATGGCAAGAGTCAAATACGGAGGATGGTCAGAGTGTCTTCGAGCAGGCGAGATGTGAACACCAGAGCCAGGGCTGCCCTCCGCTTGCGGGCTGCTCTGCACCTCTCGTCTCTTTAAAGAGCTCTGACAAAGAGGACGGCTGGGACAGCTGTTGAGACCCACTACCAGTGTGGGGAGGGCGAGGACAAATTATCCCATATCTGCTCCTCAGGCTTTGCCAAGTATATCTTCCAAAGAGGCTGGAGGCCAGTGCAGGCCTGGCAGAGCAGAGCTCGGCTCAGATCTGACCCTTTCCATCTCCTCCCTTCTCCCTCTGCATCCCCCGCACTCCGCTTCTGTGCTTCACCTGCTGCTCTGTCTCCCTTTGCTAAACGTGGGATGGGGAGTGCTAGGTTGGGGCACTCTCTCTAACCAGGCTTACTAACCCACTTGCTTTTCTCCAGTTCAAACTAAGCAGTCACGTGCAGCCACCAGTGCTGAGCCCCAGCCCTCCCCAGGAGATAAACCCGCTGCTAAAAAGCAGAGCTGGGCAAAGCGGCCGTGAGCGCGGTCATGCCAAAATTGGTGTAAAAGCAAGCGGAGCTGTGGTTTTTGGATGCTGCCTTAAAATCGGCCTAGAAGCTTCAACAGCCAGCGATAAAGCTGTTCCTCGTGGTCAGTGCTTGAGTACGAGCATCCCCTTGATTCAGTTGGCTGAAGTCAGCGCGTCCTAAATACACTGTTGGCGTGGGGACTGATGCTGCTCCCCGGAGACGCTGGCGCTGTGGGAGCGGGGTCGCGGCGAAAGCTGGGGTCTGTGTGCGCGGCGACGTCATCTCCCCGCTCCACAAGTGTGCTGCACCGGTGACAGGCCCAAGGCTTTCCTCTAACACCTCTACTGTCTTCCCTTTGGCTTTTCTACTCAGTGGGGAGTTGCCAGCTCTGAGCTCTCACCCTGGATCAGGCGTTTGGGCAGGACGGGGTGGCTGTGGCTAAAACGCAGCCACTGTTGCCGGACGTGCCGCTGCCAGAGGCCTCGGCTGTAAAACTGGCTCGCTTCAGAGGCAAGTGTGAGTTGTCCTTTCCCTGGAAATTCATGGCCAGCGCATATTGAGCTGAGTGCCAGGGGTTGCTGGAAGGGCCACAGGCCTGCGCAGATGACCTTCTGCGGTTTCGTCACGATTATTGGAAGAGTGGCCACGCTGCTTTGGGAACAAACAGGAGGAAGGAGTGGACTTCCAAGTGCCTCTCTAATCCAGAGCATGGCTCAGCTCTTCAAGACAAAATACAGGCTATTGAGCAGAGGCATCCTCACACGCAACAAGAAACTGATGCAGTGTAAATAGATTTTGAATGTGGCTTTTTAAGTCACAGCATGTGCTGGGAACTGGGACCTTCCAGGCCCCTCCCTGCAAACTCTCAGGGGCAGAGAGCAGGAGCTGAAAGGTCAATGTGGGGCCACAGGAAAACTTTCACTGAAGTTTCCCACTTTTTCCACGGGTTTTGTCTTTCCTTAACACCTGTTTGATCTGTTGCTTGCCCAGGGAAGAGGCTTTGCTCACTGCTAGTGCCTGCCGCCTTGCACTAAACCTCTGGGGCTGCTAGGGCCAGTGCTCACTGGCTTTCAGACGAGACGCTCAGTCCTGCAGCTGCTGGCGTGGACAGACCTGTGGGAGATGGCAATGGCGGATGCTGAGGGACCTGCTGCCCTGCAGAAGGGAGCTGAGCCCTCAGTCACAGCCTGGTCTCCCCAGGCAGGTCAGCCTGTTGCTCTTCCANAGACGAGACGCTCAGTCCTGCAGCTGCTGGCGTGGACAGACCTGTGGGAGATGGCAATGGCGGATGCTGAGGGACCTGCTGCCCTGCAGAAGGGAGCTGAGCCCTCAGTCACAGCCTGGTCTCCCCAAGCAGGTCAGCCTGTTGCTCTTCCAGAGCCTTGTTCGGTATTTCGGAGTCAGCCGTGCTCTCTGCTGGAGAGGCTGAGCCTCCTTCCCCATGTGCTCAGGGGTCTTGGAGCATCCCGTCCATCTGCTGCTGTAGATCTTGGAGCCCAGATTCCAGCCTTTCTGACAGCTTTTCTTGGGCGCCTCTGCATCCATTTCCTTCCCTGGTTTTGAGCCTCGAGATTGAATTGTAGGCTGAGAACAAGTCCTTCTCTCTCCTTGCAAGCTTATCCTCCAAGGAAATTCTTCCGGAGTCTCTCTTCTGAAGGCAGAGCATTTGTCAGGCATAGTCCCAGGCTGGCACGCTGCAGACTCTTTACCTTCTCTCTAGCCTGTCCTTTCCCACAAGGTGAAACATTTTCTCTCCTCTGCTGCCTCTGCGTGTGATGCCCCTGGTTCGTGCCGTGGCTGTGGGAGTTGCTCTGGGTTTCTCTTATGCTCGAGCCAGTGGCATCAACTCCTGTGCTTTGGGAAGGAGTTGCATCAAAGCCCGGTAATGCTCCTGTGCTCCCTCTGCCTTCCCTGCTTGGCCCCAGAGGTAGGCGCTTGCCGGCAGGTGAGAGGAGGGGCTGGTTGATCTCCCTTGCACGCAGTGCCCCGGACAAGACATTTCATTCTGTCTTTCAGGATATCCTACTGCACGGCAGACAAGATCCACGATAAAGTGTTTGCCTACATTGCCCAGAACCAGCTCAATGAGAACCTGGAGTGCCATGCCTTCCTCTGTACCAAACGGAAAATGGTCAGTCCAGAGGAAGAAATGGGGATGTGGCTGTAGGAGGAGGATGCAGAGAGGGGCTGCACCGGTGAGATAACAGCTCTGCCCATAGTTAGAGTGAGGGGGGACCGTGCCCCAGCGAACGGCTGCGGGAGAGCACCCACTCTCCTGCTGCCCTTAATCGTGGCAATGCTGCCCCGTGCCCGGCCATAACTCTTGAGCGGGCGTAACTCTGGGCTGGATTCAGCCCGTCATCTTGGCAGGTAAAGAAGACTTTCTGCCCCAAGGTCTGCGGCAGGGTTGAGAGGACCTGGCCCTGCACCAGCACCCGAAACCCCCCTGCCATGTTGCGGTCCCAGCTGCTGGGACTCATCTCTGATCAGTGTCCGTTTGCCCAGCCTGCTGGAGCTGGTCTGAGCCCAGCATGCAGAGAGGCTTTGGCAGGTGGGGATGCCTCAGGGAGGCTGGCAGCGAGGTGCCCAGGGCAGCCTCATTGACGGGAGGCATTTAGCCAGCGGTTCTAGGTTTGCCACCCTGGCTTCCTTCCATTTCTTGCTGTTGAAGCTCCTTGTCCGATTTTTAGCGGCGTCTTTGCTGACGGGGTCATGTCCTCCCTGCGGGAGCAGCACAAGAGCCCCTGCTGCGTGCTGAGGATGGGGTTCAGAGCAGAGACCTGTGTATAGAAAACGGTCTCTGGCGCTTGCTTTCAACCCACTTGTGGGAATTTTTTCCTGCCGATTCAGTGCATCAGGATGGGCAGGGACCCAGCACTGATGAGCTGGCGAGGGAGAGAAGTGGGTCATTGGGCACCGGCTGCAAGTGGGGCCAGGAGAGCCCTGGGGGTCTCTCCAGTGGAGCCAGGGCTGGGGCTGAGTCCCCTCCCTGCGGCAGGAAGGGGCTTTAGGGGAGAGGAAGGGCAGGTCAGATCCCTCTGCCCCCAGAAATCCTTCCCCTGGTGCCTGTTGCAGGGCTCAACCGGAGAACGGGATCTTCTGAATCCACAGGGAAAGAAACCTCCCGAGAGCCGTTCCCACCCAGTGCATCCCAGTGCTGTGATTCCTGGGTCCTTACAAGCATCCCTGTGCCCAGAGCACAGCCACCACAGCTCTGTTAATATTCTGCGCTTCTCCCGGCTTGGGGTTTGGTTTTTTTTTTTTTTTTTCCCAGGGAGAGAATAACGGAAGCTACAAGTTGTCTGTCCTTTCTGTGGCGTGCGCTCCCCTCCATGCACGGCAAAGATAAGCCTCACTCTGCAAATTAAAATTTAAATCTCTCCAGTGCTAAAAGAATTATCTCAGTGGTACATCAGCTCAGTGTGTCTCCCTCCAAAGAAAGTTCTCCAAGGCCTTTTGTGGCAAAAACTAGAAATATTTTTTTTTTTCGCCTTGTCTTTAAAACGCATGAGCGTTGTGCTGGTAAGGTGATGCCCTGCTCAGACCAGGGACCGTCCCCGCCCCAGGGCAGGGTCCCTGAATGCACGCACTGTTAGCAGTCACGGTCATATAATTAGTCCGTATTTTTAGTTCATGGGTAATTCTCAACGGTAGCTGGGTCTATTAAACTTGATTCAGATGTGACAGCTTAAATTGTAAACAGCTGTGAGGAGTTTCATACTTAATTACCATATTTAAGTTTTTGCCATAAAGCATTTGCACTTCCATCAAAGATGTAAATAGCTCCGACATTCAAATGAGCTCTGCTCTGTGAGGCTTAATTGGCAGCGATAGGTTTGCTGGGCCCCCTCGCCCCTCTTGCACAGGAGCGCCTGGCTTTCGGGGCACGCCTGTGCTCTGTTCGTGCTCCCCCCACATCTCCATCCTCCAAGCTACCAGGGGCTGTGGGTTACGGACCCGGATCTGGGTTTGTTTAACTCGCAACTTCGTGAAACAAACTCACGCCTCAAGGCTTCTGCGGCGCGCCAGCCTTGCAGAGTGTTACTTGTTATCTCCTTGCACTTAAACTGCTTGTGAGCTCTGCCTTCTCCTAATGAAACTGGCATTTATGTCACTATTTATACATCTCCAGCAACTCGGGCTATTTAAGGTGATGGGGTTTTTTAATGCTGCTCAAGCTCTCAGCTTGGCAATAAGTGGAGGGACTGAAGGTGACGGTGTCCCTGCTCCTGCCGCGGCTCTGGCAGTTGCAAAACAAACCCACACTGTTGGTCTAAGCCAGAGAGACCCCAGCTTGCCTCGGGAGAGCCAGGGGAAGACCCTGGGGTCTTTCTTGTGCCACCTCCAAGATTGCTCCCCATGGGAGAGAGCTGCAAATTCACAGTGTTTCACCCTGCTGTCCCTTGCTCTCGGAGCATCCTCATGCACGTGGTTGCGCACGGTGCCGGGGAGAGGTGGACCGCAGCTCTGCGCATCCCTCCCTGGCTCTAGTGTGGCCAGCGGTGGCATGGTCCAGAGCTCGGCCCAGGCACTGATTCCCTTTGAGATGTTGGTTGTTCTGGCGGGTGATGCTCTGTGGTGGTGTGTGGCAGGTACCGCGCAGGCCAGCCCCAGAGCAGGGAGACACATCCCTCAGGAATCTGCAAGGATGAGCCTGGCGCCGTGCAGCACTTGCACTTGTTTAGATCACATTTGGGTGTGGGGTGCAGGAAGAGCTGCATGTGTCCCATGGTCAGGAGCGGCTCTTGTCTCCCCATCTATCAGCGCGGTGCCTGTGACAGCCATGTCCCTGCCTCCTCCATCGTGCTGTTACACCTAAAGTCATGTCTACAGCGAGCTGCGTGTCCTACACAGAGCAAGTCTCTGCTTCCATCAATATTTGATTACCCCTCTGCAGCCAGGTGGGGAGCGCACAGAGCAGAGGGCTGGTTGGAGACAGGTTAACGTGCATCTGTAAAGCGAAACCTCCAAATGATTTAAGTCTACACAAGGACCCATCGATTAACGTGCTGCATCGCTGCTGTCTTTCCAGGCGCAAGCGGTCACCCTCACCGTAGCCCAGGCCTTCAAAATTGCATTTGAGTTCTGGCAAGCAGCTAAGGAAGGTGAGTTTTCATTTTTTCTTCCCACTCTTCACCCAAAAGTTGGCTTTGGGTTTTTTCCAGCTTTCGAGTGCCTTTTCCCCTTGCCCTCCAAATTTCCGGCTGCTGTTAAGGTTGGTCCAACCTCTGGTCTGATTTAAGGCATCTTCCAGGTTTCTCTTAGCAGCCTTGTAAATCCAGCCAAGGTTTGGCTGCCCTCCCGTCCTGCAGGCAGGGTGTGGAGGACCTGGTGCTTGTCTGCCGTACCTCACACCTGCTGCTGCTGGGATTTTTGCTTTCACCTTCCACAAGATCATAAAACACACCCAGAGCCTGGGCTGCTGTGGGAGAGGAGACCTGGTGGCCCATCCTAGCCACCACCCACCCCCGTCCCCGTCACTCCTCCCCAAGGGTTTGCGGGGAAGCGCTCCGTGGGCAGTGATGGGGTCTCCTCCTTTTGCAGAGAAGGAGAAGCGGGAAAAGT
>VZSC01013134.1:20324-34643 GCA_013398225.1 Steatornis caripensis | reverse complement strand
AAAAAAAAATCCCATTAAGGCTATCAATTAAAGGCTACTAGTTCTGCACACAGTGATGAGGAACACGTTGCCTCAGCACTATGTTTTCTGTACCAGTCTGACTCGGCAATGGGCCTCAGCTTCAAGTTTTTCATCCATATGCTTGCATTCTCCTTTTAATAATGACTAAAATGCTTCTGAGTAATCAAAGTAGATCAGTAGCACAACCACAACAGTATAAGAAACACCACTTCAGTCTCTACCAGGTCACTTAATGAAAAAAAATCTTTTTTACATTGACCCAGTGTCACATGAAAACTCGCTTTGATACAGTACTAGGAATATAACACCTCATACATTACTTTACACATAAATATCCTTTTCAGTAAATCCATTTGCTGTTCAAATTCACCTGAAGAGCCTCAGTTACTACTCTGTAGTGTACCATATTTCTCACCTTTCCTGACCAAAAATGAACAATTACAGAGCATGTACTGCTCAGAATTATATTCAGTTTTCTCAGAACAAGGTTTCTAATTGCTGTCTGAACTACAGAAAGGAATATACTCCTGACAATTTTGGTAGTTAGGTAAGCGCCAGACAAACTTATGAATTCTGGGATACACAATTAAAAATCAATACACTTAACTTGATACTTTCCAAGTCTTCAGAGAACTTCAGCTTCTGCTTCAGTTTGAAAATTAAAGAAAAAACTTTATAAGGTTAAACATATCTTTTATCTAATCGTATTCATTCATGTCTGTTGTTAAGATTCCTAAAATTTTTGTTGNACACTTAACTTGATACTTTCCAAGTCTTCAGAGAACTTCAGCTTCTGCTTCAGTTTGAAAATTAAAGAAAAAACTTTATAAGGTTAAACATATCTTTTATCTAATCGTATTCATTCATGTCTGTTGTTAAGATTCCTAAAATTTTTGTTGTGGCTTATGAGAAAGGAAAAAAATTAACATCACTTGAAAACTTCCAAAGAGCTGGAACTTTCACGTCTCAGAGGCCAGAGCCCTAATTTCCACGCTCTGCTTCTGAGAAGCAATGTAACTTGGGCACGTCAACTAATCTCTGGTGTCTCCATTTTCCACATGTTTAGTGTTACCCGCTTCTAGACTCCTTTGAGACTTACAAACAAGAGAAGACATGGTATGTATGTTAAATATTATTACTCTCATTTAAATACAATTACAAAATGAAAAATTCAAGTCTGATATTTTTTCTTGTTAGTACTTGTATTTCTACCCAGAAAAAAAAAATTATCCAGGGGAACATTCTTCCAAGATGCAAGCTATCATTTCGCAAATGAAAATGACTTTATGCTGATAGGAGAGCAGATACTTTTCATGCCCCAAATGTGAAGAACTGCATTTATCTAACTGATTCTGCCCTTGGTTTTGAGCCTGGGCGTAACAAAGACAATATAAACTTAGCACACAGTTCAGCAATTAATTGTTTGGAAACAATTCATTGTAAATACTTTCGTATTTATAGCCACTATGAAACAATGAAGATAACATCTGAGAAGGCTCCGAGTGAAGCAGGAAGACACTGCAAAGGATGTGCCATTGTCATTATTAATAAAGCTTCTGTCTGACTGTAGCACAAGGTACAGAGATTAGTATCAGCTATGTCCCTGGAGGGAAGAGACAATGCAGAGCTGTAGCAAGGGGAAGAGTAACACACCCTTCTGCGATAGTGTGCGTGGAAGATGAAGCGTCCTTCATGGTTTGCTCAGTTCCATTTGCATAAATGTCATGGCAAAAAATACCTTTGATATTCGTTTACAAAAACCTTGCATAGCATGTCTGCAATTCTGTACAGACTCTTTGTACAGACCTTTTGGCCGAACTATATTTACCCAGAAGAAATGCTTTTGTTCCTTGTGCACTAACACCACAGGTTTGCATTTTGACTTTGTTAATGAACGTAAAAATGCTCTTTCACAGAGACACATGAGACAATACATTTTGAGTAACTTGTAATCCCTTCAGAAAACATATAAAAGGATGCTGTTATAGAACAAAACAACAACAATAAATAAACCAAAAATAGCAAGCCTGATGAGTATCTCTTCCTGATTTTCAAAAAAAAAGGAAGATTCAGTGAAACTAAACCAGATGACAAAACCATTACTATGTCTGAGAATAAACTGTAATCCGGTCCCAATATGTAGAAGCGGAAATTGCTATTGCTGTGAGTATAAATTATTTTACCCTCCTTATAAACAACCCTTAGAGAGGGACAGGATGTGAGAACAACCATCCTCTGGTGAGTATGCTAAATCTTCATGCTATTTTTTTGCTCTGGATCAATAAATCTCAAATTCTCTAGACAAGTAAATACTACAGGGAGGCTAAGAACAAGATCTTAGGGGTGACAGTTTCTTAATTCAACACAGTGCAGCCAAAACAGAACAACTCACTGTTTCTTCAGTGACTTCCCTAAGGTCACCCATGCTCTGTCTATAGAGTTAAAACAAGGAGAGATCTCTGGCCTTAATGGCACTGGCTGCCTCGCACCCACATTGCTTGGGTGNGATCTTAGGGGTGACAGTTTCTTAATTCAACACAGTGCAGCCAAAACAGAACAACTCACTGTTTCTTCAGTGACTTCCCTAAGGTCACCCATGCTCTGTCTATAGAGTTAAAACAAGGAGAGATCTCTGGCCTTAATGGCACTGGCTGCCTCACACCCACATTGCTTGGGTGTCGTCCTTTCTATAACACATATGTCTTGGAGACACTTAGTTGGCCTAGTCCAAAACAGAGCCAGAGAATGAGTGCAGACAATCAATAGTTAATTTAGAGTATAATTGTTAAGGACCTATTGCTCTGAATATGTAATAATAATGATTACAAATAAGTAGAAACTAATCAGTGAGTTTTGCTTATGAATATCAATCCAATACAGTCGTGCTTCAGAGACTAAAACTGGCCTGATTTATCATTAAGTCATCTGAACAACCCTGTCACAGTAACTTCTAATTCCCTGAAATATAAATATTTATACATAAATACATATATGCATATATTGAGTTGCAGCAAAGGATTCAGCGCTTGAACTTTCTCTTTGGCCATCCTTTGTTTAGCTGCATAGACATAGCATTTGTTGTTCTGAGAGCACATGCAAAAGATAAAGTATGATACAAAAAGTGACAACACCTAAATGGCAGAAAGCTTTGAAAGGATAATTAAAAAAAATTAGCATACAGAGTATACACTGCATGTACCTCACTCTACACACTACAATGTGTGTTATACTGTACACTATATTTCAGTTTTTCCATTGCAAGGTTCCTTCTCTCCCCATTTGAAATCCCTAACTTATCATGATTTATGGAACATACATATCAACAGCTTTCATGACATTCAAGCAAGAATTATTACACTGAAATACTGGAGTAGGGTGATAGGGACAGTGTCTCACAGGACAGGATCTAGGAAAATCCTGGTATCTTGTCTTGTTCTGCTCCCCTACTCCTGTGTCTCCTTCCTCTTAAATTGTCAGTTATTATCATCAATTATCTTGCTTTCACTATGCTTCCAAAGTCCCCATTCCTGTGGTTCCTCCTACCTCCTGTGCTCCCCAATCTTCTTGCAGCTGAATCCTCTCCCCCTTCCTCTCCTGCACTTCTCTAAGTCTCCCTCAGCTCCCTGCTCCCTACACACCATCCCAGCCCAGTCAATTCTTTAATCCTTTCTTTCCCCACTCTCAGCCTTTAGTTGACCTTCCTAAAGAAACCACTGCCAGCTACCGCTTCCCCTTCCCTCTCCCCCTCTGCCTCTTTTGCTGGTCAATCCGGGTGGGAGAGCAGGAGCGGGAGACNCCCTCAGCTCCCTGCTCCCTACACACCATCCCAGCCCAGTCAATTCTTTAATCCTTTCTTTCCCCACTCTCAGCCTTTAGTTGACCTTCCTAAAGAAACCACTGCCAGCTACCGCTTCCCCTTCCCTCTCCCCCTCTGCCTCTTTTGCTGGTCAATCCGGGTGGGAGAGGAGGAGCAGGAGACGAGAGTGGGAGACAGCCTGTCTCCCTTCCAGGTGGCTGTGCAGAAACACAGGGACTGTGCAGCACTCGTGGCAGGGACTGAAAATCTGCTGAACACATGAGAAACCGGCAACACCCGAGGAAGGAGACGATTCAGAAGGGAGACCAAATGTGGACGTCATCAGTGCACACCATTTGGCAAACACGGTATATGCTAAAAATTGAAAAGCAGAAGGCAAGTTGTCTTGCACAAAATACTTGTAAATTTCTACCCGATCCTAAATCACTACCTGATCTGAACAGTAGCACTTTGTAGCTGCTTTGCATTCGGTTATCCTGACTCCAAGAGAACCCAGGCTAATAAAATAAGCATATGTATACTGTAATACATTGTGGTTAACTTTTTTTTAACCTTTAAAAAAGTTTTTACCTACCTACCATAGAACACGACAAAATGTCATTTTCTATAGCTGAAACATAATGTGCCTAAGAGGACTGAGAGTCTGTTGTGAGGTTTATTTATTATTCTTTTTGATGGGAGGTCATTTGAAATTAAATAATTTCCAACAATCTCTCTTTCCTTTTGATTTATTCTTATTTGGCAAGGGGGCAGTGTGTAAAATCTGCATCAGTACATCTTGTTTTGACAGTAAAAACTCTTTCCCCCAATGAGAAAGACGTTGGAAATCAGATTAGTCCACATGTGTGGACAGTCCATACAGATACCAAGAATTGCTCCATACACAAAAGTAACGTATCAATAACCTAATTTGTTAGCTGGCACCCAGTCAAATTTCAGAGCCACCCACGACAGAAAAAAAAATAAAAGCAACTTGCTGATTCTTAGCCAATCTTGCTTTGTTATTCTTTCATTCAGAGGAAAGGCCTTTCAAAAACCCATCATTTCTCTGCTACATGTATTCATATTCTCTTTTTATATTCATTTGGTTGTATAACAAAGAACGCTATGCTCAGCTATAGCAAAACATTTGTGCAGACAAGCTCAATAGGAGTTTTCATGTTGTGCTGTCAACACCGCACAACGGTAGCCCTTTTTTAAAAAAGAACTTTATGCAGAAAAAAGTTCAGACTTTCAGAGCAATTAATATCTAATAATATCAACTGAATTAGAGGCTTTGCATTACGTTATAAGGTTAACAGCTTGTGAAAACATTGATTCTGGGATTGGAGGTACCTTCTGCGAATGGACAAACATGCACACAAATGTGTGGAACACAAGAATTTCTGGCAATTTTTAATCCCAGTGCCATGTTTTTGAGATCTTCTGATATAGTTTAAAGAAATATTACTGACCATGTCACATCCCTCCATGTATTTCTCCCTAGGTAAGTAATTGTTTGACACAGAAAATGAATTCAGTAAAATAAAGATATGACAAAATTTCTGAAGTGTGAAATTCTGAAGAATATAACTTGTGTAACACCTTTTTCAAGCAAAGAGTTTATTTGTCAATATGCCCCAAGTATTTTCTGAAATTAAGAAATTCAAAACCAAAATAGTGGATAGTACACACAAAAAGAAAGTTTCACTAAAGTGTAACTCTTTCCCACGCAAGGATAAATTGGTCCTTCCACTTATACGGAAAGTTAGAAACTTAGCACTGACTTCAAAGGAGCTTTAGTGGATCGTGCATCTGAGTATAACTATACATGCTTGTTACTGAAGAACATTTGCAGCACCAAAAAACAGTATTTACTGTTCAACAGGTACTGATAAATGTCATTACGAAACATTATGAAACACATTTTTCTGCTGTCACAGATACAAATTGATTTCTAATTTACATCTATATACAAACATGAAAATGAACTATACTATGTTACGTTAGATAACATAACATCTGAAAAGTGCAACAGAAAATGAAAGGAATGGTGAACTGTTTAAAAAAGCAGCTGAACCTTAGACTAGGCATGACTCCAGGAGACAGGTGAGGTGCTACAGGCATAGGGAACAAAAAATAAACAGATGCAGTTCAAAGACTGTTTTGAATGGACTGAGTAGGCTTATCCTTTTGTAATAGATGAATATTCTCTGAATGAAAATATGCCTAATTTCAAACATAGAAATTCTAAAATTCTAAAGACAGGCGTTTTCCTAAAACATCGCAAGGGTGGTAATACCTGTGAATACTTTCCACTGTACATACCGGTGCCATGAATAAGTACACTAATCGGAAGTTGCTGAGGATAGGTATTGCTACCATGTACGTTTTCCCCTTCCCTAATGAACTATGGAAACCATTCTCTCCATTACCTGACCCCCCACTCATCAAGACATCAATATTTATGTTTTCCAGATCAATATACAGTTTTCTTATGCCATAGCATAGCTCATTGATTGCATGAGCTTACTAGGCCACCTTCCAGGCCTTCACAAAGCACAATTTTATGTATCAAAACACAAGATTTTTAATTTTCTTTAAAACAATCATTTCAGCGTTTGAGTTGTATGCAAATTTACTTCATTAAAACCACAACTGGAAACTGCCAAATTGCTAAGCCTATGTTGAAGGCTTAAGTTACTGTATTTTATGTTTCTAATGGAAATCATCATCAGGTAGGATATTGATAAATAAAATGCATTTTAATCTTTTTCTTCTGCACATACTTTCACTGGCTAAGTCAAGCTAGAAAAAAATAAGTTTCACCAGCATACGGACATGGAAAGTATGCACGAGAAGGAACTTTAACTCTGTTGTGTTTGTGTTGGGTTCAGATCTAATTTTCAAGCAAACAAAAAAATCAATACTTAGGTAATAATTAAAAAAAAAAAAGAACACAAAGACATTCACTTGAATAAAACAGTAGAACATGGACATTTGGAACTTTGGATGTGCTGGCTTCAGGCAATAAACTGTAGGGCAGATGGGGATTTGGACAGGCTGAGTTTTGAAGCTGACATCTGATGAGGTGAAGTCATTGAGAAACAGAATCCCCATGAAAGACTTTGTAGACTTTACTAGAAAAGCTTCGTAAGAGTGCAGGCCAACACAAACCCAATGGCTATGTGTATGCCGGTAAATAAAAGAAGGCCAGAGATTGAAACAAAATGTGACACTGTTTTTGGAGGTGGTCCCTGGAACAAATTATCCCCAGAACTGTGCCACGTATTGACTCAGGAACAGTTGTTTGGAGAGATCCTCCCAGAGCCTGGGACTGAGCCAGCAATTAAGCAGTGCCTACAATGAAAGATCCAAAGCTCTCCTTCTCTCCCTTGCCTTCTTTTATTTAGCACACAATGACAATTTGTGCCTCTGACCTAAGTACTGCCAATGATGGGAAGTGATTATAATATCATATCACCACCAGGATAGATACAGTACAGTCAAATGAAGGATTTCTTTGAGGTTTCAGAGCCTAGAAGTCAAGGCTATGTTATAGACAGCTTTAGCTGTCATTTATTTTGGCTACTGTGACAGAGCAAATGATGTGGTATGGCTCCACACCTAAAGCCAAGCTTTCCTGAAGCTTTCTAGCCAAGCCTGATGAGTGTAAATTGCCCACTTTAACTGGACAAGTAAGCTCCACATTTGTCTATTTTGGTTTTGAAAAAGTTCCCCCGACCACATTTGCAAAGTATTTAAGGACATTTATAGAAGCATAATTAGACAGACACTCATTTCCTTCCTCTTTTCCTGCTTCTCTTACTGCCCACCCCAGCAAAACAAAGAATGTATTTTTACAATGATTTTGGACTTGCAACAGACAGAACCAAAGATATTTCCCTAATGCTTTCCATAAAAAGGCCCTAAACCAAAACTTGCTTATTCCTGTTGATTTCAAGATCTTTTCATACCTAGGTCTTAATCTCGCATCACTGGCATGATGCCCTCGGGTATGGTTCCAGAGCCCAGTGTAGGATGTAGGGGTTTTGTTAGATGGAACAACTTTCCCGAAGGGAAGATTTAAAGTGGAGGCTTTGCCATGTCACTGAGAGCTCCATCTTGTGCAACACAAAGCCACTAGTTTTGAAACAATGCCATAGGGATAGTATATTGTGCCAGATACTACATTTATTCAGGGTTACTTGAGCAGAAGTAATGAGAAGCATTAAAGCAATGTTTACATAATGAAATATAATATCAATCACGCTATGTACATTAGTGATAAGAGTAGAGATTGAGTTATTTTGAATAAAACTGAGCTTTCTTCTTGAGAATGGAAAATTACTAGCAGACTGCAAATTTACTCCCCTATTTTTGACATTGTTTTTCACCTAGTATTAGTATGTTTGATTGCAGCTCATTTTCACAAAACGACAAAGTTATCTTCAAAAAACATTTGCAATAGTGTTTTTGTAACTCTTACTCAGCCATCTCATGTTAGTGGCCTGTAAAATTTACATGGTTGTTTAATAAGATGAAGAAAAAGCATGAGGGAATAAAAATCTGTCATCCACAGAGCAGAGTATCAGCAGAAGTCAACTATCCAAGGATAACAAAATTAAATAGCGCCCTTAGAAAACTGTATTCCGATTAACTCCCTATACAGAGAACCAGGCTGAGCACCTTTGCCTCCTTAGGGAACCTGCTCTGCCAGAAAATGGGCTCGTATCTCCCTGGAACAAAGTGTTCTCAATCCAAATCATGATTTCTGGTGAGGAATTCCTGTCTGAAGGGAGTCACTGCTGGCAAATTCACATCAAATGAGGTGGAGGGCAAAAAGCAGAGTTTACAGTCTGTGTGACCTATGTGCATTTTCTGTGGATGGCCCCATAACCCACCCATGTAAAGAGCTACATTAACCAGAGGCCCCAAACCTGCTTCCTATAAAACTTGCACTGAGGTTTGAACCAGAGAGTTTCTCGTTTCCACCATCCTCTGTTATATATGACTGTAGCTTGGCCATATGGAGAATAAAAGCCAGGTAATGTACACATGGGTATAAGAAGGAAGACAGTCAATGCAGAGGGGATTGGACCTTTCCCAGAGGGAGGTAGGCAACAGCTTGTCCCCCTCCCCTGCCCACACCCATGTGGACAAAAGCAGCTCAGGTAGCTCTCAGGGCACTGGTAAGGAGAAGGCACCAGTTGGCTCTGGAATAATAATGACTGGGGGTTTTTCCTGCTTAAGCATCTTACTTTTAGTGGCCCAAGAAAACCTGTTGGTCCCTCATAGGTGCAGAGGGAGGCATTGCATCGGGTGGTCTGTCCTCGAATCAGATGGCTATATCTCCTACACAAGACTGTGCTCCCTGTTCAGTAAAATTATTTGAAAGCTAAGTATTATGATGACTGTTATATGGATTACAAACACTTAACTAAGCATGTTTATCTTTTCCTTTATTTTGATTACACATGGCTGTAATGAATCTCCCAGCATTTGGCAGCAAAATCTGCCCAAGCTAAGGGAAATTTGTGGCCAACCTTTCTGCAAGCTGAAGCATGAAGATGGGTCCCACAGTATGCTGTTTCCTCCGCAAAATACAGGCCTATATGTCCTCCACTTTTCCCACTCTCGTATTTTCAGTCATACATGATAGTTAGAATCACATCAGGCAAGTGGTAGCATGTGGCATACCAGGGCAGAAAACCTGGCAGTGATGGGAATCGCTAGTTACAGGACAAACACGAAGAATGTAGCAGCTCTTAAAATGGCATGCAAAGGTCTGTGACACTGCAAAACAGCCTAAAGAACAGGAAGAAACAGCTGCTCAAAAATATGTCCATGACCTTTCCACGATAAACCCAGGGGGGAACAAATGCATTCTATGAATGATAAGGGAACAGCCAAATGAAGTGCAAACTGGAGAGGCGGCGTGAAACAGGGACTGGACAAAGACCAAGAGGAGAAATTACCAAAAAAGGATGAGGCAACTGAGACCTCACATACAGAAGAGGAGAAAATAGAGCTTTGTGCCAAGGCACCATCCTAAAAAAGCCAACTGGAAAAGCAGATGGGAAATGTACATGGAAACAGTGCTAACACCTGCAACAGGTGTGTTATTCTTTCGATATGAAGAAAATGGTTCCAACCACCTATGACTACAGTGCAAGCACTGAAAGAGACCTGTCAGAAAGGCAGAAAGGATGAGCAGTCCCAGCCGATTACTTTGCATACAAGGAAAGTAGTTCAAAACATTACATAAGGAAAACACGATAGAGAGCCAGGACGAAAAGGACTGTCATAACAAAGGTGTTGCTAGATTTATTGAGTAATGCTCTGGAATTTCTAATCATCATATTCCCTATAGGAACAAATGACACCAATGAAGTACATTTATATAATCTATAAGCAACTGTTTTTTCAGACAGTTGGGGGGAAAAGAAAAAGATAATTGGAACTGTGCAGATGAGTAACTCACAGAAGTTTTCCCTGTGCCAAGCACGGGTGAAGAAAGTAAAATATACTGATACTGGAAGCCAACCAACTGAAGATCCGATAGGGTAGTTTGGAGGGTTTTGAATGCACAGATCACTGGAATGCCTTCTGCAGCAGGAGCCAACTGTTTGGATTACACAGTCACCACTTATATGCAGACAGGTTGCCAGCCTCTTGGGCTCAGAACTGGCAGGGCCTGTTAGGCAAGCTATAAATCTTCAGGAGAAGGAGGGAAAGGGAAAGCTTTCGCTTAATTTGAATAATCCGGCTTGTACTTCCAACATACAAATTAAGCGAGAAACTAAAATTGTTCTGAAGAGAAAGATGAAGGATAACAAGAATATAATACCTGACGCAAATGTGTGGGGAAACAAGCAACAACTGGAAGGTGCTGTACTAAATAAAGGAGATTACGATCTGGAAAGACTAACTGAAACTTAGTGGGATAATTTCTGTGTGTTGAAAAGACAGGATGCAATATGCATGGGAAAGGTGGTGTGGAGAAAATCAATAGGTAAAAAAAATGTTATATAATGCTTTCAAAGCACATATGCTATAATTTTGACAGTGACAATAGTCAAAAGATAAAAATCTTGGGTAAGCATACAAGATTTTTTTTAGAAAGGAAAAAAAAAAAACCAAAAAACTATAACAATAATAGCATGCATTTCCTTTAGGCTACCACTGTATAAAAGAGCCAGGAAAGGCACAAGCCATTCCTCTGAGTGGATTTTAATTGATCAAGTGTCTGGATAGCACATACAGATGCAAAGATATCAGTCTCATGCAGTGAATTCCAAAGAATAAAGATGATAAATTGGGTCAAAGTTTCACCTATTGGGAAGCAGGCACTGAAATTATGGAAACAGAGCACTTGAATCCACTACAGCAAGAAAATAATTCACACAGCAAAACAGTGGAAGGGGATCAATTCCACTTTCAGAAAAATTTTAGAAAACATAAACAATTGAATATGGGATGATAATAAATGTTTGAAGTTTACATTTATAAAAGAAAATCTGAGACTTTTGGTGAAAATGCCACAAGATTTAAACTCATCTGTAAAAAAAAAAAAAAAGGAGATAATGAGGTAAAGCAATGGTCAGAGTGTCTTCACAAGGGCTATTCAGATTCAAAGTACGTATACAGGAAGGAGTGACAGGAAAAGAAACCAAGGAGTCTTAAGTTTGAATAGGTCAAAAAGGGAAAAGGAGAATAACAGGACATTTATAGATACAGAAGAGGGAAAAGAAGCAGAGAGATAAAAAGAGACTGTATCAATGAAAGAAAAAGGAAAAAAGTTGAAATTGAAGGTGTAGCAATAAACCAAGATACCAATTTGAACTGCATATCTTAACATTTTAAAAAAAGAAATTATAAACAATTAGAGCCACTGCCTCCAAAATTGCCATCAACTGTTGGGAAAATGTCCAGAAAAGGACCACTTTGAGACAAATTAATGTACTTTTGAGGTACTCAGGAATCAAGAGTGATCAAGAGACCTATCCTTGGCATAGGGTGTAGGAAATTTAGGGTGTGGTTCATGTGATCTCTCTTAGGCAACAAAGGCTTCAATATCTTTGAGCCAGTCCCTCTAGGTTTTTCGTGATCAACGAAGGAAAACAGGAAATTAACCTCTGCATAACAATGTTGGCTTCTGGAATAAGGTCAGACACATCATCTCCAGAGATACCTACTTTTCTCCTGTGAGCATAAAAAGCAGCCTAATTTAGATTTAGACCTCTAACTTGTATATGCTTCAAGTCAGATGAGACAAATCTCACCATTGCTTTCCTAATAGTAGGATATCTAGGGGGGTGAATTAGTGTGTGCAGATGATTTACAAAGTTGATTCCAAAATGAAAGAATATTCAAAAGTTCAGATGACCATTTTTTAACTCTGCTTTTTATGAATGGTAGAAATAGTGTATCATCTTTATGATAAGAATATTTGTATTAGGTCTGGACAGTGTACCTTTTTCATTTGTTATTCTAACATGCTGAGTTCCACTCTAATCCTGCTCTCCCTAAACTCCATGGTAAGCATTGAATATAAGATTTCCTCATCCAGAAAAATACAGTACACTTTGATAAACATAAGTGTGAAATTCTACCCTCTTTGAAGTTGATGCCAAAATTCCCATGAACTTCAGTATTACTAAGATTTCACCAGAAAAGTGCACAGAATTATGTAGGGCTGTTTAAGAGAGCAAACTGAAGAAAAAGGACAATTTTAACAAAGATGAATGTTAGGCTCACCATTAGGAAAACATTCAGTAGTAAGTTCTAATAAGCTCTCAAATAATGTCTTACAAGAAATGCTTAATGTTGACTGGCTAAGCCAAGAGAAAAAAATAAAAATATGAGTAGAAAAAGTTGACATAATCAAGGAAAGGCAATAAAAGTCCTAGGAAGTGTTGTCAATGTCTAATCTCTTCAATCAAAAGAGATTAAACAGAAAAAAAGTCATCCTAATTGCTGTCAGAAGTTTTAGATTGTATACGTTATGGAGATGTGAGCTATCAAAAGACTGCATTTGGAAAAGTATTTTATAGTAGGAAGAAAGGAAACAATCTAGAGAGGTTTAACACCTTTAATGGCACCGTGCTGGGAACACAAGGGAGCCATCAAGATGAATGAAAATGAGTGCCTATTCATTGGGAGACATAACCGTTGCTGACATACCAACACCCTGGTGGGCCCTGTCTTCTCCAACATGGAGCACAGGTAATGCCTATTGGCCAGAAGCTGCATGCAGAAATGTGCAGCAGATATGTGTCTCGGGTTGACTGAGACTGTGTTGGATGTGTGTGTGTCATACTTTTTTCTGATGCCAAAAAAACCTGCTTTATCTTCCTGATAATCTTTCTCTTCTAATGAAAAGGACAGCATAATCCATCTGTCAGCAGATCCCACAAGAAAATTGGTATCACTGAATTGTTTGGAAACCCATTCTAAAATTACCAATTTTAATATAATGCGTTTTGCTTAATTTGAAATTAGTTTATTAAAACACTCTGCATTACTCAATACAATAGCAGTTCCAAAAAAAAAAAAATCTGAGGTTTCTAAAATTTTATTCTTTAAGTAAAAGACTATTTCATTAGATAATTTACAGTATAAACCATATAGTGTTCACCTTGCAATTAAGGTAACACATGTATGATGAACACTGTTCGCTAGTAACCAGTAATCTAAAATTAACCATTCCACTACGGATGCAGAAAAGTGATAAAAGTCCACCTCCGTTTACCTTTGTTGATTAAAATACTACCGTGACAACTGTATCTTTCATTAGCAGTGCAGACCCATGGGAAACAAAGAAAAATTAAAATGAACTACCATTATGAGTATATATATGCTTTTATATCTATGATTCCAAATACTAGCAGAACATTTGCTTCTTCCCTACTGCACAGAAAATGCCGTTTTATTCCTTTGCCTCTTTGTTTTTGCAGTGACAGCAACCATGAAAGACTGTTTGAGGCAGTAATTTTCTCAGCGCTACAGCTGTATCAGGAAGAGGAAAGACGACTTAAAATACTGGAAAGATAAAAGAATGAGAGGGTCTTCCCACTCATACACATGTACTGAACTTCTTCATAGTCACACAAGACCTTAATCCCTACAGCTATGACACCTACAGCTATGACACCTACAGCTATGACACCTACAACTGCCACTGATGTCAGCAAGAGATAGAAAGAGCATCAGGACAAGAATGTCTAAACTGCAATATATTTGTAAACAATTCATGATCAACAGTATAAATTCACACCTACAAAATGTCAAGTAAGCAGAAAATCAATGAACAAGATCTGTGCTGTGCACTAAGTGAGGCAGAAGCCAAAAAGAAAAAATAGTATGTAAACACATGGTTAAAAGTTGTAGCATAAAGAGAGTGTTAAGGTTATCAAGAAAAGAAAACTTCTTGACTTTTGCAGGCTTAATTTTTTTCCTCGCAGATTTCACCACTGGGGTTCTTTTGTTGGGTTTGGTTG
>VZSC01013130.1:10061-25839 GCA_013398225.1 Steatornis caripensis | reverse complement strand
TTATAGGAAGAAATCCAGTTAATGGCAGAACTTAATCTTACCAGTCCAAAATGGGTTTTTCTCTCTGGGCTTTTCCGGGTTCGTGAGGATTCACTGCACCCTGGTGCGAGTTCTAGAGCCAGACAGTGAGAAGACAATCGCGGNCTGTTGACAGCTTTTGCTGTGGCTGGTGGACGTCTCAGCCAGGTTTGTTGCTGGTTCTGGGTGTCTTTATAGGAAGAAATCCAGTTAATGGCAGAACTTAATCTTACCAGTCCAAAATGGGTTTTTCTCTCTGGGCTTTTCCGGGTTCGTGAGGATTCACTGCACCCTGGTGCGAGTTCTAGAGCCAGACAGTGAGAAGACAATCGCGGACGTGGGACCACCTGTAAAACCAGCCTCTCTGCTGTTCTGGCGATAGCTGGTGACCCAGCAAGTGATATTCCCTGCCATCGTGCTTCGTCTTTACGGCATCTGTTGTGGGTGAGAGACCTGACAGGCGGACGCAGGCATCCGACCTGCTGCCGATGCTCCCGCCGGGTCGGAGGAGGAACCGGCCCGGTGTGGAGCAGAGCGCAGCACCGCACTGCCGGCTGTCCTCAGGGGCCCCTGCGGCGGAGGCTGCAGGAAGGAAAAAGGATGAAAAATCCGGCTGGAATGCATACACAGCTGGAAGGAGGTGATCTGGAGCCTTGGTCACCAAGTGGCGTGATCTTTGTGTGTTCAAACGGTTGCCTAATCCCAGGCAGAACAGTAGCAACAAATACTGCTTCGTACCATACGGTCGGGACATAAAATGCAGGGAGGACTATTTTGCCAGGCAAGGAATACCGTTGTTGGATGTTTCAGTGTAAAAAGTGAGACCAGAAAAGGCGACTGTAATTGAAATTTGCTGTGTGGAAAAGGATCGGCGCTGCAAGGAGGAATCTAGGGTCCACGCGGGTGGTTTGCTAACCCTCTGCAAATTTTACTCTGTTGACTCTGTTACTTAACTTTATTTCCGAGTTATTCTGTAGGAACAAATCTCTAAACACTCCTGCGTTTGCTCTGCTCTTATAAGGAATATGTATCTTTAAAATTGCAGATTAACATTATGTTAAAAATCATTATTATAATGTGTGCAGGGAAATTATACTAATGTAAACATTTATGATAGAGTGTAATTGTTGAAATTTCAGCAAACAGTCCCAGTTTAGTACCCAACCTGTAACATGAAACACTTCTCTGGTCACGGCTCTTTCTTGCTTGTGGGACCGATAAATGAGTTCACATTTGCAAGTTAAATCCTTTGAATGTATTATTGATGCAAACAAATGAGGACTGGGGCTCTAGACAATACCTAATGAAGCTGACTCGTCACAGGCTGTTCCCGCTGAAGGGTGCCAGGTTTCGGTGCGGGAAGATGGATGCCTGTTTCATCCCATAATTATCCCGTGGCTTATGCTTGCTTTATACGTTCCTTGGCTAGGCACAAAGCTAAGGGCACCACGATAAGTAATTAATGACTGGGGATCCGCTAGCAGCTATTAAAAAAGATCATGCTCGGTTGGTAGTTTGTGACCATATCTGCGCTTTGGTGTCCTTGTAGGCTCGGTGTTGACTCTCAATTGTTTTTTCTGGTAAATATTGCTAATCAGAAGGTCTTTTAGAAGGGGTTTGTACCTTTTCTTAAGGTGGTTGCTTCTTTTCAGCTGCAGTCTCCGCCTGGTGCTAAATAAACTTGGTTTAAAAGCCCTGCTCTATACATCTGAATTATAAATAAGGTGCACAGCGTTGAAATAAATGCCAGCTGAAAGGCTGCAGCAGCGCGCGGTGGAAAGCACCTTTAACCTGCTGAAGAACGGAACATTTCCCTTCCCTGAGAGGAGAACCACCTGAGAGCAAAAGGTTACTCTCCTCGTACGCCATTAAGGAAGGCATTCACGGCTTCAGGACTCAATCCAGAAAGCAAACCAGATGCTTTGCGCTGCAGGGTGAGGTGAAGCTGCTAGGCGTGCTAAAAACTGCATCGACGGGCTGCGAGAGCCAACAGTTTCCACATTGAAAATGAATGTTTGTGATACTGTAAAACAGATTGGGCCCAAGTTAGCAGGATCCTGTTTTCTCTCCAAGCGTTTCTGGTCTTGGCTGGGTTCTCCAGGCTGCATTTCCACGCGTGCAGGCTCCGCAAGCCCGCAGCAGGACACAGAGCGCACGCAGCAGGCGTTCATCAGCGCTGTGCTGCGGGCAGGGGCTCCAGCTGCAGGTCACGAGCCCGTAGCCTAGTTCGGCACAAGTCTCTTCGTCTCCCTTTCCCTTGGATCTCAAGCTGCGGAAGATCATAGTCTTAGATTGTCTAGGCGCAGGTAGGCGTTCTGAGTCGGGTGGCACAGGCGTAGCAGCACCCTGTTTGAGAGGTGTGTGGAGAGCCTGGCGGGTACTGCAAAGTTTTATTTCAGCTGATGGGAGACAAGTGCAATACTATGGAGATCTTCTAAAACAGAGGCCAGACAGCCACCCTCAGCACTGCTCAGAGTAGATTTGTTTCTCCTCCTCAGGAGGGCAAGCAGGATTCCCACGGATAACGCTTCTCTTTTCTAACATAATTTAGGAACAAGTCTCCATGCCTGCCGAGGCACATCAGCAGCCTCCTTCAGATACAGGGGAACACCTGGACAGGTGCCTTTTTGACTCTTCCAGTTTAACTGTCCTTCTTCAGCACCGTAATTCAGGGATCTCGGAGAGGTGACATCCCAAACAACACCCCGTGATGGGCCACAACATTGGTGCTTCTAGTTACAGCGTGTGCTGCCTGAAAGTTTGTTAACCGCAGAAGGACAGCAGCGTTATAGGGCAGGGAGGGATGGCACTGGGTTAACAAGACCCAAACGCAGCTCCGTTCGCTGACTCTCCTCTGGCACAACGTGGCGGACAATGTTGGTCGTTCTTGTGTTCTTCTGAATTTGAGACTGCGCTGCTGGAAGTGGTACATTTTAGAAAAACGGGCGTTTGCTGGGTGACTGTGGGGAGCCACATCTCTCTGGACCTGTCGGCAGGAAGGTGTCTCCATGAACATAAACACAGCGCAGGAGTGCAGGCAGCTACCAGGATGACCTCCAGAAATGCCAGCAGCGAAGACGAGTGAAGCGGGGCTGGGCTGGACTCTTGTGTCCTGGGGCCAGGAGAGAAAAGCACGAGTTTGCTTTGAACACCTTGATCTAGAAGCGGCAGCTGGAGTTCGCCTGTTTCTCGGCTTCAGTTCTCACTGGCACCAACTTGAATTCATAGACCTAATTGCTGGTTCTGTCTGCTGTGCAGGTGGCAACCAACTGACCGGCTGGCAATGAGTAATGCTTTGGGTTAAAGGCTTCAGAGGGATAGTTACGTGGTCACGGAGGTCACAGAAACTATTGTCAAGGCCTAAGCGCCAAATGGAGCTATAGCAACTTGATTAATTGGCTAAATTAGAGAGGCTTTGACCTACCTCGCGGAAGTTTAATGGATTAGTTGATTAGTTACAGAAAGTTGTTTCACCACAGCAAAGCAGGAAAGGTCATTGGTCTCCAGAAAATGACCTCTGCTGGAAGCTGCCAGAACGATCCTTTTGGGCAAACTGTTTCCTCACTCTGGTGGAGTGAATGAGGTTTCCAAACCCTGCGCGAAGCGTCACAGAAAGGAGTTAATTAAAACCCTGCAAATTCTGCAAACGGGACCTTCCGTTATTTTTCAGCATCCCAGCACTGGTCAGACTAGCTTGCTTGCTCACAGCTTGTGCATTCCTGTTTTCCACCCTTCTTCTCTTCTTTTTACCTGTTCGTTTGCTCCGTCGATGTGTTTGAAGAACTTGCCGCACTCCCTCCTGTTTTGCGCTAGCTCTGCGTTATATTTGGTAGGAAAGCTCATTCTCCAGATGCTACTTGAAAATGACCTAAGCAGATAATTTTCGACCATGACTTAAAATCTGGTTATCTCTCCAAAAATACCTTTATCAATAGCAGTCTATTTTTAAAAGAAAGATCTCATCTCCCTCATAGTCGTTGTTGTTGGGCAGGAATTTGTGAGTTGAGGTGGGTGGAAGGCTTGGTGTCATGGCCCTCAAAGCTGATTTGATCAATAAAGCAAACGGCCTTAAGTGAAAATAGAACAGCAGTTGTAAGTGCGTTAGACAAATAAAGTAATTGCAGTCTGTTGTACATGAAATGAAAATGCCAGTTTTCTTACGAGTTATTAGAATATATTGTTGATTACACAGAAGGCACAGACATTATTCATTTGTATTTTATTAATTTGTGATATGTTTAAGGCCCGCTCTGTTGTGTATAAGGAAAATAAAAGAGTAGGTAGAGATTTGGTGAGTATGCATTGATGATGCAGTCACAGTTTTCCTTCAGAAATACCCTGTAACACTGTTCTTGCCTAGGTTTAAAAGCTTGGTACCGATATGCACCGCAAAGCGGTGCTGCAGATCCCCTTTTGGTTTGGCACGCTGCAGGGTGGCGGTAACAGTTTGAGGTTGATCGTGCTTGTGATGTAACAGTTTTATGCGGGGATGCTAAAGCGCAATAGCGTGAGTTCGGGCTTCTGCCTGCGTTCGTAATTTTTGGGAAAACGCGCAGATGACGTTGGGTACAGAACGTCTGCGACGAATTCGAGGCAGGTAGTTTCCCTGTGATTTGAGGGCAGAAGACAGGACGGAACGGAGCAGGAGGACACTCCTGTTTCAGGCTGCTCTGCCCCTGAACTGCGAGGGTTTCCCTTGCCCTGCCCTGCCCTGCTCCTTGGCAGAGCTGCAGATGATCCGGCGGCGCCGCGCGCTCCTCGGGCCGTGGGACTGGGGTTGCTTTGGTCGGTGCCTCTCCTTTCCGGCTGATGGCAGGCCGTGTCTGGGACGTGCTGGGGCCCTTGGCGCAGCTGGCAAAAGCTTTGGGTACGCCCGAGCGCAGGAAAATGTTTTCTCTTCCCTTCGACACACCCAGGTACTGAATAAAAAGGGGCCGCTAGGATTAGCGTTTTGGAGCTTGCTCATTACAAGTCGTTGCACTTTTAAAATGCGTTTCCCTTTACATTTTTTGCCAAAAGGCAGCTGTGAAAAAGCCCTTGGACTAAACTCTCTCCTTAGGGGGTAAAGCAACCTCCAGTCTATTTTAATGGATTCTTGTCAAATTACTGATCAGAATAAATCCTAGTGCTCTTGGAGACTGAATGTTTCTTGTTAAAACTCTCCGACAAAGAATAGGATTGATTTGGAAACGTCACTTGTGATTTAAAAGCTTAAAGGTGAGAAGGTCGAGCTATAATTAGCAGCAGCTGATTTTTGTGTTGTTTATTCCTTGTTGTCTGCGTGGAAACGTGGTGCCCCCGAGCGAGTTTCTGGGCCAGCCCAAACGGGTGGCCGGCGAAGGTGGTACCTGAATCAGAGGTGGGTCTGAGATCTCAGCTGCCTCCCACGGGTCAGGAAACCAAGCACATTCAAGTGACAGCAGCGTGATACGGACGCCTCATATTGCCTCCTTCCGTGCCGCCTTTTGATTAAGGATTTTGAGTATTCAAGTTACCACACGTTGCAGGTGATCTCCCGGGATCTCCCTGTGTTTCCCGCCGGAGGCATCCCATCTCGCTCTGGAGCAGCTGCTGGTCCTTCGCCGCCCCTCATCTCCTTGCCCAGCATGTTCAAAACCTCTCCTCCCTTTGATGTCTTGCTCTGCAGCCCACGTGGAGCTAAGATGACGTCATGGTCCCAGTGCGACCATTGCTTCCTCATCCCCAGGCTCCCTGTCTCTTGCCGATCCCTCTGGAGCAGGGAAACCATCGCAGGAGCCCAACCTGGACGTCTCTGCCAGGCTGGTTCAGGAATTGAAAGACGTAGGAGAAGGAGACCCGCATGTCCCTGAGGGATCCCCACCGCCCTCCTCCTGCTCCGGGTTCCGTGCTGTTTTCCCTTGGGAAGAGAGACGAGACATGGAGCCGCGATGCATCGCAGTCGCTCCCCGCTGAGGCGCAGGGGTGAGTTCAGCCCTGGCCATCCTGATGCTGACCGGCCTTCCCAGCCCCGTTAAGGTCTGTTTAGGGACACTTGTGTCTCACCAGCTTGCGCGTGCAGCGTTAACCCCGTCCTTGCCAAGGGGCTGAAATCATGAAGCCAGGCGAGAGGAATTGTGCTTTTATTTACAGGGACAGCTTCTGAGGCGCACATCGGACCTGACTCGGTGGCCGTCTCTCCTGCACAAGGAAAGGCAGCAAAAAGTAGTGATAGTTGAAGAGTAACTTTAGCAGCCAAAGTCAATATGACAAAAGGCCTGCTAATAGGGAGAAACCTGTTGGGTCCTCAGTTCATAATTTAATTGGACTCCTTCTTAATTTAAGAAAAGAGACAAGGTTCCTGCAACACTGTATTGATTTCCAGTAGTAGGAAATACTGAAGTGAAGTACCACTGTCATACCCACCCCAAAGCCAAGACGACAGCAGTTTCAAGAAGGAAAGGAGCGAGGTGTCTTTGCTGGCGAGGATGTGGGGAGGAGAGGAACGCTGTGTTGTGTTTCCCTGTCCGATGAAGACGCGCAGACGTTTGGCTGACGGGACCGGAGGTGGTCCCTTCGCACGGCTGGCTCCCTGTAACGGGAGGTGAGGTTTCGCGCAGGAGCTCATCGGCATGCCGCTGCATCCTCCCTCTTGGTTTTGCTTTCTCGGCCGTGCTTTGACCTTCTGCCTTCGCAGGCTCTTTGTGTCCCGAGGAGAGGGCACGCGGTATCGTTTCTTGCTATATTAGCATTTGCGAACGTAATTGATACTTTCTGGAATTAGATGTGCTACAACAGAAAGTCCAGAGTTGTCACCCTGATTTGAAGAGACTTTTTAAAGAGATCTTCTGCCATTGGAAGGCAATCTCGCAGCAATTAATTGTAAAATTACATTTCAGGTGAGCAGCATACATCTATTTAGAGATTAATTCTTCTGGAAATACGATCTTTCATCACTCTAGGTATTACTTTTGAAATAAACTCCTTTATTTCTCAAAAATAGAGTGTGAGCCTATAAATAGAAATCAATTGTGAATTCAGATTTTAACTGAAATCACTCATACAAAGTATTCAAGATACAGTCTTTGAAAAAGTCTGATTGTGATAATCCCACAGCGTTAGAATTATATTGTGCCGCCAAAGGTATTAAAAGACCCGGTCTCTCTTTTTCTCAAATGGGGTAAGTGTAGCCATTGATCTGGATCACCCGGTCCATTCTCCATCCTAGCTTTGCCCTGATGATGTGCATTTCTTCTGCTCGTATTATCTTTGTTGAATTTGAGTAAGATTCAATTTCCAGACATCTGAGGTTCTTTGTACCTTGCAAATTCCTTAGTTATAAAAGAGGACACGTTCATCCTGCCCTCTGATAACCGTGGACAAAGGAGCACGCCGAGGGTGCAGCCCTGTTGTTAGCATAAGGCAGATGTGGTGCACTGCGTGCCCTGCAGGTAGCTTTGACGTGCACAGCTGTAACTGCGCCTGGGACAGTTTCAACATGGTGTCTGTAATGTCTGGATTTGCTTGAGGAGGGCAGGCAAAGGAAATGCATCAGGGTTTAAATTTGGAGAGCGCTGGAGGACTTTGCTGAGGTCGTGGAGGGCAGAAGGGGGTGCCTCAGCATAATGCCCAGCATGGCGCAGGTTTAACTTTGAGTGCTCTGAGAAACATCCACACTGGGATGTCCATCGATGTCAAGGAGAAGAGCAGAAACCATTCCCAGTGTCCGGAGTAAGAGGTTGTAGGCTTCCTGTACTCCACCTCCATGATTTCACCTAAATTTCCATTTCGGCTGCGATACTGCGAGTGCATGAGTCCTGCACTACATGTTCACGGTAGCAGAGGTCAAGGGAAGCATTGGATTCTGTGCGCGGGGCAGAAGAGATGAGCTCCCCTTTTTTGCTGCTGCTGCCAGGGCAAGTAAATCCCGTTCCCGGCCACGTGGAGATCCTTCACTCTGCAGCTGCCTGCGCACTCCAGAAGAACTGAAATACTGGACGGGAAGAGTTGTGTGTCGATGGCAGGTCTTTGCCAGGTGCTTGTGCAGAGACAGTGGATCGACCTGGATGGACCTCGTGGATGCAGCTGAAGGACACAGAGCTGGACACAGGGCTGGACCCAGCCGTCCTTCCCAGGTACTAGTAGGAAATGAGCCTGTTTCCTACATGTGCCTTTTCACCCGGTGAACTTGTGCTGGCAGAGTCATGTACAGTGAGGCCAAGGTGAAACGGCGATGAAGGAGGAAGGGGGCAACCCTGGGGCTGACTGCTGCAGCACGGTGGCCGGGGCATCGCTGGCGTCTGTAACTGGGGAACCGTGGTGTGACGCACGCTCCTGCTCACTTGAACCATGGGCCTTTGGCGTCAGCCCTTCAGGGAGCGTGCATCTTCCAGTGCCGAGTTGGAGTGATTCCTAGAAACCACATCCCAGTTTGATTTTTTTTTTTTTTTTGGTAAGGGAAAACCCCATCTTTGAAACAAGTAAGAATGACTACGAGCAACGGGGGAGAACGTTGATGTTTCTCTGATGGGAGTAATGCAGCATATGGATAGTGCGAAGCTCACAGCACCTGCGGGGAGCAGACAGCAATATTAATGCGTTTTACGTCTGCCGAGGCAATTGCTGGAAAAATCCTTCCATGAGTCCTTGCTTGTTGGCAGGGCGAGGAGGATTTTCGGAGCGAGAGGGTGCTGTGCTTGGCAGCATGCCCAGCCCGTGCATCTGCAGGTGCTGCCATCACTGGCCAGAAGCACTGTGCCTCGCCTGTACGTGGCCTCGGTATCAGCTTTACCGCACTGAGGACAAAGACGAGGACAGTGCAACCCCATCCCACAGTAGGCGCGAGGAGTCGGGCTTCGCTGTGTTCACACCAGCCCTTGCGCATAGCCCTGCATCCCCGTTTCCCCACACAAGAAAGTCAAGGATGCATCCTTAGTGTAACCAGCTGCTCTTCTGTTTATGTGGGAGAGCTACAGATCGCATGGCAGAGTCTCTGGGACGGGGTGCGATCCGCTCAGTTCTGCTATGGCAGGTCCTTGCGTCCCCTCGTCCTTGTAGGACGTTACCCTGCCGTCTCCTTCCTGGGCCTGGCAGCATCCTATAAAGGCTCTCGGTGTCCTTGCAGAGTCCTTCATCCGTCAGTGTTTCTCTGGTGCTGCTCCGGTGACATAATGAGCCTTTGTCAAGCAGTAAATGAGTTTAGAGGAGGAATTACCTGACCCAGTGCTTTGCAAGTGATTAGCGGCAGGTGATGCTGCCTGGGGCGGAGCAGGATGAGCCCACGGGTGCCAAACAGAGACGGGTTTTCCAGACTCGCAGCGCCCTGGCCGGTCTTTCTCTGCGGTGGCTGGGAAGCAAGCGGTCGGCGTAGACAGAGGATGGGAAGATGGAAATTACTGCAGTCCTTTCCTTGTTAAATACAGATTGAAGTGATTAACGGGAAGAAGCATCTCCAGTTTCCCTGGATAAAAGCTAGGCTTTTCTGTGTCCCAGATGCTGTCATCTGGTTTCCCTTTAGCGTCCTTGCAGCCACCAGGATGTCAGGGAAGAGGCTGCAGAGGTGACGTAGAGGAAAGGGACTGGGTCTGCCTCTGCAGTAGCTGCAGAGGATGTAAACTCTCGGTGCTTGCCTGCTTAGTTTCTGCTGCCTTAGCCATTTTTAAGGAGAAATCTACATTAGGCAGCCGTTACTCAGCATGTTTTATGGTACTTTGCCGTGGTTTGAGCGTGTAAAGTTACTAAGCTCTTTAATCCAGCTCTTTTCCTGCGTAGCTGGACGGCATAACTCAGTTTGAGTTCAGCTTCTGTAGCGGCAGCATGGAAAAGGGACCTCGTTTCAGGGAAGCTTGATCTTTGGTTGCTACCGACAAAACTCCTGCCAGGATGTCGCTGTCCCTCTAGCAGGTTTGCTCAACCGCTCTGGCTCTGGCTTGTCGTGCTGCGGCGAACCTGAGGCTTGGCCTTTTTCCGGCACCTTTCTGAGACCCGACCTGTACTCACCTGAAGAATGGGTCAGGGTTTGCCGGTTGTTTATTCCTCTGCTCTATTCTCTGCTAGTTCGTTGGCTCTAACTTCTTCATGTATTTTTTACGCTCTCCCAATGAACAAACAACATAGCCACAATGATAGCCAGTGTTTGCAAGTCATCCCTGAATGGGTCTGACTGTGTTGCATCTACCATGTTGTGCCAATATGATATTTAGTAAGAAGCAAAGGATTTATTGTGCACCTGCACTCTCACGTATGTTTCCAGCCCTCAGGATTTGACTTCACAAATGTGTACAAACACGTGCCTGCTGCTCCAGCTTATCCATGAGCGACTCCCAGAGCCGAAGCCTCCCAACTGGGAAGTCGTCACCAACCGTGCTCTTACCTGGGCTGTGCAGAGGTGACCAAGTCTTGAGCATTGGCAAAATCTGTCCTATTTGCAGCTCAGAGTTCAAGCTTACAGCAAAAGCCCTTTGTTGTATTGCTCAAAGCAGAAAATAATTTCCGCCGGTTCCTGTAAGACACCGTGGGAAAGACTGCCTTTTGCATGGGGTTCCCTGAGACGAGCCAGCAGTGGTTTGATGAAGCAGGAGAGTCGGAGTGACGCCAGTGCCACATCTCACAGTAGCAGCCTGCCTCCTCTGGCTCCAATGGGCAGGGTGACAATGGTGCGTGCTTTGGGAAGGGTCTTCCCAAGGCATTCCCTGCCCTGCCGGAGGCTCCGTGCTGCAGCATCTCCTCCCTCACAAAGCCGTGGCGTTTGAAGAGAGAGCGCGAAGCTGCCCTGATTAAAATTTAATGAGGCTTGGTATTATTGAGGGCCCTTTAGTGTCAGTTCTGCACTCATCAGCAAATAAATACCTCAGCCGGTGGTGTGCGGGCGAGCCCCTTCTCTGCAGCAGCCTGGGCGGCCGTGGGCTCAGCTTCTGCCGGAGAGGGACGGTGGGGAGGGAGCGGCTGGGGGCAAGGAGGGGAGCTGGGCGGATGTTCGTTTTCTCTCCAGGAGCTGCTGGAGCAGGGGTTCCCTTTTATTTGTTATTTGCATACTTTAGCCATTGGAATTGAATTTGTGCCCATTAAAACTAAATTAGAACTGCCTGGAATTTTAAATAGGCTCTGGCAGAGCTACCCATTAACTCTATCGGAGCGGTTTCTGTGGATCCCTCCTTTACATGTGCACGATGCGCACTGGAAACCACTGCAAAATGTTGATTTTTTGTGCATACCTGAGGATAGTCGGAGTGCCGATATTAGAGACAATGTATTACGGTTTTGAAAGCTGTCAGCATGGCTCAGAACTAGGTTTAACTTCCTTTGCTTCAGACAAAGGTATGGTGTAAAAGTCTCACCAAATGGGTTTGCAAGTCCTTGGGTTTAATGCCATATCAATGCCACGACCTCCGGGTCCCCGTGCCCCGCATCGCTCACACAAGGCTCTGGCTCCGCTCTGGCAAGCCCGTCGCCGCCGCTCGAGATTGCCCAGCTCCATTGCTGGCAGGTCCACTGGCGCCCCTGACCCCAGCCGCTTCTTCCTCATCCCCCCAACAGCCCTTCTGCTCCTTGGGGGCCCCCGTGATGGCATGCCCGGGACGCTGGCTGCTCTGACCTCAGCTTTGGAGCCCTGTTGGCTGGGACCCCAGGCACGGCCCTGACCCCTTGCCATCGGAAGGGATGCTTTGTGCCTTTCTCCCACCCCTCGTCCCCATCCTGGCTGTGGGAGCCCCACGGCAGGTCGTTCACAGCCCTTCCCTGGAAAGCGTTCAGGACTCGGGTAGCCTTGCCAGGTCTGGCAGCACGACTTGCCCAGCAGCTCTAGGAGTAAGTGAACTCTACGTGTTGGACTTACTATTAAAATAATGTCTTTTGTTCAGTAGTGTCTAATGAGAAAAGAGAAAATATACCTGAACGAAACGGCGTGTCTTGTTTACAAAGAGTGGAATTTAATTTAAAGCTTATTCTTTGCAGACAAAACCCCATGTTCAATCAGCCAGAGATACTACAGCAGAGTTTATGAGACAAGGCTTGGCTGCCTGTTCCTGCTACCGGCCAGGATCCTCAAATTCTGTTGGATTATGTATTGGATATCTTTCATGATTATGAAATAAGTGAGTGGAGCCTCACACTGGTGTTCTTCCAATGTTACGCACTTCTCGGCAGTCCCTGCTCCAGACATTTCCCAGGCACACGTCCATCAGGCCCTCGTGTTGGCTTTATTTTGCTTGGCTACGCGCGTGTGTCTGTACATCAGTAAAACAAACGAGGAACTTTCTCGTTTGAGCCCAGAGAAATGGGTCAGCGCTGTACAGAGTCAGACATCTTTTTTTTTTCTTTTTCTTTTTTTCTTCTTCAGGAGCCAAGTCTGTTCCTGGAATGTCCAAAAATGCTTTGTGGCTTTCCAGGCCGAGGGAGACCCCACAAATGTGGGGCGCGTTGTCCCCAAGCACAAAATGACATGGTGCGCATCCTTAATTGCCGCTGCGACTCCTCCGTCCTAGGGCAGGTGCTGCACGGAGCTACTGCCCTCTTATTGCCTCGGATGACAAGTCTCCATCTCATGGTCCTTCCTCATGTAATAATAAAAAACACACTATATGTGTCAATCTACGGTCAATAAATTCAGCTCCTTTGCTTCTGCAAAGCCAAAGCATGATCTGCCCTGGTGCCTCCTGTCGGGTGGGGAAAGGCTGGGGATCTGCACCGTGGCTCGGAGCAGCACAAAGCAAAATTTCTTCTAGAATTTGATATAAAGTGGCCAACATGACTCCTGTGTAATTGCTTTGAATCCAATTAATGCTGCCTGAGTAGATGTTAGGAATTATAAAGAGGAATCCGAGTCTGAGCTTGTCACCTAAACTATGATAATATTCCTTCAAAGGAGGCACATTTGCAAACATTATTAATTACCTGGGGAACAGCTCAGGGTTTAAACTGAATTAAGGAGGAAATGTGTTTTTGTGATTTCGGGTTTGATTGAGAGAGAGAGATTACTGTTTCCCGAACAATGGAGCATTTCTTTGTTACAGACCTGGCAGCAAAATACAGGGAGTGAGTCTGCACCGAGTCCCCCGCCCCCCAAAACCAATTTGCCGGCAAGGATATTATGCCAGGAATTACCTGGGGCCAAAAGAGCTTTTAGAAGTGTTTAGAAAAACCCAGGAGCACATAGATAAAATTTAGCTTTTTTGTTTTCCGTGAAGGGTTGCTTGGCTTTAGGGGGCATTGGAGCTCTTTGGGGTTTGGTTGGTCTTGGGGTGTGCTGTGGGTACCTTTGTGGGGTCCTGCAAAAAAGAAAAAGAAAAAAGATCATCTTCAGGTGGAGGTACCTGACCAATTTCCCCAACCGCTTCTGGCAGGCCGGTGGCAGGGAAAAGGATGGCACGACCCCGGAGCGGGCAGGTGCGAGGTTGGGTGGGCTCGTGGTTTGCATGGGGCCAGCAAACCTTGATGTGGTACAGGCAATAAAAAAAAAGGACCCAGTAAATTACCTGCAGCGCAGGCTGTGGGGGACTTCAGTGCGAGACTGGTGTGAGAGCAAGAATGCTTAGACCCTGTTAGCCAGGGAAACACCTTTTTTTTTAGATCTGTTTTTTTCTGCTCTCAATATAAAGAGATCATCAGCTTGTCCGAAACGACCGCATCCTAAGTCAGAACCACCAGGCAGATCGCACCCTCGTCAGAGGTCTGCTTGTCTGGGAAGGCACCTGGAGCTGGTTTCATCCCTCAGTTTTGCCTGAGGGATGCTGCACCTGAGTGGGTTTAGAGCGTTCAAGAGCTCTAGTTACTGTAATATAGAGCACAGCTGTGTGAGTCCTTTATAAACCCTGCCCTGGTCCCGGACCCAGACAGCCCTGGGAGGGAGACTCAGCAAGTGTGGTGTCCTCTTGTCCGGACCTCTGTGGCCACAGAATCCCTGCGTAGATACTGAGATGACTTTTCCTGTGAGCCACGGAAACCAGGCACTTCATTAATTGGCACGCAAGCTGCACCTGAAAATACTCTCAGAAGGTATTTGCTGCCTGGCTCAGCTGCGAGCTGAGGATTTCAGGGAGTTTTGCATGGAAACAGCATCTTCCTTCAGCCTTTGAGTTGCTGCTGTCACTGAAAGGTAAGTTTTATTTCAGTTTTATGGTGGTAAAAACCCCAGCATGTTCGGTAGCGTCTCTGGTTGCGCACGAGGAGCCTGCAGTCACGTCCCTTGAATTGCTAAGCAACTGTGGCCCGTTCGCTCTCGTGGAGCAAATTGAAACATTGATTTATCTATTTGTTTTGCAACCAACACCAGGGCTTCATTACGCCGTTCCCTAAGGACACGCTCCCACGTGCTCGGACTGGAAATTAACTCCCCTTACCAAAAAGGGAGCGTGACTTTGTGTTTAGCTTTGAAGAAAAGTCCAGACGCGTTAACGCTTGGCTCGCTGTGTGTTTGCGTGCAGCTGCGGCCTGCTTGGGGAAGAAAACATGGAGTCTCCCTTCCCGGGGCTGCTGGATGCTGCTTTCGCGTCCAGGGCTGATTCAGGATGTCGTTTGAGCCTCACATGCCATCTATAGGTCTGTGATGTATGCTGCTTGTAACTGTACTGCAGCTAGTTAATCAGAGAGACCGCTAGCTGAAAGCGGAATTGAGCAGCAGCACAGACAGAAATTTAAGAAGCCCTCCCAGCGCAAGCGGTGAGGGGCAGCGGCATACCCCAAACTGGCACGGAGCAGGTGAGAAGAGGAACGCGGATGATGAAGCAGGGCAGGAAACTCTTCGAGAAGTGCCAGGCTTTGTGCGTGAACACTGGGAATGTTTTACAGAAATTATCTACCCACACAAACGTGCGAATTTGCATGTCGTGTAGGCAAAACCCAGCCGTCTTAGTTTCACAAAAGTGTGTAAAATCTTGGTAGCAGCAGCCTGTGGGTTCCCAACGCTCTGCTTGCCAGGCGCCCCTAAGCCTAGTTTCACGAAGCAGGACTGATTTTTTTTTTAGGGACAGGCAAGCGTGGTCGGCAGCAGAACAAATCCACTGAGCCTTTGCTGCGTCTGCCGGTTGTCTTGCAGCTTGTTGGAGAAGTAAAGGTCTGAGAGTCGGCCTGTGGCCACCTGCAGGTGGGAATCACCAAAGGTCCCTTGACAGGGTCGGTGTTTAGCCCCTGGTGAGCCGAGATGCATCACCGCTGCAAGAGCCGCTCTTTGGCAGCGCTCATAGGCATCCCCTAACCCACACAGTGGTGTCTACTTCAACTTTGTCGAAAGGCTGGGAAAACGTAAACCTACGCGTACAAAATTAGATGATCTGTTCCCTTGTGTTGAGTGTTAAAATATATAATAATGCAATATAATGTTTAATTACATGAGTGAATATTTTGTTACATGGTCGGATGCGCTCCCATATGGAGCGTGAGTAAGGTTTGAACGTGGGCCTTTTGGGTTCTCTTGAGCTACAGAAGTACCTGATGGCAAAACTGGGCTGACGCTTTCCACGTGGACTGGAGCCTTTGGGGCGATACAGCGCATGGTTTTATGCACGGTGCATAGTTTGTAAGTTGGCGGTTGGGAGCTGCAGGGCTCTCCAATGAGGTGCTGATTCCAAGAACGGGGGGCACGGTGCTTGGAAGTGGTGTGGCGCAGGCTGCCCTGCCCCGCAGCCTCATCGCTGGTGGTGAGGGCTGCCTCTTGCAGGCGTTTCTTTACTGATTGGGCTGCCAGATCGCACCCTTTCACATGGAAAGCACACACGTAGTGGACCTGCTCTGTCATCCTGCACGTGCTTTGTGAACCGCAGCTTCCTCCTGCCACGTGCATCCACCCGTGTGCCTGTTCTGCTGGGGC
>VZSC01013128.1:0-10256 GCA_013398225.1 Steatornis caripensis | reverse complement strand
TCCTTACAAGACTTAGGGGAGCGCTGACAGTTTCTGAGCAGGAGCTCTCCTAAAGAAAATCNGCGGTTTTAGTCCTGCTGGAAGCCTCCAGCCTCATGCTAGGAGCCTGCTGAGGAACCATCTGGGTATTTGGCAGATTAATCCCCTGTTTTCCTTCAACTTCCTTACAAGACTTAGGGGAGCGCTGACAGTTTCTGAGCAGGAGCTCTCCTAAAGAAAATCTCAGCTTGTTTGCTGTGGATCACAGACCCACGCTCAGAGCATCCTTTGTGGCTCTGCACACCCAGGGCAAGGGAGAGCTTGGCCTCAGCTCCTTGATTAATTGCCTCAAGGGAAGGTAGAAGATGTGGGCAGCGTCTGCCTCCAGCTAGTTGTCAATCAGATTGAGTTTCCCTGCACTGGGTTAGTTACTGTCCTGTAGGAAGCAGATGAAGTCAAGTCTCCTCTCGTGAGCCCTAGGGAGCAAAACTTGCTCTCTGCCAAACTCAGGTTATTCCTGTACGGGAGAAGAGAGAGCAGCTCAGTATGTTTGTCCAGTGCTGGACACAAGGTGGAGCTGAGCCTGCCTTGGGTCAGGGAAGGGTCTCACTGCCTTGTTCCCCGGCCTCCGAGCTCTCCTTGCTAGCCCTGAAAGTACGAGGTCCCCAGCATCGCTTCCTCACCATTGCTTCTTGCTAGATGCAGGGCAAAACATGTTCAGCCTCAGTATTACGTAGCACTAGGCTGCAGCGTGGAGAAGTAAGCCCTGGCCTGAGATGTCTGCTCCCTGGCAGCGTCCCTCTAGTCTCTCCAGCGTCCTCTCCAGTCCCCAAGGCTGGCTGACAGCCCGGTACTTAGACTGGCCACACCAAGGGGGTCGCTGCGGGGGACTTTGGTGCTGAGCACTGGAGAGCTACCATGGTGTGTGGTTTGGGTTGATCTGCCTGTGTGGACAAGCTCTGCAGCTGCTGACTCTCTTGGTGTCTGGAGCAAGTGTGATTAGCTGCTCTGTGATCTTCCCCTTCCTCTGAGCCGGCATGGATGCTTGTAGGACAGACGGGACTTCCTTGGGGTAATGTAAGAAGAGAAAAACAAGAACAAATTTCCTGGGTATATCTCAGCTGGATGTACTGAGACTGTACCAAGTGTGACAGGGTTACGGGGGCGGGGGGTATCAGAGGGAGATCTAGGTCTCTCTACCCTGCCTGGGATGTCAGGACCCGCTTCCCTGAGAGGCTTCTGCCATGCTTGGTCTTACCATAGACAGCTTTTCTGCACTGCAGCAGCCTCTGGAGCTGTGAGCGATAACTGCCAGATTGGGAAAACGCTGACATTTCATCTCAAATGGGGAAGATGAGGCGTGAATCACAGGAAAAATTAAGGCGTATTTAAAAATGACTAATTAGGGAGGTGACATGGAGCTCTTTAGTCACCTGTGGAATGACAGCAAGTTTGATGTGATGTATTAGAGCCGTTTAGGTTTGAAGACGATGGGTAACTACAGAACTGGGTGTGCTTGACTGGCAGCAGGGGAAGCAAAGCCTGTACATCTTGGCCACAGTGATAAACTGTGGTGGGGGCTACATCGCATTGCAACGGGGCCACGGGGGATCATCAGCCCTGTTAGTGACTGTAGCTCTGGCGTGGATCAGCCTGGCATTGCCAGCTGGGAATGTAAACATGTTGGGATGCTGAATCTCTTTCTTCAGATAAAGTTGATGCTGGGTTTAGCTGAATCTGGCTTGCTTTGGTAAATGAGGCCACCCATGCAAGGGCTTGGCAGAGTGTGAGTGGTCACTGTACATGGGCAGGAAACTCATTAAATCCCAGCCGTGGCTGTTTGTTGCTGTTTGAGGCAGAACAAGGAACCGCAGCATGGATGTGCTAGCACCTCTGAACATCTCAGCTACCCACAGGGGTAAAGCGTTTGAAAAAATGCCTTGCTGTGATACTTAGCTAACCTTTTGTGTGGACTTTGGAGAACACAACCACCTTTGCATAGCTCTGTTCACTTTCCTCTAAGCACCCCACTTTCTGCCAAGGGTCTTGTCATCTGGCTTGCAAGTCTGACATTGCAATCAGTGGCTTCCAGGAACTTGTTTGAAAATTAAATGAAAATTTTACTGGCTTAGTCTCTAGATGAATCCCTTTCCTTTCTCTTTTTTTCTTCGTTGTAAATCCACTGATGGATGTGGACAGGCAGCAGGGTTTAGTTGAGGTTTAGCCCTCGTTGTGTTGCATTTTACATTCCCAAGATCACTCGAACACGTGGCTGAGTGCTCTCTGTTTGTGCTGACTTCAGCCAGAATGGAGGAGGCTCAATACTTGCCTGAGCAAACTCATTGCCTCCATAGCTGTTTATCTGAGTCGTCCCCGTCTTCTGCAGGATACCAGGGTGAGAATACCAACACCATTTTCTGGTTTTAATCTTAGGCTTGTGCGAACATTTCCAGGGGTTCCGATGTTGCCACGAGTAGGGTGAAGTTACTATTGAGCTAAATTCATGGCAGCAGACCCCGAGCTTCTGATGGCCACTGCTGTTGGCCACTGCTGTTTGAGTCTGTAGTTCGTCTTCATGCAATTCTCTGTTCCCTCAACACCAGGCAGATTTATAGTAGCTTCTCACAAGTGCTGAGAGGTGAGGAAATCTGCTTCCAAAGCAGCAGCCTCTTTTGACTCCGAAGCTTCACCGTAGTGCACTAACTGATGTAGGGTTTGTTTATTTGCATTTAGTGCCAGCAGATGGTTAGAAACTTACGAGTTTTTAAATAAGATCTTGTTTCCCGTGTTGTTATCCTAAGGTCTAAGCCAGACTCTGATGCTGTAGTTATTACAAGAGGCTTCTCTAGCGTTTCCTTGGACTATCAGGCATTTAAAAGCTTTACAGAGGGATTTTTCTTTCTGCTTGGTGCAGGTGGTGAGCGCATGTTCTGCTTTTCTTCCTTCGCTTGTGAGAATTCGCAGCAGTGTGGCTGGTTTCTGTCAGACTTTCACGTTCTTGTACATGTACTTAAAAGTGAGTGGAAGGACACATGTATTGTAGGCAAAAAAAGGTGTAAATAGGAGTTTGTGCAGTTATAAGTTGACTTTGCACCTTAACAATAGCAGCACTGCAACAACCTGAGGATCGGTAACTAATACTTCATACAATGGATTGGTTATAGGCTTTTATATTCCAAACCAATTAGACTGATGTGTGAGTCTTAATTGGTATCTGAAGTGTTCATTTGTGTCAGAACAGCTAATAGGTGACAACTGTTTCCTGTTTTTATTCTCCTTTTCTAGAACTTCTTGTAATAATGAATTTTTTTTAATATACTGTTTTAGATAAGGTTGTTCTACATCTTGCAAACAGGGTATGGCCTTTGCCCCCTCTCCAGGGCCTTGTGTTTCAAGACAGATGGCCCGTCACTTTGAAGGTAGATGAAGGGGAGTTAAGTTTTTGTGCTTCATTTGCTTGAGGTTGTTTTCGCACAGTTTTATAGCTCCACAACTCTGTCGCAGCCCTCCTGACAAAAACCATGCTAAAGCAACCAACGGAGTTGACTGGGTGAGCAGAGACTGGGGTTTGTGTACTACAAGGGTTGTTTGGAAGGTAAAAATCTCCTTTTGGCTGTTTTGTTCATCCCCAAGTATGCACGGAAACAGACTTCCACATGACCGTGTGTATCCCATTTTAGCACATGAAAGATTTCTGGAAGAACGTGGTTTTCTTCTCTTGTTGCAGGTCGTCCGCATTGTCTGCCCTGTCATCAGTGGAAATCACTAATATGTTCTTAAGTGTTGTTAGCTCCGCATGTGTTTCAGGACAGAATTGACTGTTCATTAGCCTCCTTTCCTCATGGATCAGTCGCCATTGGCTGAGGAGCAGAAGAGCAACTTGAAGGGTGATTGATTTATTAAGTGGTGTATTGGGCATGTCTTTGCCAGGCAATCAGAATGATAGTTCTTGCGCTATTTTCCCCGTGGGCCTACAGCAATGTTTCAACCAGTCATGTACCCCAGCGTATCATTACTGTAGTAGCAATAATGATTAAAAATAGCCCACAGCAGCCTGGATGTGCAGCAGAAAGCTCGGGTTTTCATTGTCCTTTTCAATACACTCAGTGAGGCTGAGCCATAGGGGGGGATGCTTAGCAGAGTGTGTGGAAACAGGCAGTGCATATGTTTTCTCCACCATGGGCTCTGGACTTAGCAGTTTTCTGTGCTGAAGCTTTCTTCTCATCTTAATAGCTTCTGATGGTTTTATCTTCCAAGAACTTGTCCAGTTGCTCTCTGGATTTATAGCTGTTAGCCTCTACAGCCTCCTGTGGCAGTATGTTCCACAGGAAGGAATATTCCCTGGAAAAGTACTACTACTTTCGCGGCATTTTTGACTAATAACATTATTTTGAGCCCTCTGGTTCCTATTTTATGCCAAAAGTGTCCGTTTTTTCCTCATTCACATTTCACGGGCCATTCATGCTTTTATAGACCTCTCCCACCTTTCTCCCATTTGATTTCTAGGTTGAGGAATCCTGTTCAGTCTCCATAGAAAAGCTGCTTTGTATTTTAATTGTTCTTTCTGGCCTTCTCTGTTTAATTTTGGATGCTTCAGCTGGGTTTTTGAGATTGGACTATAGCAAATATTTCAAGACCCACATGGTGGTGGGTTTAGCCAGTGAGGTGATGGTCGTTTTCATGGTGTTTATTGTGTCGTAGCTTGCTGTCTTGATTCCCCTAGAGTATTAGCTCATTTTTCCACGAACCTGAGTTGTGCATGCTCGAAGCACCGTGCACGTCTCCCATTTCTTGGGTCCTGGTTTCACTGTTTGCCGATGTATGCTGAGGATTCAGCATAGGGGAAAGGCCATGCTTATAAAGTATACCTGCTGCTGTAACTCTTCTGAACTTTAGTTATCTTTACATGCTAAGTTGTCAGTTATAGAAAGCAGATTGTCCAGTCATTGGAAACATTGCTGTTTTCCTTGCAATGTAACTCATCTCCCTACCACTCCAGCTCCCTTAAGAGCAGAGAAATTGAGGTTATACAGGCACGAAGGCTGCATTCTCCTCGTGTGGAGACGAACTGAACGACTGTAGGGATCTACTATTTTAAGGGTGAGTCTTGCATCATTCCCGATCTCCCCTCCAAAAGAGGTCTCCCTTTTTCCCAGAATGAATGTGGTTGGGCCCACCCAGCGCACGTGCAGTGCTCTCCTGGTGTTGTTGCATGGCAGCCTTTTAAAGGCAGGTCCATCCACTGGCTGCCTTGCTGTAACCTTTGCGGAGGAATGCTCGCCAGGATATGGGCAAGTCGCTGCACTTGTCAGCTGCAGCTGGCTCTGAGGCTTTAAGCACCACTCCATAGAAATGCCGTTTCTAGAGACAATGCCTGATGTTCACTGTGCGTATCGCGCCTGGGAAACAATCACCTGCAACAGGAGGAGCAGGCTTGATGCTGAAGTTTGAGCTTAGTTGACTCCCAGGAGCGAGGTGGTTGGGAAGAAGGAAGGTTTGAAAGCTCTGGAAATGAGGGAGCCTTTGGTGGGTGTCTGTTCTGGAGGGTGAGATGCCGGCAGGCACTCCAGCAAGACTCCGATCATTGATCAGTTGATGTGCACAGGCAGGGTCTCACTTCTGTTCAGCTCAGTCTGAGGTGGGAAGCAAAGGTGTCTTCGCTCTGGTTGTTGAATAGCTTGGACATACTCCAGGTAGTGTTGCAGACTCAGGCACAGGCAACAGAGTCCAGGCTGAAGAAATGGGCTTGCAGGACTGTAATGGGGCAGGTTGGTGTGGGCCGTGCCCCACTAGTCTTGTATTGACATACCTTCACGTACCCACAGCCAGCGAGGGCCCTGCTTCTACAACACAGTGAAGTTCTCTTCTGCGTCCCATCCTGCCATGGGCTGTCACTTCACTTGTTCCTCTGAACCTCCCTTTTCTGCCCACATGCCCCCAGGCATCTTTGTTTGTTGGCAACAAGGGATCAGGAGAGATACGACGCTGGTGGTGTGCCTGTGGGAGACAGTGGGCAAGCTGTGGCTGAGCTGGGACTCCTCAGGGTCACCTGAATGACTTTGATGCAGAATTCCTTGTGACCTGAGTGGGATGGCAACCCAAAGGCCGCTTGGGCACATCCGAAAAATCTCGCTGTAAATAATGTCACCTTGGGGATAAATCTCTACAAACACATCTAAAAATAAGATGCTTAAGGTGGTGTCCAGGACATCCTCATGCTGTACACGTGCAGCTATCAGGATGTGGTGAGGGTACTGATGCGTGGAACTGCCAATACAGCTAAAAGCTGTAACACTTCCTTCTGTTACCTGTGGTTTGCTCTGTTCCTTGTGTTTCCATCAGCAAGCGAGATGAGCAAAGACTCCCCTTTGCTTTGTTCCAGGTGAAAATATTCACACAAGCCTTTATGGAGCAGCTGCAGATGTCAACATCAGGTTAGACAGGAGCTCCTTGACGGTTGAGAAGGCTTACCTCACACTGTCAAACTACAGATCCGTGGTCATCCACAATGGAAGTAACATCATAGCCCACTTCCAGTGGAAAGCTTTTGTTACTCATGAAGAGGAGGATCAGCAGAAGCGCAGGTTTGTTTGAAAGATTCATTTCAGTAAGATACACTGCCCCAGGGTAAAACTAACCTATGGCCTCAAGGGGTACTGGCGCTTTTGAGCGGTTTATGACAAGTAAACCATCTACAATATCAGAGTAGTGTTCCTAGGCTTCAGAGCGATGGAGCTCAGCACCTCCCATTCCAATTCCATCCGTACCCCAGCTGAGGATGGAGTTTTGGGGGTTGGACTAGATGATCTCTAGAGGTCCCTTCCAACCCCTACCATTCTATGAAAGGTTCATTGCGATGACTGGATTTCCTCAGAGAGCAAACTTGCATTTGTGGGAGCCACAAAGCACTGAGGTCCAGAGATTCCATGGCTACAGAGGGTCCATGAGGCTGTGGAAAATGTCAACGCTCATTACCTGGGACTGCACTGAGTAGTAGCACTTAACATAGCTGCAGGTAGCATTTATATTCATTATATTACTACCATATTCACTGCAGGTTCTTCCATTCCAGCTTTGATAAGATGGCAGGCTCCTTTCCCAGTAATGTGTAGGGTAGAGAGTTGGCCCAGAAAGTTGAGGCCGTCCTGCTGTAGGCTGTTGAATTGCCTTGCACTGTCCTGATTTCCAGCACCACAAGGTATTTCTACCCTTCCTTAGACGCTGGGGAGAGTTTGAAGGTGGAGGGTTCTACAGGGAAGCTAGGGCAGCATGGGACTTGGGAGTGCATTTGGGCTTCAGCAACCTGTGTCTTCATGGTGCTGAGATGGGGCGGGTTCTTCAAAGGGTGTCTTTGGTGAAGCTTTGAAATTCCCATTTCAGGCAGCAGAGAAACACAGCCCCAGGGCATGAATTGGAAATTACTCTTAAAAGCTTGGGTGATTTAGGGAATCCTTGTGTGACTTTTCAGACTTGGAGGGACGTAGGTATATAGGAGTTAGTCTGAACCTATAGCTGATCAGGAAACTGCCTTGAACTGGACCGCTTTTTAAGGGCTTCTGAGCAAATGAAGTTCAATGTAATTAGGTCAGAAATGCCTTGAAGGCCAAAACTAGTTTTCCACTGTTTTCTGTTTTTAATTACACAATGTGTGACTTCTGTGCAAGCTCAGTGTGTTAAAAGAAAATCTCATTACCTTCTCTTCGTACTTCCCTGGACCGTTCCTTTACCATCCCTTCCCACCTGCCTGTCTTGGACTGGATCGAGTGATCCTCTTCCCCCTCAGAAGCAACCAGCTTTCCTCACAATTAACTTCAACCTGATTTTTTTTCCAGTTACATTTGATCTCATGCCTGTTTGTGTCCTAGACTCTGAGCAGGATGTTTTGTTCTTCCTTTCTTGCAATCTTGGGGATGGTCATAGCTCCAAGGCCACTGTCCTGCTGTCAGAGAAGCTTTTGAGACCTCAGAGCAGAGAGGACTTTTTCATGAGAGGAGGCCGTGCGGGTCCCTGCACTGGGATGTGACCCAAAAAGCCCTGGATAGTTAGATGGTCTATCCAGGGATTTACTCTGTCTCCTGCAGGACTTTCTGGGATGTAATGGTGGAATTATTGTCCGTTGATGGAGGTTGAGTTGAGGGTTGCTTATCTCGGTGGCTGGAAGCCCCCCTCACACACAGCGGTGTAGGTCAGCCACGGGGAAACGTTTCCTGTCGTGCTCCCCAGGGAGCTCGCCAAGGCAAGTGGGTTTTGGTGCTGATGACGGCATTTGCCTGAGGCTCTGTCTGCGTGCAGCTAGTAATGCCCTTGACTGCAGCGGATCAGGGCACGGACTCCAAAGCGGTGAAGCGATGAAATAATTTATTATATTTAGCAAGCGCCTTTTATACATTCTTGTATCTTATCTTTCCGAGGTTAAACCAATCAGTAAAATGATTGAGCTCATGAGCCTCACATGCACCATGCGTGATCACACTTTTCATTGGACCTGTTAGCCCTGCTTCAGCCTCTCCGCCAATCCCCTTGCCACTCGGCCTCGTGGACACCTGCTGCCAAGCAGCCCTGCGGGTCCTATTGGACTCCTGCTGCCAGGAGGCCATGCAGGTGCTATTAGCTCATCCCTGTCCTTCCTCTTATCTCTTTCTTTTGCATACTAGTGGATTCAGCACACTATGAGAGAACAGGACTCGCTCATTCTTCCCATGGCTTCTTGCCAACCAAGGACAGAAGGTCAGCTGAGCTAGAGGCTTCTGACTCCAGCTGCAGCTCGTCTTCTGCAACATGTGACTGTGTTTCCTTTCTAATTGTATTTGAATTTAGCTGGGTGATGATCATTATCCTCTTTATACTACGTTGCCTCGATTTTGCTGCATGTGGAGCCTTCCACTCATCCTCCCCAGAGTTGTCGCCTGCTGATTGTTCCATGGCCAGGGGACTGGAGCGTGAAGCAGGGCAGTAGTACGCCAGCTAGGAGACAACTGCTCTGTAGCAGTCCTCCCTTCTCATCTCTTCATTGTGGTCTTTAAACACAAGAATGATTTCTGTTCCAACTACCAGGTAAAGGAGAGATTAACTGTGTCAAAGCTCTGCAGAGAAGGCCAGAAAGGAGAACAATAAGGTGGTTCAAAGCTAGACTTAAGGGTTTGGATTCAGAGGTGCTGATCCTGACTTCTTCATTGGGTCATGCTAGGCAAAGTCCCTTCCTTTCTCAGGGCCTCTGTTTCCCTGTGTATAAAACCATTAAATTCACCAAGGAGAAGTGATGCCTGAAATCATTAGTTTGCTTTTAAAGTGCTCTGGGATCCTCTGGTGGAAGGCAGGTTAGGGAACAGCAAGCATATAGTTTGCTTATTCCTGCAGCTCCAAAAGGGAAGCTCCAAAAAGCATCACTCAAAAAGAGTGATGATAGTAACCCCTAGCTGAAACCCAGCTTCTTCTCCCCTTCCTAGTGAAGCACTGCAGTGCATCCTGCTTGGTCTTTATCTGCATCCCACGAGCAGCTTCATGGTAGGAAAAGCTAGCTGAGGTTGGTTGTGGGTTCTCCATCAGTTGTGGCAGTGGCTTTGAGCCAGTCGCTCTCTTGAGGGCTGCTAGCTTTCAGCAAAACCTCTTCTTAGCTTATATGTGTGGAGTAAAACTACCTGCCATGCCAACGAGCAAGCGATAATTGGATCCATTTGGGACCTCGTGGCTTGGGGTCAGCCCCTCGCTGAGTTGCTGCTGCTTTTCCCTGCGAGTGCGCTGCTGCCCCTGCACTTACACGACAGTCTCCACAAATATGTTGCTTATTAAATTATCTGCTTGGTTTGTCTCTCCCCATGGCTGTAGGCTGTGTCACAGCCTGAAGAGGCAGGAAGAGGAGACAGGTTATTTTCTCAAGGAGTGCACGGTGCACTCCACTCTCCGAGAACGCCTTTGCCATCTCTCCCGCAACTTCCAGAACCAGGTGCAAGGAGACTCCATGCTTTTCTCCAATGATATCTCGTCGTGGTTTGAACCCAGCCGGCAACAAAGAACCACGCAGCCGCTCGCTCACTGCACCCCACCCCCACCCCCCACCAGGACGGGGAGGAGAATCGGCAGAGAAAGGGGCAGCCCTCATGGGTTGAGATTAAGGACAGTTTAATGCAACAGCACACAGAGAGAGAGAACAGTAACAATAACAACTATAATGCTAACAAGAGAGAATACAAACGAGNCGGGGAGGAGAATCGGCAGAGAAAGGGGCAGCCCTCATGGGTTGAGATTAAGGACAGTTTAATGCAACAGCACACAGAGAG
>VZSC01013122.1:117156-142571 GCA_013398225.1 Steatornis caripensis | reverse complement strand
TCTGTGCTTGGGGCAGAGGAAAGGCTGCTGAGGGCAGGGACAGGGGAGTTGCCTATGAGATGGAGACAAGGTCAGTGGCAGACAGGTTTATGTTTTGTGTTTACAAGCCCGGAGAAGCTTGGCATTGCTCTCCATCTATGTGCATGCTATTGCCAGTGTGCTACAGAGCTCACTGTGTGCCCCACAGCAGTTATGGGTTAGTCCTCACCTGCTCTATGTACAGCAGAACATGGTTCGTGCTCACTTCTGTCCTTTGGATCTGGTGAAACCAGATGTTTGTGAGCTGGAAAGAGGAGACATGAAAGAGGTTGCTAATCGGAAGTCAACCCTCCTTTAAGTCATCTAAGCTTCCTCCCACTCCTAGAAACTCAGCAGGTGGATGCTNTTTGTGAGCTGGAAAGAGGAGACATGAAAGAGGTTGCTAATCGGAAGTCAACCCTCCTTTAAGTCATCTAAGCTTCCTCCCACTCCTAGAAACTCAGCAGGTGGATGCTGAGACATGCAAATGCTCTTGTACAAAATCCCACATCATAAGTCTTCCCCCAGTTCCCACCATCTCATGCTCTTGCACCTCCTGGACACAAATATGGAATGAGAGACCAGCACTGACACAGCTGTTGTACATCTTCCAAGCCTCTTGAGTCCCTTAAACTAGAACTGATGGTCTCCTCCCAGATCTGAGTCTCGTGGCCAAACTGTGCATATATTTGAGCTGCTGCGATCTACCCCAGGGCTTGAGGGATGGGAAGGGAGTGCTGCTTCTGGTATTCTTCGTTCATCCCCCCAATGAGGGATGAAAGAACTGGAGGAAATGAGGAGCAGATCTAACAGTAGAGAAGATACCAAGAGAAGAATTAGATGCTCCTTTAAATAAGGAAATTGATGTCTCGATTAAGGACAGATATACTCTAACAAATGATTCAAAGCATCCTACCTTCCTCACGGAGGACTTCACAGGGATGAATCCCGACAGCATCTTCACATCAACAATCACCATGTTGGAGGCATTGCGCTCCCCAGTGTAACTAAGGAACGAAGCAACAAACATTCAGTACACCTCAAGTCAAAGCTGGGATCACTTCCACCTTTTCCATAACACTTGGCACCCCGCCACATCCTGGTAGTCCAGCACCTTCTTCTCCAGCTATGCCAGGGCCTCCTAGTCATCTGTGTAGCCTCCCACTGGACCGGCCCAGTGCTGTCCACAGAGCTCCAACACTGCAGGACATGTCCTTCCTCCACAGCCTCTCCTCCCAGCCCAGCTGCTTCCTGCCCACCTTTCTGGTGATACTCTGCCCCTTCAGGCCTTCCAGGCCCACTGGCTCACCAGACCTCCAGCTTCTGTGGCTCCTCAGGAAGGCCCGGGCTCAAACGCAGACTCACCTGACATTTATGCCTATGTCAAAGACCTTGTGAGCCTTGGAGTCCACACACGTCTCTGGGATGGTGTAAACATGGAGCATGAAGGGCGCATCCTCCTGCGTGGGCTGCACGTTGTACCTCAGGCTTGTCTAGGGCAGAGCCAGCAGCTCTGTGTGAGCGTGTGTGCTTGCGTGCTCAACACGTGAGAGAGACCATCCTCTCCCCGTCCTGCCTCCCATCTCTCCCATTCTCACAGCTCGTCCTCATTGCAGATCCTTCCCTCCCACTTCTCTTCCACACAGCTCTACTCTTCTTCTCCTCTTCCCTCTCCCAGAGCCTTCCCTCGCACTCCTCCCCTCTCCCCTGTCCCTTCTGCCCTCTCCCGGGCTCCTGCCTGGCAAGGGGCTCCCCTCCCAGGGTGCCACCTGCCCCCGTCACCCTCACCTGCAGGTAGACGCATCCTTCACCAGACACCTCTGTGCTGTACTCCCCTGGCACCTGGGGCAGGGCCACACGCTGGAGCAGCAGCCGGTTTGTGGGATCCACTTGGAAGTCTTGCTGGAAGTCCCCTTCAGACCGCAGGGTCACTTTGGAAGCTGCTCCGCTCTTGGCATAGGTGACAGCTCCATACAGGGACAGGGCTTGGAGAGCCACCACCGTGTCCTGCAGGAGACCAGTCCCGGCACCCAGCAGGATAGTTAGCCTTTCCACAGCCTGCCCTCCCACAGCCTGCCCTTTGCTGTCGGAAGGCACCCTCCCCTCCCTTCTTCACTTTCTCCACTTTCAAGGACAAAGGACAGGGGGAAAGAGCAGCTTTGCATGCTTCCATTCCCTTCCTGTGTGCTCTGCACAGCAGTTGCATGTTCCCTGAGTTCCCTGGGCTCCCTGGCGTGGAGCTCTGCGGTACCTTCACTCGCTCGCCACACGGTGAAGCAGCAACTTCACAGGCACAACCAAATTGCAGTGGGCACCCTCTGCAGCGGCACAGACCTTACCGTATCGTGTCCTTACCGTTCTGCCCCGCTGTGTCGAGAAAACCAGGTCATTAACCAAAATAGCTGTCATTCCCGGAGGGACTACCTGACATGCTAGCCTCTAGCCTTTTGGGAACTCGGCCACCACGGCAGGCACTGCACGGTTATACTGCAGGGGTACAGTCCCTCCCCTGCTGACCCTTACTGTGCTCCCACCTGGGTCTCTGACACTTCCCATCTTCTGACACTGATGTGTGAGGTCACGGGGGGGAAGCAGCTCACCTGGGTGGAGGAGAAGCCTCCGTTGGGATTCTGCTGACCGCTGATCCACTTTGCAATAAGGGATGCGAATGACAGCTCCTCCTGGGAAGGTGCCGGCTGCGTGGTGAGGTGAGCAAGGAGCACGTAGGCTGTCATCTCCACTTCAGCAGAGGGAGCTCGGTAGCGATAGTACGGGAGATCAACCTCTGGCTCTTTCCCAGGCCGCTGCCAGTGAACAGACCCATCTACACAGGAGGCAGGGAGCATGGAGACATCAAGCAATTGTTAGTAGTTATTGCAAGGGAGTTCTTGATCTGCCGCTGGTCTAGTTGGGGGAACAGAACCTCCAGGATGCACCTGTCATGCAGCATGAAGTGGGAAGGGTTAGGTTTACGCTTGCTGCAGGTTTACAGCTAGTCTGAGACTGCTGTGGCCCAGTCCTCAGGCCTGGATACCACTGTGTCCTAGACACCAGATTCACACAGACATTTATGGGCTTGGGCACCTCGAGGAACCAGGGACCTAAGAAGGATGACACTCCTTCCCTTTTTGAGTAGAGATGCAGGGGTTGCGTAGTGACAAGCTCTGCGAGGCGCAATGACACAAAGAACGTGACCACGGCTTGACAGTCACCTGCAGGCAGAAAAGGCAAAAGGTGCTGGGATGCTTCCTTCACAACCCTGCTGCCCAGCACTTGGGCACCCCATGGTCCAGCCTGACTTTCCCAGAATGCTTCCAAGCCATTATGTGATTTCCCGGAAGACTCGGAGCTTATGCTATGGCCTCCGAAATGACCTGTATGTTCGCATTCTCTCTCAGCACATCCAGCTCTTCTCTGATTTATTGTAGCTTGTGCTGTGCAAAGTCAGCTCTGTTTAATGTTGAGCGCGTGCACTGGACGGACGGAGCGGCCATAAACATTGCTAAGCCTTTGCTAAGCAGTGCCAGGTGTGGCAGGAGGAGCGGGCGGACTGAGGAGAGACGCTAGCAGAGCTACCCTTTAGTTCACATTGATGGGGATGGTGCGTGGTGCTTCCTGATGAACTCCCTCGGAGCAGAGAAGCAGGACTGGGCGCCGAGAGGGAGTTCTCAAAAAGGCAACCCCTTTGCGCAAGTTTTTCCTCTCCCTCCACATCTCCCCACCCACAGAAGCCATTTCCTGCAGCCATTGCCCCACCAGTAAAAGCCATTTTTTCAAGGGAAGATGTAAGGCCAGTGAGCTGGAAGAAAGAGGTGTCCCAGCTGGAGCACTCACCCTTTTTCACAGCTTCCGTTTCAAGGGAGTTAAGCAATGCCTTCCGCTTCTCCTCCTTCCCTGCCAGGGCAAAGGCGTACGCCAGCAGTGCCTTGGTGTACACGTGGTTTTCTGTCTCATGTGCTGCTGTTTCCAGGCAGAACAGAGCGTTACGCACCACTGAGTGCTGGGAGGAGAGAGAGACTGAGCTGGAGTAGCCAGAGCTTACACTGAGGTCGATCTTAGAACAGGAGGAATGGGATGACACCTATGGATTATTTACATCCCTACTCTCTCATCTGGTAAAGATTGTACCATTTTGTATCCCTTCCCATCCAAGTCCAGTGTCCTATGGAACGAATGGGTCGCCAAAGGCTGTTCCTTATCTTCTACCTACTTTTCCTTAATACATTTTGTTGCAATGTTTTTCCCAGTTTGATTCAAAGACTGTGAAGCAGGGCTCCAATCCTTTTGCCTTGGAAAATTTACTGCACCGGTTGTGTCTCAGGGTTAGGCAAGTTCTCCAATATACATCCTCCCTGTCTATGTACTGGATAGTTTCTTTCCTCCTCTAGCTGTCACCCTGAGACTGGTCTGTGCTTTCACCCTCTGCTCTATCTTTTCCTTTTTATTGCTCATTTCCCCTTTTCCAGGGCCTTCTGAAAAAAAATTAATTTTGCTAGAGCTTGATAACATAGCTTTTAGTTCGGAGGTAAACTCTTTCTCTGCAAAAGAAAGAATTTTTTATTTATTTTCTGGAATATTTTTTGTGACATGTTAACATCAACAACGCAGTATGTCTTTTTGAAGCCAGAATCTCAAGTATGGTTTTACAGCACAATAGCTACTAAATGTAGCTACTTCACATAATGTTAAGAAACAGACACTGTGACCCCATGACCTTTCAGCAAGACACATGACTGTTCCTCATTTGTGATGGAAAAACTGCTATAAAATTGAAGAAATAACACTGCAGTGTGGGGGCATGCCATGATCTGAAGCCTAACAGCACATTTAGAGTTTAATCAATGGTCTGGAAGGAAAAGACTTATTTTTCAGTGTCTTTGTACTTTGCCTTCAGTGAGTCTCTACTGGAAGATGAAATCTTTTGTCGTCACTTTTGGAGAAACAATTCAGCTGCTTTTGAGAAAGCAAAGAATATAAACAAAATTGGTTGGGTATATGCCTCACCTAAGGTTTCCTGTGCTTTGTAAGGTAAGTACAAAGGGGAGGAGTCTAATGACAGGATGTGTCAGTACACACACATGCTCAGGACAGTACTAGTAAGTTTTTTATGAGAGGTCTAATATGGCTTATTTCACTTACAAAAATACTCTTTATACTTGCCAATAGCATTAAATACCTAAAGTCTGTGCTATGCTCAGGAGTTTATGCAGCTTAACTTGAAATACATCCATATCCCAATCAGATTCTGACAAACCCCATCACATTCAGTTGCACTTTTAGGCTCAGACAGAGAGATGAAAAACATCCTTGTTACCCAATACAGTTCTGCCTGAGAACTTGACTTCTAAACACAACACATACTAAACAAAGAATACTTTTCTGGAGGAGTTAATGTCACTCATGTCACCCTACTGACAAAATAATTCCTCCTGTTAGTTCTCACTATACAGGAAAAAACTTTCAACAAAAACTACATTTGGAGGAGAGGGATTACAGCAGCCTGGCAACCATCCCAGCTCAGCAGTCCTTCTGCTGCAATTCATACTCCAATTTTACCTGCACCAGAGGCTTGTCTCATGGCAAGGGGATCACAGACTCAGGGATCCGAAGGGTCAAACCCACATTGCTTTTAAATAGGCGTCAGCTTTTCACAGACTACCGTTTATGATATTCCCTATAGGTATACCTTACTCCCCAGGCATTAAGGATGGGGATTTCCCATAAAACAATCTAGAAGAGGCAGAGAAAATGAAAATGAATCCCTGAGTGTGCCGTGTTTTTTACAGACCTGTGCTGTTGTGTCAACATAATAGGGCCATACAAGTGGTCCAACAGGAATGTACTATTCCAAGAAACAAAAGGAGAAAACCTATTATTTGGCTCATTTCAGAGATTTAAATATTATTTAACTCACTATTAATCCAAGCTGTACTCTTCTAAAGGAGTAAAAATATGATTCTCCACAAAAGAACTCAGAAAAAGATTAAGCGAAATGTGTATATGGGGGACAGGATTGGACAGGGGAGGAAAATGGAGGAGAAGTGTTATTCCAGTCTAGGGTTGAATGGAAAGAATATTCAGACAGGATTTCTACTTTCAAAAGGTAAAGGGACCTGATAATCTGGGGTGCCGCTAGTAGGGCAGGTTAGTACCATCTGTGGCTCAGGTTGGGGTGCGGACACATACGGTTACAGGCAGAGGAATCTCCAGCAATGCAATAATGATGTAGGCCGTCAGTGTGATCTCGTCATTCACTCCACCCTGCAGGGAATCACAAAAGTAGATGTTGATCCTGCACAGCACCACTGGCTTCTCCCTGTGCATGTATCTACATCCTGGAGGGACAAATTCTTCCTAGACTCTTTCTCATGGTAACTCCTTCAGAAGCTGCTGTTGGCTTCTTCCTCCTTCTGTGATTGATAGCTCACATATTTAACTGCCCCTCCTCCCCAGCCTGCAAGTGCTGAAGTAGCTCTGTTGGTCCCAGAGTGACTTACGGTCAAGTTCCAGCCTGACAAAGCCCATGTGGAGCCAATCAGGCAGACACGTTACCTTCATGGCATTGTTCAGGAGTGTCCCAGAACTGTGGAAACAGCCGTTCTCCTGCTGCTTTTGAGTGAGCCAGACCAAAGCATCCTGGATGTGCTTCTCATGTATGAAGATGTGAGGCCGGGCCTGGGCAAAGGACTTGAGGACAAAGGCTGTGAGCCTGAAAGTGACAGAAGGAACTGAGACATCCTGAGCAGACCCTACATTCATCATAGGTCACAGAGCCCATGTGGGCATCACTGTTCTACAGGAAAGCAGTAGATGCTACAGGACTTGATCACAGTGGGCTGGTTGGAAACTGTGAGCTAGTTTAGCAGCTCGGTCAGATAGGGACTAATCCTCAACAGAGCCTGCCCTTCATAGCCCTGAGGGCTGCGAGTAGATGGGCAATGGCACTCTGGGGATTCATCAGCATCTTCTGCTAACAAGAACAAGCTGGGGCATCCTGCAGGTCACCCTCGCTTGAGTTGAAGAGTAGTGTCAGAGGAGGTAAGTAGCTATCAGTGCAGCATTGCAAAGCCAAAAGTCATCTCCTTTAGCATCCTTCCCTGCTCCATTATCCCACATGATTGTCCTATGATGTCATGATAACAATTTCATCTCCACCTCCATTTCAGCCTCCACAATGACCAAGCACAAGAGAATGCTGAGGAAAGGGAGGGCATGAAAAGGAGAAATGAAAAGCCACTGGTACTGAAGTCTTACCAAGTATTTCCAACTTGCCCATAACGAGGCCCAAAGGTGCTATAAGAACCATCCCAGTGTTTGTAGTTCAACTGCCTTTGATACCCTGAAATGGAGAGTGGAAGAATATTTTAGTTGTCACAGTACTTTTCAAGGAGCCATGCAAAGGAAATGTAGCAGACGTGGGACCCAGTGTCCCCCTTCTTATTGCACAGGAGTGAGCTATGCTGCAAAGTGTTATTACCATGGAAGTTCAGGCAAACCCACAGCTCTGAGTACCTCCATCCTTGTGCTCTTCCTCTCCTCTAAACACCTGGAAACTGGCTGGCTGCAATCATTGCCACTCTCTGCCCTAGACTTGATGAGGAGAGGTAAATGTATGTCAGACTTGAGAAATGGGAAAACAGCTCCCAGAGAATTGAATACAAAGGTGAGCCCCACACAGCATAGGGGTGCAGAAAACAGGATCGTTTGCATTGGAGGAAGCACAATATTTCTGCAAAATGACTGAGTAAAATCAGTCCCTTTTCAGTCAGCAGATACCCACCGTGTACATACGTACCAATGTTATGTCTGCCAACATGTCCTAGCTAGTGTGTTGGAATTCTGGCCTAGCCAAAGGTGAGTGACACTTTCTAAATCTTAATCCTAAGGAGGGTCTGAGATCTACATAAGCAGTTGCCATGACTAATGGTTGCGCCTGATTTATGTATTTCATATATCCCTTTTCTTACAGAGAGAACTCTGAGTTATTGCCAGTTCTGGACTTTTTCTGTGTTCCTGTTTGGATGCTGTCCTCTCTCACCCTGCACCTCCACCTGAGTGCAGGATTCCTTCTCTTATAGACATTGTATTATATACACCTGACCTACCACATGTTCCCTGAATGCACTAGGACAACCTCCCACAGATCATATATGCCAGTGGCCAACAGTGTCCTTATCCAGTTGCCAAGGGAAGGAATGAACAGAGAAGCAAAAACTGTCCCAGCTCACCGCTCACTAAATATCCAACAGCCTTGGATTTGACCTCCTCACTCAGCTGCCCTGTCTTGTTCAGATAGTCCAGGACGTAGATGTTGGGTGCAAACAGGACCATGTTCTGCTCCCCACAGCCAAACGGCATCTGGAGGAGCTGGTGCAGGTTCTGCATGGCAGTGCCCATGATGTCGCCTGGGGAACAGGACAATTTCCAGTGTAAATTAGCACAGTTCAGGGCTTGCCAGTAGACTCAGCACAGCTTGAAGAAACATGGCAGTGTTTCAAGATAGCATGTGACAGTTTAAGAATGCTTCACTTACCCAGCACTGAGAAATACGCTCTGGCTGAGCCATCCACCACAGTCTCTGGGAGAACCAGGGAGACTGGCTCTGACGCTGACTTTTCTGGGATAAAAACCAGATCAATTTGGTTACGATTTTGTATATATCTACATGCATNCACTGAGAAATACGCTCTGGCTGAGCCATCCACCACAGTCTCTGGGAGAACCAGGGAGACTGGCTCTGACGCTGACTTTTCTGGGATAAAAACCAGATCAATTTGGTTACAATTTTGTATATATCTACATGCATGAGTAGCAGCTAAGATGGTGAGACACCATATGCTGCACAGCAGTTTCCTGCCTTCAACAAATCCATTCATTTGAAATTTCGTTGTGGAAGCTTCCTATACTGCAAATTTTCTGTTGGGCCTGCAATACGCTCACACACAGGCTGTCGCGGACTTCTACATGGCACTATCAGCTGTCCTTCACTGACAAATACAATTTCCAGCCTATTTTTCTGGCCTCTATTGCTTCGATGGGCAGATCTGGCTTACTGCAGAGTCCAGTTTGGGATTTTACACCCATTGCATGAAAGAAGTTAGAAATAACCATATTAAATCCTAGATACTCCCTCTCTCCTTACACGGACCTGGCCAGCCTCAGTTCACGAGAGATACGCTTCTGCCTCTGTAATTGCAGGACTATTACAGGCTCAGCTCTTTTCCTTCAGAAAGAATTAGTTGCACTGCCAGTGGACATACATGTAGTTTGTTCAATTTTATGTGATCCCTACACTTCTCAGAGCAGAGCATTCACAAACCTTGTCTCCTCACTTTGTCTTTACTCTCTACCTCCACAAAGAAAGCCTTAGAAAGCAAAAGACTCTTACCAGATGCACAGAGCACAGAGTTGTAGGTAGTTTCCACCTCAGTCCCTTCCGGCTTGGGGAAAAAAAGCAAGAAAAAAGCAAAAAATGAGGAACAACAACAACAACAAATAAAGGAAAGGAAGAAATATCAAGAGGGAAACTAAAAGGAACTCTAAGAAAATTAAATACTTATAAATTTTCCCATGGTCATAACTTCATTGTACTGAAAAATCTTCAGAAATTGCTTACAAGTCTTTTCCTCCATGTGCTAAACTGAGGATAATTGAAGACTATAACACACTGGCTAATTACAAATGTGAAATTTAATACATGTTCTTTTCTTTCTTATTACTGAGAGAGGCCCTGCAGCTTCACAGGTTATGATGCAGATGATAATATGCAAGATGATGTTACCGACAGTGCTAATAGAGCCACAGGGCTCTGTCTTCCAAGGCGATGCCCACCTTGGCCCAGTCTAGCAGAACTCTTCAGACTGCAATGACAGCTGAGTACCTGGGACACTGGCAGGATATGTATGCAAGAGGTTTGACAGGTGGCAACTAGAGCACTCCAATGCACCCACAAGTGACAAGTTACAACACCCAAAATTTAAATACATTCCACAGTCAACTGGTGATTGTATCCTTCTCTTTCAAAAACTTCTATAATAATTGTTGAAGTCAGCAAAGAAGCCCTGTTTTCTGTTGAGCTGGTTGAAAACATTCCGTGTAAAACTCTGGAATAAAATATTTACTAGAAACATATTTTGTCAGAGTTTATTTCAGTGAGATCCTCACATATTTTTTCTTTAACCTCCAAATAGGAGAGTTTCCGTTGTTTCATCACTGGTTCCCAAATTTTGCCTGCTGAAAATTTTTCCAGCACGTAAACAATGGTGTTACCTTCACTTTCTCACAAAGTTAAAATACATTGTCTCTCATTCTTCAGCATGAAAAGACAGAGAAAGATTAAAAGAGTAGGGAAAAAAAAAGAAAAAGAAAAAGCTTTTAGGATAAACTATGACAGAGCTAAATGCTTCTGTTTGAAAAGGCACCTTCTTGTTTGTTTCAGTATGTCATTCCAAAATGCAACTAAATGAGAAATCCATTGTTTTGTTAGATTTTGAACATTTCAACAGGAAATTAAAACATACAAGCTCTAACTATTTGAAAGATTTTCATTTCCAGAGGAGAAATTCCTGGGTGAAAAAACATCCTGTTTCCCAACTAGCTCTCAGCAAGGTTTGGTTTTCCGAGGGGCAAGAGGACACCCCAGGGGCTCCGGCACACTCCCTTCTCTCTCCCTGGGATGCTCTGCCTGCTGCAGGGAATGCTGACATCCATGTGTTCTGGACAATACAGCTCTACCCTACGCAAGTTACACTGTATCCACCCCTGCTAATTAATTGTTCAGCCTTGGACGCTAATCTCTGATTCTACTCAGTCAGGGCTTGCTGTAGATTAATTACTTCATTACAGTAACAGGATAAGACCAGTAATCTCTCAGACACCCCTACAGAAGTAATTTTAATGCTCGTTCAGTTATTTTCACTTCCCCGCCGTCTGGGAGAAAAGCCTTTACAGTTCTGATCTTCCAGTATCTTCAAAGAACAAAATAAACACTTTTTCTCCTGAAGGAATATATGAAATTAAGAAGTTTTCCTGAAATGTTAAACAGTTATTCATGGCCCGTTAGGTAAAACGCACTATACAATCACATTCATTTGTAAATAAGTGAAATTAAAAAAAAAAATGACTAACAGATAGGATTGTTGTTCCATCATTACATTCAGGTTAGCAAAACATTTTCTGAAGTTACATATTACATGAATCCTAGCTCTGCCTTACTGAAAATTGAAATGTCTGCAACATAAGGAGGAGTTGCAATTTTATATACTGCTCCTGACTTAATATTGTTAAATATGATTATTCCTTCCTTTCATGCATAGGATTGATAATATTATTACATGTGATATAATATCAATTTCACTATACAACAAGCTAGTACTCTTTGTTTGCTATTAATATAACATGCAGTATTATACTGTGGATTAATTTTATAACTGGCTATTTATAATGGGAAAAGCTGTAGTTTGATCATTGCAAAACACTGCTTAAGAAAAAAATGTAAAAAAGAATGCAAAAATAAAAAGTTAGTTCATACTGTTTGGAGCATTCTTGAAAGTATAAAAAAACCAATTCAAAACAACGATGGTCATTTTGTTTGGAAATATCTGTAGATTGTGGTGACTGTTCCATATTCCAGAGTGCTGGCCGTGTGCTGGAGGAGACACATAAGTTTGCTGACAAGTCTTCCATTTACATCCTATCCCTGTGATTTACTACAGACAAAACCAAGGAGTTCTCATTTATCTCCCTGATGATATGTCTGGGACAAACCTGTCATTATTGCCTGCCGTATTATTTCTGTCTCACTATGTAATGTAATACCCTGCTTTTACTATGAGATGGCAACATTATAAGTTATGGGCTGTATTGGCCTGTGTGAGATTTATCAATGTTTCTTTTATAAAAGCGTGCAGAGTAAGAGGCACACAAGCCATTTTGGTGCTTTCATGGCTAAACCAAAAAAACCCTTTATCACACAGCAACTGTTGCTGTGGAGCATGAAATTATTATGACTTTTCTGTGCCACCAAACTCAGCAGCCCACATACCTCCACCAGCAGCTGTCTGATGACTGTGTCCTTCTGCCCTTTCTCAGGGGTCTCCACAATGGCATTTCCACAGGGCTGCTGATTCTGCAGGGCCTCAGTGCTTACCGAGAACTCCACTTGCCCTGGAGGAAACAAGGGTCAGCCAGCCCTGCCGGGCACCATCAGGGAAATTTATGTTTGTGCTTGTGCTGGGCACTTTCTGGTGCATTACAGAGAAGGTTTTCCAAGAGAAATAAACTCGAGAAAGTGTTATATCTTGATCCAGCTGCAGCCTTCCAGGCCACCTCCTTCCTGATGGCCACCTGAGCAGGTGTTAGTCCATCAGCAAGAAGAGTGGAGGGGCAGGTCTTGTAAATCAAACAGTCTTGTTCTGGGAAGCTTCAGAGAAAGCAAGCTTTGATTAAAATATTTCAGACCCAGCCACATTAAGCTGACATTCTCAGCTCCACAAAGGAATGCCTGAGTGCTTTGCATGCATTAAGGGAATTTCTGGTTTCAATTAAAATGTTAAGAAAACAATGGCTCATGATATTTAAATAGTTTGTTTAGGACCTGGAAACTGCATCCCAGTGTAGTGTCTCAACCTCAGCGTTGGACTTCTCACTTCTGGCATACTCAAGATCCTTCCACACAGGTTTGGAGTCACCTAGCTCCTTACACGAAAGATCTGATGTCATTCACAGGTATCCGATTCCAGTATTTTCTTGTTGTCCAGCCTCTTACCTAGAGATCTTAGTGTTACTGCCCAAGCCACAGTTTTCCTTTCATTCATACAGATGCAGTAAGATTCTTCCTGCTTGTCTACAGGTGTAGCCAGGAAATGAGTAGATTCAGCCAGAGACACGCTGACCTGCCGGTTGTACAGAGAGGTGTCAAGAAGGTTGGAACTGCAGAGAAGCTGAGGTTACTGGAGACAGTGCAGTACATGGAAATGGGTAGTGGAGCTGGTTATACTATGGGACTGAGAACCTTATGGATATTGCAGAGCAAGAACTGGGTGACAAAGTGGGACAAGACTGAGGTATGTACAATTGTAAGAGATTGGGGATGTAAGTGTAGAGAACAGGAAGTGTATCTTTGGAAAGGAAATAAATTCTGAGAAAAGGGAGAGCATGGACCAATTGTGTGAGTAAAGGCAAAGCAATGACTGCAAACTTAGCCATGAATGAAAGACCCTCCTCATGATTAGTTAGTTGAAGAGGTAAAACACTAGCAGTGGGAAAGCTAGTAAGGGAACAAGGGAGAGTGGAATAAGGAACCTGAAAATAGCAAACAAAACAGGAAAGACAGGGAAATAAATGAGAATGCATTGGAATGGCTGGATCAGTACCCCTCCTTGTTTCAGCTTCATTCCTTTTAGAATAAAAAACTGTATTTACAAAAAAATAAGCAAAACTGACTGAGATTTTGTTTGAATCACCTTCCACGTTATCTCTTGTCTTTTTTGTTGGTAAAGAATGCAGATAAGAATAGTGAAGCTATATAGCTCTGCTCGGTGTCTTAGGGGCAGATGTAATAAATTACAGGAAGTCTGCATATTCCAGCAGCTCTGCTGTGATACTTTGTGAGGTGTTTATATGTGATGAGACGAAAGGCTGAACACAGGTATCCACGCTGGTGAACCTGGAGTTTCCATATGGGTATGCAATGATGCTGTAGTTTGTGGATAACCCAAACTTCATATTTCTATAGGTCAATGATACAAAGCTGTGATGACAAGGCCGGGGGCCTCAGCAGCAGAGCTTTAGGTTCTGATTGAAACGCAGCTTTCAAGACTTTGTTGTAAAAACATATTCCCTCTTCACTGAATACACCAAGAGTTCCTACATATGTACACTTACATGTAATTATAGTTGGGGATCAGTCATCTGGCTTGGGAAACCATATTATAAGTGGCCCATTGTAGCCTTCCCTAAACTGTCTGAATGAACAAAGTTGTGAATGCCTCTTACCCTGATGCAGGCGGTCAGGTAGTTGAAAATGGTGGCTTTCAGTGTGAAGGACTCACCACGCACCACAGAGTAGGGCAGGGTGAGCTCTACAAAGAAAGGCTGGAAGGCTCTAAGGGACACTGTAGGGGACAGGCCAAAGCCCGTGTCTGCCGAAGTACAGAATGCACTGGCTTTCCACTCAGTGATGGTGTCAGGGATGGTCACATCTAGATCAGCATTTCCCTCAGAGCTGGCAAGGGATGGAGAACAAGATTTCAGTTATATTACAGTGATCATCTATGTTTTTCTCAGTCTACTAAACAATACCTGCTGACGGTAAACTCCTTATCAGTTGAGATATGGGCACTGGTTTTTGCATGCCCTCCCAAACATCTATATGTAGTAACCTTGAAAAATCCCTGTGTCTACTAGAAATACCCCTGTCACTGAAATACTGTTACTTCCATTGAGGCTTAAGTATCTTCTGAGGTTTTGCCCCAGTGACCACACTCTACATTCCCATAAACACTTACTTCACTGAAACTATGTCCCAGATCCATGTCTCAGGGAAGTACTTCCGGACGCTCTCCACAGGATTGCCATCAACCACATGTTCCGCTATTTCGTAGTCCAAATCTTGAAGCAGATTCAATGCAGCAACTAGCAAATTTGTTCAAAGACAGGAAGAAAGAAAAAGACGTGTGAAACTCCACTCTAAATCAGGAGGGTACTTTCCTTTCAGGTAGTGGTTATTCTTAGCTATAATTTTAAAATTGAAAGAAAAACTTTGAAACCTTGGCCACTGGAAACAAACATATTTCTCTGTTGTCATCTCAACATTTCATTTTCCCCATTGTTACTGCTCTTCTTACAGAGATTGGATGGCGTTGAGCATTCTTCTCCCACTGCCAGCAAACCAAGCAGTGCCAAAAGAGCCATGTATGATGATGTTATATTATTTCTATTGCAATATAGAGTCAAATGTGGAACTTACTGCCTCCACATATTACAATTGTATATAGTTTATTACGTTTGGTTGAAGAATTGATTGTGTTTATACACAACCAGAAACAGAAGCCACACTTATCCCTCCCCTCCTCCATCTAAGATTCTTTTGAGATGAATATAGGTCTTTATATCTCTGGCCATTAGCAAATAAACAGTTCCAGAACAGGGAGTTGTTTTCTCACAGTGTTGTGCCTTATGAAAGGCTTTCCATCAGCCTTGGAAATCTTTACATCTTCTCAAAGCAGCCAGCTCTCTCAGGCCATGCTCTGAAGACAAATCCTGCATTTCAAAACCAAAGATCTGATCTGTTACAAATAGAAGGCTAGAAGCTATCACGAGACCAAAACCTATCATTTTTTAATAGGAGCTGCAATACTGCACCAGAAAAGTCAGTGACTGGAAGTGATATAGATAAGAGTGTTTTATATAGCCTTTCTAATCTCAGACCATCCAGAAAAAAAAAGGTAATATCATTATTTTGTCTTCACAGTCACTGAAGCTGCAGAGAAGTGATATGACCTACCCAACCTCTATGTGAGTGGGACAGCTGGGAACAGAACCAAATTTCTCAGTCCCCAGTGGTAAAATATCTACCCACAGAACTGTACCACCCTCTCATTTATCTTGTCCCACTCTTGCCCTAGTTGTTCCTCTAGTTATTGCTAGAACCTGACTACCTAGAAGTAAAGACTCCTTTTTTAGGTTTCCATAGCTGGACTCAGATCTGATGGAAAAAAGCCCCTACTGTGTGCTGGCATAGTCCATTCAATGTAGGCACACTGTCTTAGTGCCTACAGGATGTTGCTGTAGGGGATGGCATGGGAGTCATAGAGCACACACAGTTCTAGCCAGACACATCTGTCTAGCTGGGGATAGGCAGGCATAGAATCATAGAATCATAGAATGGTAGGGGTTGGAAGGGACCTCTAAAGATCATCTAGTCCAACCCCCCTGCTAAAGCAGGTTAGNTACACTTGCCCTTGTTGAACTTCATCAGGTTCCTCTCCGCCCAACTCTCCAGCCTGTCCAGGTCACGCTGAATGGCAGCACAGCCTTCCGGTGAGTCAGCTGCTCCCCCCAGCTTTGTATCATCAGCAAACTTGCTGAGGGTACACTCTGTCCCTTCATCCAAGTCGTTGATGAATACGTTGAACAGGACTGGACCCAGCACTGACCCCTGGGGAACACCGCTGGTCACAGGCCTCCAACCAGACTCTGCACCACCGATCACAACCCTCTGCGCTCTGTCATTCAGCCAGTTTTTGACCCACCTCACTGTGCACTCATCTAAGCCAAGGTGTATCAATTTCATATTTCATGACTGAGGCCAGAAGGGACTGATCCTGAATTAAGTCAGTGTTATCTCACAAGAGAATCTGGTCTGCTTGGTGTAATAAATATTCAAAGCAGTGAAGGGAAAGAAAGAAGCAAGGTGGCAAATTTTAAGTAGTTGTATAGGAGGTAAAATGAAACACATATTCTTACTAGGACTACTGTAACTCCTTTCCATCATGTGTCCTGGGTAATGCTGGCAGATTTCAGGCTTATGGATCTTGCTGCTAGTGAAGACTTTTAAGCCCAATTCCTAGTAAACAAAGAGAAAGAAGAGCAAAAAATATGCAAGCACAATTTTGAAAATAAACTCTTTCTAGTATGTCAAGAATAGATGTACTTGTGTCTGGTATAAATCAGAATAGCAAAGCTTGTATATAAGTGCCAGATAGACTGGTTCAACCCAAATGTTGAGGTTTATCATGTTATACCTATCCTAAGGTTAAATCGTGGCATGATCAAATGGAAAGCTAAGGCTACAGGTCTACCTTGGCGACATCTGCCTGGGTGAAAATGACATGTATGAAAAGCATTAGATTGAGGGTACTGAAAAAGTCTTGTGCAGGACTCTCTAGATGGGTATAGGTGTGTTTGTGGGTTATCAAAGTAACTAGCACTTTATTAAAGACCTATCTATGCCAGATAGGGAGAGAACATGCATGACTCAGGAAGGGTTTCTAATATTATGGTACTGGGAGTCACTTCTCAAGGCTGTTTCCTTACTTGAGCCCATTCACAGGTATCTCTACAAGCAATGAAGAGACACTTCAAAGTTTTAATGGTTCAGAGAAGCACTCAGGTACCAACAATGGGCTACAGAGATGCAGGGCCTCGGTCTGGTTGTTGTCTTGCATACAAAAGTTAGCAAGTTCAAAGCAAATTTCACTAAAAAAACTCTTCAGGACAGGAGAGAAGAGGAGACTATATTCCAAAAAGGACTAACAAATTAAAATAAAAGGCTGGAGCTTACCTTGAGAATGTCATAGGCATCACCTTCACCATCAGGAGAAATGGGTATGTAGATGAAACCATTTGATAATATGTTGTCAAGTGACACACAAGGGTTTACGTTGTCTTCTTCCAGGTAGTAGTCCTTGAAGCTATAACCCCGGATTTCCTTCAGTGGGAGAAGATCATACACCTGGGGAAATGCAAACAACCAGGGAAAAGTGTGGCAGGTCAGCACTTACAGGGATGCAGACAGTACTTAACGCTCCTTTGATAAAAGCCAGCTTCTACAAAACAAGGGTAGTGAATGCAGCTATAAAAATACATAGCCCCATGTCCATAGTGGTGTTAACTGTAGTTGAAGAACTGGTTTGTTCTTGTACTTGCTCATTACCATAAACAACCAAGACTTACAGAGCTGGGAGAGAGCTCATCTTCAGGCTTCATTAGGAGAACACTCTTGTCCACAGCACGGAGGGCACACAGGGACCTTGGTGTAGTATGGAGTTGCAGGCGTGTGTTTGAGGCAGGAAGACCTTCCTTGGGTGCAAAATTCAGTCTGACCTGCAACCCCAAAAAGAAGTTAAAGCAGCCACTTTTCCAGATGCCGTTACATGCTGTTACACTGAAGCATCTAGCCTTGTGAACAAGAGCTCTGCTAGTGCCTTGCAGCTCTTCTAATATATATTCAGCTTTGATCAACGTAATTAATAACGATCAGTGATTTTTCTCATTCTGTCTTGCTCCATTTTTTATATTTATGTCTTTGTCACTTATTCTGGAGTTTCAGTCACTAATCCTCAGTCAACATCTGGTCAGAATATTTCATAAACCCATTGTGAATTCTGCCTCCATTCTGGAACTGATAACTGAACTACTGGCCACAAGACAAACATGGGTTGCATAAGCCCTGACTTATACTCACTTTATTGGGGAAGCAACTTTCAACCCGTAAATCTGCTGAACTGGCGATGACTTCCCCACTGGGTGAAATGGTATATGCAAGCATTCGTGCCAGGGGAGCAACTGCTGCCTCAACAGGGAAGGTCAAATGAAATGTCCCATAAGCTAACAGAGAGAAAAAAGACTAAGCAACATACAAGAAGTTCCAGTATATGCATTTGTCTTTCCAAGATAAAAAAGTCAAGTTCACTCATGCTGAACATCTTTTGTTAGCAGGGGCAGGAATACTGATACATGACTGAAGCCTATGGCTGTTGCTGAAGACACCTGCATTCAAACAGTAATCATGTAATAGCCAAATGAGATGAATTTGGTGGGCCTCAACGTGCCCTCTAGATTCTCCCCAGTTAACATCAGACATAATTTTGTGGTGTTCCAAACCCCTTCTTCCTTAAACTCTAAGATCTGCAGTCTACAAAAAATAGATGAGGGAAAAAAATGTAGAAATAAGGGACTGTTGTAATGGGTGACAGCAGTCAAGGTGGCAGAGTGGTTGAAAGTGGTTTGCAAAGTTACTGCTAAGCAAGCACCTAGCTGGAACACCAAGCTGTAGCTCCAACCACAGTGGAAAAAGACCCTCTATACTGAAAGACTCTTCCTAGCTGGGTCTGAACTTCATGTCACAATCTAGACAAAGGTGATAGAATATCTCTTGTTATGAGCTAGGGTGTTAGTCATTACTGCTAGTGAGGATGCAGATCTTTATTTGAACATGCAGCACACAGGATATTTTACTTTCATATACTCTTTATACCCACTGCAGTGCAACCACTTCTCACAGACTTCCAAAATGCCTCCCTGGTCTAATCATCGAAAGACTTTTAAAGATGTACCATAGCCAGACTCAGTTACTGAAATGTGTAATCCTTGGAGATTTTTCTGAGTAAAATGAAATGTATTGGTTAGAATATAGTTATGTGTGTGTTTGCATGCTTGTAAGGGAGAAACAATACCAAAAAAAAAAAAAGGAAAGTGAGAGAGAGAAAGAAAAGGAGACGCATTTTTCTTCCTGCTCAATGTACATGTGAGTGTCACAACAGTGGTAAGCATTTACAATCTGAATAGGGTAGAGTTCAACATTAAAAGTTCGAATTTAAATAATTTCTCTACATCCCCCTTGCCCTCAAAATTTTCATCAGAGATGCTAAAATGCATGGTTCTGCTCACCATCTCCAGGATTCACAGTCAAATCATGGGTGTCTGCTAAGATAATGCCTCCCTTGGCCATCACCTGTGTGAGAGAGAATCCTTCCTGTAATTGTTGCTACCGATGTTGAAGGGAAGGAGAATGAACGTTCTCTGGGTTAACTGTAGAGCGTGAGTATGAATAGCACTGCCAACTGTGAGCAAAACCAAGATGACCAGCAAAACCAAGTGCCAGATTGGAATTTACTGTGTCTTGGGAGACAGAAATATTCACTCCTAGGAGGACCAATGTTTCCTCACTGGTCAGGTCTGGCTTCCCTTTTGTATATTGTATATATAGATCAGGTTCAAATGCACTTTGCCTCTGAGCACACATCAGGGGTCATATGCACATTCCTAACAATTTGGAACAGACTGATGATCAAAAGTTCTCCTCACTCCATTCTCAGTTGCATTGTGAAACAGTCTGGAGAAAAATATAATCAGAATTAGTTTCATAACTCACACAGAGTTGGAATAGAAGAGCACAGGCTGTAAATGTGAAGAGCTGGAATAAGGTAGTAGCAGTAAGCAACAGCCTGAATGCTAGCTGTAATTTCCTCCAAACCAAAAAGCTTTCCTTATTCACAGCCAAAAAAGCCTTTTATACAATTACTTCCCATGTAGGATCTCTACTCCATAGCATCATATTTTAATTTCAAGATGTGGGATCCACACCTGTAAAAATGTAAGTTCCCTCACTGTTTGTTTACCTGCTGTAAGGTATATACTTAAGACCAGCTTTCCCAGGCTACCAGGATAAACAGTGATGTTGTGCTTCAATTTATTGTTAGCAATCTTGAAAATAAGCACATGGACATCTCTACCACAGGTTTCTATTCTCTTTTTTGTGATCTCAGTCTAAGTCCCCCTGATGTTCTGTACAATCCATCAGAATGGAAGTGTCTGCTCCACTGTTTTCTTCCAGCTCTCCAAGGTTACTCTCATCTCTTTTGCTAGTTGGGAAATGTTTTGCTAAATGGGAAAACCAGAAAAATAAATTTAAGGGGAAAGAAGTTCTATTTGAATATTCATCTAATTCTTCCTGTTCTCCCAACAGAAACTGATAGACCATTGTTCAGTCACAGCTGAATTAGTCTGTCTTCTCTGCCCCACAAAATGAATCAATCAATGGTTCTCAGTGCTAGCATGTTATAGTCTGTTCCAGTTACTGTGGTATCCCAAACTTTCCATCATTGCCTGATATACAACCTCAGCTCTAAGCTTATTGAGCATTTCTGGTGCTGTAGTTAGAGGTATTGCTTTAGTTTCAGTGGTCAGATGACTACCAAAGGACAAAACTGAGTAAGAGACTGTTTTCCTCCTCATCTTTCATCTTCTTGTTGTAGAATGCTCGTTTCTGATCTGTGACCATATATGAACCAGAATTTGGAATGTGGGAAACTGGGAGTGGAGTATTATGAAATGAGAGTCTTGGATGGCTGCACCCAATACAATGCTCTCTCCATCAATGTTTTGTCTCTCTTCTGTTCTCAAAAAAAAGTGTACACCCTACTCATGTCTGCATGTAGAATACAACATGAGAAACATTACGGAAATGTGTTTAAATCCCACTGCCGCAGGCCACCCTTCCAGTTTCAAACTCTGTCATTACTAAGGACTGACCATACAGCAGTGCTGTTGTTGCTCATCATGGAAGGTAGCTATATGTACTACAGTGCTCTCTGTGTCCATAGATCAAAGTAACCACAAATAATTCTTACCAAATAGTAAATGACAATTTTCTTCTGCTCTCCTATGGCCTCTGTTGTGAAGATGTAGTGCACCTGGATCTCTGTGGGGGAGCCACAACTTAATGTCTCAGGCTGTGGCTCAATTTTGAGGAAACTCTTACTGGGGGAGTAAAACCGACTTATTCTACGCATGGCATGCTCATATGAAGGTGTGATCCAGTCACTGTCATAACAGTTCAGTTCAGGTTTATGATCAGCCTGATAAAGAAGAATAAAAAGTTAACAGATGACCAAAACCAGACAACAAGTAGCATGAAAGTCCACAGAAAATCTCTGGGTATGTTCTATATTTCCCACCTTTAGAAGAAGGTAGAGAACATGCACAGGACACACAGAGAAGAAAGGTGACCTGCCAAGAAACTTGCTTCACCTTCCAGTTAGCAGAAAGACTGACAACACATGGATAGATATTTTCCCTGCTGATCAGAAAAGCAGAGGCTTACCCCAGTCCCTCTGCCCTGTCTCTGCCACTCACTCGGATTTCCAGGGAGGCCTGTGTGAAGGTAGTGGTGTCTATGGAAAACCAAGATTGCCCCTGCTCATCGGTAGTGTAATTCCCTTTGTATCTGTCTCCGTCCACAGAAATCATGATGGTTTCATTGGTGATTGGAGCATCAGTGCCATCTACCAGCTTCACCTAATAGAGCAAAAACAAACTTCAGGTTTTAGAGTAGAAACAGAAAACAATTCCCAAGTCTTAAACAAGTCCCCCTTTTCCTCCTTGCTAGACTGGATGTTTCTTATGGAGAAGAACAAAAGATGTGAATGTGGAAATGTGTGGGGTGAGTCCTGAGTTGTGTGAGGCAGTAGCTGAGAAAATTCTCAGCGAAACAATCTGATTGGCCCAGGGAAATTACCTGTCAAAGCCCCAAGTTCCTCAGTAGGCTTCAACTCCCCTGGCCAGCTTCATTTGGAACATCCACCATACATCATCTGCCCCTCAGTTTGGGAAATCTAAGTTCAGACTTGTGCCTTGCCTCATTCCTTGACTAAAGCTACATTGGAGGTAGACCTACACCCATCTCTTTCTCCTGCTGTTCCCATCCGGTTAAGTGGACTTCTTTGATTGAGCTCAGCCCTGACTCATCACCTCACATGGTCTGGTAATCGCTGGACTGTTGGTAGAACCTGTTGCTGTCACCACCCCTGCTCTGCTCAGTCTGGTTGGGTACTGTGGGACTGTGGCCTTGTTGATGAGGTCACTACACCTACTTGTGTTGTGGTCACCCTTTGCACCTGGATAATGTTTGTTCGTGGAATAGCCCACATTTGCTGTTCCCTGGTGTTATTCTCATGAGTCAGAACAACAGACCTTCTATTCTGTCCTGGGGTGACTGCCAGGAGGGTAAAGGCTATGTGCCTGTTAGAGTGCCCCAACTGACAGTAATTCATCTGTCTGTGCAAAGGCAGAGGAAGGTGGACCATGCCATCTGGACCATTCCATCTGATGGAGTTGTGCACTTCTGAGTTTGCTATGCCAGTCATTGTTCAGGATCTCAGAAGTTCCCTACCCTCCCAAAGAGTGGGATCCCCGGTCTGTACTGAGAGTCCAGCAGGTCAAAGCTGATTTTGCTCATGATGGATGTAATTTCACAGGAGCCTGTTCCAGTCACCTCTATTCCTGAGAGAGAGCACAGTGAAGAGGGATTATTAATGAATGGCAGCATTTCTAGACACGTCACTCCACTTCCTTCATCTTTGCCAAGCCCTCCTGTTATGGCCTGCCATCACCTTGCATCTCTATGTGATACATACCCGTGCCATCTTCCGTGATCTTGCCTTGTACCTCAATGCTCATCTCGTATCCCCTGCGCTGGAGCTGAAATATCTTCGTCCTTACTACACCAGAAACACACCCACGAGCATCTGCCTAAGCAGGGGATTGGAGGGAAAATTGGAATTCTGTGAACAAATTTGGTGCCTTGTGGGACAGGAATAGATACCCCAAACCCAACATGCTTTACTTCTGTCGTGAAATCCCAGTCACGTTCTAGGGTTGTCTCCAAGACCAGAGCTTGTTTACAGTATGTTTCCTAGTGTTTCATCCACACATTTTCTGTGTTCTTTGAGGTACTTGACACTCAGGTCTCCAAGGCATGCACTGGTTTCCTTGTTAACTCCCTCCTATCTTAGTTCTGGTTTTCTTCCTGTTTCTTTCCTTGTCTTTTCCTTGTTGCCCTTTCTCCTGTGTTTGACCCATACACAATACTGCCTCCTTGTTTTCTCCTCATCTTCAGTCTTTGCTCCTTGCCAGTCTCTCCCACAGTTACAAAATTCTTTCACAGATTCTTTTCTCAGTTTGGGGATCAATAGCAGGGACCTCATAGCTGCTATGGATTCATCACTATAGCTGCTGGAGATTCATCACTAGTTTCAATGAGGTCAGGATTTCAGCTGTGGGGTTTTCTTAATCAGTTCTGTTTCCAGTTTAATGACCCACCTCTTAAGAATACCTTCCTCTAAGAACATCCGCTTTTCCCCAGACAGAGTGCTATCTCTGATGTCCTACCTTCTCCCAACAGTCACAGGTTTGGCTTCCTTTAGACAACACTGCCCTTTACCCATCACCCATAAGAAAGACCCATACATTTAATTGTGGGACTCACCTGCCTAGTGAATTCTTCACACACAGCTTCTGCTTCTTTTCCATAACAATTTGAAGCAGAATGGGAAAATTTCCGGCACACTTGGACATTCACCAAACCAGGAACAGGCTTCCCATAGGTGTATCTATAGTTCGAAAGTGTTTAAACAATATATTAGATGATGAGACAATCAGTCTGAGAGTCATACTCAGACACAGCTCCTTAAAGACCTCTGTGGATGACTCCCCAATATTTCTTCTTAAAGGTTGACTAATCTGATATTTTAAAGATACCAGTGATTACGTTTCTATCATTTCCATGGTGAGATTCTTCCACCATCCATCAGTATCTGCAGGAATGCAGTAAAAAATTGTATGTAGAGAATTATTTCATCCAGGCATATCTTTGTATCACAAACTCCTGAGGGTTCAATGAAGAAGTAGAAAGGTAACCAGGGGCTCAGGAGGAGCAATTTATGAATTAAAAATGATAACGCTGGGTTTGCACCACCTGTTTAAGTGATGTCTGATTTGACTTCTCTAAGTATCTGAGGGTTCAGGATTGGCAGAGAAGCTCTAACTGAAGAAATGTAAAGACAGAAAGAGAAAATGTATAGTAAAATGGGAGGAGAGAGCGGCAGATTTGTTTGGCATTATCTTTTAAGGAACATAAAGAAGACCCTTCACTTTGAATGTTTAGGCCAGGTAGCAGGCTCAGGTTTGATAGGGTGGAATAAGCCTGCACTAGATGCCTGGGAAAAGTATGAAAAGCCTTCCCCAGCATTTCTTTCAGTCCTCAGCAGGAAACAGGAGTGAGGGATGAGCAAGAGAGATTTACTCCAGCTCTGTGACTCACAGTCCGCAGACGGACACTGGAAGCTCCATGTCTTTAATAGTGATCATCTTGGGCAGCTTCACCAGGACCTCGTACTTGGGCAGCACTAGATAGGAGAGAGAAAGTCTGATATGAGTGAAGGAGAACCGTGTACTATACAGAAACCCAAACACGGAGCCAGGATCATGTTAATATGAACCTCTCTGTGGTTTGCAGTACAGCTCTGCTACCCCTTCCAGAGGTTTTCTCAGCCTTTACCACCATTTCGGGTTTAAAGGGAATTTAAAGAGAGTTGCAGCCCTTACCTTCCCTCATTTGCAGCACATGCTCATGTGATCCCATTGGCACTAGACAGCTGTGTAAATCCCTTACACGTGCCCACTCAGAAGGACACACTGGCCCTGTGTGTTGTGTTCCATGTTTCACAATACATAATTTGCAACTAAGACTTGGAGTAGCACATTGACAACCTGTGTCATTTATGACATTGAAACAGCTTGAATAATTGATATTGTCTGTCTGTTTCTTACTGTTAGGCTCCCTAATATGTAGCATGTGAAACTGTACATGCAGTTCTAGGGACAGACTCTCACAGACTCAGGTCTATATTATCAAGTGGCTGAGGCAGCAACAAGGCCTGACATAAATCACAGAATCACAGAATGCTAGGGGTTGGAAGGGACCTCTGGAGATCATCCAGTCCAACCCCCCTGCTGAAGCAGGTGCCCCTAGAGCAGGGTGCACAGGAATGTGTCCGGGCGGGTTTTGAATATCTCCAGAGAAGGAGACTCCACAACCTCCCTGGGCAGCCTGT
>VZSC01013122.1:18645-116639 GCA_013398225.1 Steatornis caripensis | reverse complement strand
TCAGCAAACTTGCTGAGGGTACACTCTGTCCCTTCATCCAGGTCATTGATGAATATGTTGAACAAGACTGGACCCAGTACTGGTCCCTGTGGAACACCACTAGTTACAGGCCTCCAACTAGACTCTGCAGCACTGATCACAATCTGCTGAGCTCTGCCACTCAGCCAGTTTTTGACCCACCTCACTGTCCACTCATCTAACTCACACTGCCTAAGCTTACCTACGAGGATGTTGCGGAAGACAGTGTCAAAAACCTTGCTGAAGTCAAGATAGACAACATTGACTACTCTCCCCTCAACTACTCAGCCAGTCATGCCATCATAGAAGGCTATCATCCCCTTGGTGAAACCATGTTAACTACTCCCGATAAACTTCTTTTCCTCCACATGCTTAGAGATGACTTCCAGAATGATCTGTTCCATCACCTTTCCAGGGATGGAGGTGAGTCTGACTGGCATGTAGTTTCCTGGGTCCTCCTTCTTGCCCTTTTTGATGATAGGAGTGACAAGAATGGCAAGTAAAACCTATATTTTGTTCCTGAGCATTAAGTTACATCTCTTTTCCCATATTGCATCCCTTTTCCCATATTGCATCCCACAACCCTAAGCCTCCAATTACTCAAGCCCAGGACTGGACTGAAGGATGTAATGGCCTGCTTCCAGGCAGTGCATCTGAGTTTTTTTTCACAGTGTAAGGAAAAAAGAGCAGGGAGGGTGCACACCAGACCAAGAGACTGGATAACCCTGGGTTATACAGTTTAGACATAAATTTGCCTCTAGAATGGGAGGCAAAGCTCAGTGTTTCAAACCCAGGGCACATTTCCTCAAAAGACTAAGAGAATTAGCAACAAGGGAGATTCATAGGAATAAGACTAAAGAACAAATAAAAGAAAAATGTGTTTAGTATGAGGCTAAGAAAGGGACATAGATGTTTGATTTTGGGGGGCATTCAGAATGATCTTTGTCGGAGGTGGCACATCCCATTTGTCACCAAGGTACATTGAAATTTATAACCTAGTTTCTGTTCAGATTATTCACTATGTTCACACTAGCCACCGTGCCTGGCTTTGAACCAAACAAGCCAGCTCCCATGGACTCCAGTGACAATCTTCTTTGGGTCCGCACCCCATGCTTTCCAGGAACAGCAGGTTATGACCAAAGCACTGGGTCTTTTGGGCTCCATGTACAGCCGGAGGTAGCCCAGGAGTGTGGAGCACAGGCCAAGAAGCCTCAAATGCACATGGCCTAGCCAGAGTACATCTCTACAAACACCTGAAAAGTTTTATTACAGAGCTGGGGGGTTAGAGAACAATCTGGGGCAGCACATTTCTCCTTAGTCTCTACTACCGGACTGTTCACAACTGCTTGAAACATTAGCAGAGTGTTCTTCTTCAAACTGAAGTTTTCTACTAAACATTTTCTAAGCTTTTGCAGAAACAAGGATGAAGAGGAAAAAGAGAGGACTATAGCTGGAGAAATGGAACTGATGCAGATGATGAGAGAGGCAAAACAAGGTCACCAAAATATTGTCATCTCTTACTCTGTATCTAGCGCTACTTGCAACAAGCTGCTGGACTGAAAAGAGACTAAAACAAAGTCAGCTGACATTGGTGCCACAAGCCATGCACAGGAAGCCTGTCAGACCTTGTACTCCCAAGAGTGCTATGAGCAAATACAAGCTGAGGCATGTTTCAGAGATGCCACAAAGTGAGCAACCATCTCTGATATTCAGCACCTTCTGGGTCAGCCCCTCTGAACCCTGTTGCCTATGTATTCAGTCCCTCCCTTCTCCATGCTATTCCCAGGAAATCCCAAATCTAGAGGTCACAGGAAAAGGCATTGCTGTCAGCCCCACTTGCAGCCAATACCTCCTCTCCTTACCATATTCCTCCACACTGAAGGAGTGCTCCACATGGGATGAGAAGCTCTTCTGCACAACTATTTTGTAGGAGCCTTGAATGGGGTCTGAGGTGAGGGGGAAGGAGAGCTGCGTAAGTCCAGTGTCTAGTTCCACCCCTTGCCATTGGTACACACGGTTTCTCTGGGGATCCTGCAGGTGAAGAGAACTCAAGGTCACCAGACAGTACAGGAGTTCCCAGGGACAGAGCAGTGGAGTGCTCAGTACATATACATCCTGTCTGGGAAATGCCTAGCTGCAATTATTCAATAATCTGTGAGGATCTGTGAACACTTATCTGTCAATCCTGCATATCTAGCATGCAAGACAGCTTTTTAACCCTGGAGGTCCTGTGTTGTCTCCCCCTCAGCTATACCTGCGTGCCTACGAAGGATGGGGCCAGGTAGCTGGAAAAGGCAGATTGGCAAGGTAACAAGACAAAGAAATAACAGGAGTAAGTGGAACACAGGGAGAAAGGAGGGAAGTTTCAGTCTCCTTCATTTACTATAAAGCCTGCTAAAAGTTTTTTTTCCATGTCTGCAATAGAGATAGTCTGAGTACCAGTGAGTAACCTGCTGAGGAATGAGAAACCTGATCTACCTGTGGGACTGAGAAATGTACATGTGTAAGAGTCTAAAGCTTGTGGTGGGGTGGGGGAGTGGGGTCAGGAACAGAGGAAAGTATATCACACATATGTGCATCCAGCTGAGATCTCTCCCTTCTTGTCTCTGCCCGCTCCTAATACTGGAGCTGAAATCTCATCACAACTACAGCTGAGTATTGCTCATTATGAACTGACTGTCAATAAGCTATGCTCCAAATTCATCAGCTCAGCCGCAAATATCTTGTAGAAGTCACTGAACCAACGCAGTGGTGCAGTGTAGTTTGATGCACCCTTTCCAGGCTCCTCAGCAGGATGGTTAATGTCTACAGTCTTTCATTTTCTGCCTGCTTTTTCCATTCCTTGGCTGTCACCAAAAGCCTATTTACTCTAGATAGATATGTGAGTCAAGGTATGTGACTGTGTGCATTTACTTCACTGAGATTTTATCATGACATCTCCCAGTTGGAGGTCACCAGTCAGGAGGCAGAAGAGGGGACCTTCTTCCCAAGAAGCAGCCCAGAGGAAGGCACAGTCAGTAAAATGCATTCTACAGCTCTGACCAAATCCTCTTCATTGTCACATTTCAACCCTGCTGAAAAGCTTCCCACTTATTGTGAGGGACACCATCAGGCTTCCTTGGAAAAGGAATTAAAGAAGATGTTTGCAGCTGGGCTTTTTAACTTGCTGCCATTTCTGTGATGTATTTGTAGGGAAGGCCTGAAAGTCAGTTTGTTTTTCCTCAGAAATTTTTTTTTTTTTTTTAATGATAGAAGCAATAGGTCAGGATAATAGTTCACAAATAATAGGCTTATACTAACTTTTGCCTTTGTGGCTGACTATGATCAACTGGACTGATGAACATTGATTTCCTTAGAACCGCTGACTTCAAGCTGTCACTTTTCTTCACTCCTGCTACCCTTTCCTTTGGGCCAGTCCAAATTTTGTACAGGCACGTGGTAAACTGCACTGGCAGATCTGATCTGGCCGAAAAAAATACCCTAGAGAAAAATGGTGAATTTGCTGCCAGATGAGTTTCTCACTCTACAGGAGTGCCCCCCAGACATCTGCAAAAGCCAAACAAAGGGCAGTGCTGGACTGAGAAGGAGCATTGAGGAAAGGAGAGGGGATCGTGGAGATGGAGGACAAGGCCTACATGAGCTAGCTTAAACAGCATGGACAAACACCAAACTTCACAGACTGGAGCTGAAAACACAGGATGGTCTTCCCAGTGATTTAAAATTGAAGTCTTTCACCGTAGTGATACAAAAAATGGTTAGGAATTTTTTGTTAGGCAAAGGCAATCCCATAGGGATTTCTGGAGGCAATATTTCTTCTTGCTCCTTTCATGAAATTCCTGTAGTCAGTCAAGTATTGTCTCATTGAAAGGGAAGGGACCTGTTCTACAACCCCATGGGAGAGCCTCAGCAGAAGGTAGTTCTGAGATGCTCTCCTCCATCTGCTGTCACACACTACGCTCACTCTTACTCCTCTTTCTCCAAATATTCACAGACCATCAGTGGCCCACCAGCTCTGCAGCTCTGTTCTGGAAGTTTGCTGAGGGGAAGAGGGAGTGACAGCACTCAGACAGGAGGGCAGAAAATAGGAGCATAGCCTGTTTCTGGCCCACCTTCTGCCTCTCCTGTTGTGACAACACACCCAGCTCTAGAGAGAGATGGTGTAGAATGGAGACAGTAACCACAAGCATCAAGGAGCAATGACAGGACTGACTACATAGGATCTGTAATCATGCAAACCAACTTAAGACTTGTGCACACTAATTTCAGCACTATTTGTGCTGCTATCATGGCTTTAGGGCCAATTGCTGGGTTCTTCTCATCAGTTTTCCACTAGAAGATGTCCCAGATAATAATTGTAAATTCTGGTTTCTCAGCTGAAAAAGTGAGTACTTGAATCATTGACAGAAACACCCTTCCTATTAACCTTTGCCTGTCACTGAAGTTCAACTGTTTAAAAAAAACAGACAAAAAGGGCATGCTTGGGAATATAGGAGACGTCTACTTACATAATTTTTTTTCTTTAGCTTTGCTAGTTTGTTTAACACAGTTCTGTGGTTTCAACCATACTTGGCAGACAGAAAATCTTAGTTCTGCTTAGGAAGAGGAATAAGCCATTCTGATATGACCTCTAGGCAAGTGTAATTCTGTTCATAGCATGGCTTGCACTGATTAACTATTTTGTTCCTACAGCATATTCCCCAATTAAAGAACCAATGTTGAAACTTATTTTGATGCCTGACTACTAAGCCTTCCTTTACACAAAGAAAAAAGATCACAAGTGCATGTTTTTTCCCTCGCACCTCAGCCTGAAAACACCACTGCTGGAGACTACTGCCTCTGTGCCTGCACATTCTGTGGAATTAATAGACACGTAGTTATCCACTCACCTGAATATACACAAATGGAAACTGTGGGGAAAGAACAAAGGAAAATCAGCATTAGAAATATTAGTCAGCCATGGATGGAAGTAATTTTCAGATTTAGACTGAAGGGCAGAAGAACAACCTTCTAAGAAGTAATTTGTGTTCTTCCTTTTCTGTAATTGCTCTATTTCCTTAGAAATATTCTATAATATTTTAAAGCCCCAACTTTCACAGCATGAAAATGTGATGAAGTAAGAATTTTCAAAGAACTAGTTTGCATGATGGACTGATTGCCAAATAAGCTAAAAGGTGGACTTAAAACCTTGACCACTTCCTTAAAACCAAGTCCTTGTCATGCTGCGCTCTCTGCCTCTAAGCATGTGGTTGCACTCACTGCCAGAAACATCTGCACATTTGTCACTTTCAGTGGAAACTTGTACCACTCATTTTTTCCGTAATGAGACCCCTGCCTACATGCTTAGCCACATACATTCATTTGCAAATCTGGTTTTAACACTGGTATCCCTTTGAAAAAGTCAACAGAGACAGGTGGAGTGTGTCCCAGGACAGGATATGGAATGGGTCAAGGATGGTGTGAGTAAAAGGATCATATGCTTTAAAGGCTGTCTTTAGTGGTTCTCGATGATCACATGGTATTAATGGTATTAATTGGGAATTGAGCCTCCTGGTTAACAACAAAGAATTATGGCTCTACCTTCTCATTCAGCGGATAGAAGTCTTTGTCCAGAGAGACGATCCGAAACAGAACTGAAGAGTGTAATGGAAAAGAAGGAAATTCCACTGTTAAATTTGCAGCCATTACCAGGAAATGTCAGTGTTTCAATACTTTATAACTCAGATTCATTCCACGGATCAACAGGCTCTGAATTGAGATCTCTAAGTTATGGAAGCAATTACTTCAGGCTCTTTTACAGATGGTGAAAGGCAGATAAATTTAGAAGGATAATCAGGTCTTGGCTAAACTGAATTGTCCCTTGGGAGTGCCTGTTCTTCTTTATTGATTCAGGTGCAGCCAAGGGAGACTATGCTTTGAAGTCATCCCAGATTCATGCCTCTAGTTGAGTAGAACAAATTTGAGCCTGTGCCTACATCTGGCTAAGATGCTGTGCCTGGTGGATAGAGAACAGGAATGATGAAGGTACCGCATGCCCTAGATCTCAGCTGACAGAAATAAGACTCATTGAGCACTTTAACTCCCACCATGAAGAATTCAGAAAACTTTAATAAAAATATTTGGCCTCTGGGGAATGAAGCCTGTAAGATTTTCTGCTGTCAGAGTCAATACCAACCCAATTCCCCGTACCTGTCTGTCCAGGCTTGTAGATGGGTTTATCTGTCTGGATGAAGACCAAGCTCTCAGGATTCTGGATTAGCACTGACTTGCGGCTTCTGAACTGCAGTGTTTCCCCCTTCACCATCACAGTGAGAAATGCCACTGATGTGTTATTGGATTTTGGAAGCTAAGGAAGAGGAAGAGGATAACTGCTTTACTGATTCACCCCATTGCACTAAGGTTTTGAAGGACAGAGTATTAGCTAGGTCTGAAAGTTCCCTAAAAGGACACCAGTGCTGGAAGCAAAAGAAAAACATGATCTTCTGGTATGAACTTGGAGGGCTTGTCTCCTCTGTCTCAAGAAAATCTTTTTCCTTCAGGAATTGTTGCAGTTATAGATCTTCTCAATTTTCTTGAGTTTTCTCCATGCTTCTTCTTCCTCTCCTTCCAATACTGGAAGCCTTTTCCATTCCTTCATTTGCATACTTTCCGTAGAGAAATAATGAATCTGATCTTGTTCCATCCTATGATTTATCAAAATGAAAATCAACCCAAATTCATAACTTAGAAGGTGGGACCGGTTGCTTACGTTACTCACCAAGCAGCCTTCTGCAGGAAACAATCATGAATAAGCTCCAGAAGGACACTAATGACCTAATGGATCTCACCATCTTTAACCATTCCTCAGCTTCTACAGTTCTCATTCCACTTTGCTATTTTAACTCTGACGCTTACACAGATCAAATAAACATTGGGTACGTTCTGTCAGTCAAAGTTCTAGAATGAAGGATTCTAAAAGAGTTCTCTAGGCTCTGCATGCACAGGAATATCATGTGGGACACAGAATTTGATAATGGTGGAAAATTATTCCTCCTAACATTGTCACAGTAAATTTTCCACATTAAATTCATTTTTTGTTTGGCTTAGCTTAGAAGTCTCTGATTGCAACATGTCTTACTTCTCATTTCTGGACTGTTTAGACCTACTATGCCACATCAATAAACACAAGGGATCAGCCCACAAGGATGAGATACTCACAGAGAAAGGGATGCAGGTGAACACGTCCTTCTCTGACACCACGTCATCAATCAAGCTCCTGTTTTCCCCTTGATATTCAAGCGTGGCACTCAGTGTCACAGACTCATTCAGGTGGGTCAGCTGAACACAGACTTTCTCAGGAGAATCAGTGTGTATCAGAAAGGGTAGTAGCACCATATACTGCCTAGGAAGAGAGGGAAGCAATAATCAGAGGGATCAGAAATGTGAAACAATTTTAAGGAAACAGTATTAAGTGAAAGAAATTAACAAATCACCACGCCTAATCCATTATTACCTCTGTGAACTGCAGTGCATGTACACCAGCATTCATTTTTTTGGGTTTCTACATACTAAACTGCCTAACTAATTAGCCTAAAAGCAGGAAAATGCTTGCAGTGGAAGGAACAATTTCTATGCTAATAGAGAGTTTTTACAAAGGATGTTTTATTCAGCTTCACAGCAGGGAGTAAGGAGGGTGTGAAAGGTTCCAGGCTGTTAATTGATTTTTGTATATCCCACAATCTCCTATTGTGACTCAAAGGCATTAGCTCAAAAAGGTTGAAAATTCAGCAGTTTTAGGGTTGAAAAAACCACCCACTCGTCTGGCTGCTCCTGTCTGCCTATCCAGGCTTCTAAATCCTTCTCATGCTGAGAACAAATGCGAGTGCAGTTTGGGACCTTATTACGATGAGCACACAAAGGGTTTCAGAGAGTAGTGGTTTATTGCAACACAGTGTAATTGAATCTTCAAAGAGCTTTTGACAAGGTCCCTCACAAAAGACCCTTAAACTTACCTGCCATCCAATAAAAGGGATCATTTTACTAATTTTTACTAATAAACCAAATTATTAATTCTGAGCTAGATTAATTGGTTGAAAGACAGTATACACAAGGTAGGAACCAGTTAAAATCTCCAGAGTCTGTGTTGGGACCTCTGTTGTTCAGTACACTTCTAAATGATCTGGGAAGCACAACATTCTGATAATTGTTCACGGTAAGAAAATGCCTTGTCTCTTTTGCTGCCCTGTCCTGTTTTGGCTGATTTGGTGAAGGACCTCTTTAGTGGTCCAGTTATTTTCTGGCTAGCTCTGATCCTTTCTGTATAGACACAGGAGATCTCAGACAGACTTGCTGTGTAACTTTTTTTTAAAGACAGATCGAAAGGCATTTGTCAGCCTTTTAAAGTGGGATCAGAGAACCTGGGAATGATGCATTTGACATTGCTGCTGCTTGGAATGCTCCCTTAAGTCACATTATATAGCTCATGTCACATTTGTCTCTGGGAAATGGGAATCAAGTAGCTTATAAGAATATACCACCCCTTTCTTTGTGAGTTACTGTTATAAAAAGTTGTTTGCCCCTACTGTACATGATGCTCTTAGTTTTTATGCAAGAGGCATTGCTTTTGTATCCACTATTACAGCTGAAGGCAATAGCAATTGACTTACATATTTGTGGAAAACTTTTGTCATATGGTGGGACTGTGTAGCAAACGGCAAATGAATTGTTCATAAAGGACAATAATCATTAGAGGAAGAAAACATTACCCCAACAGTATATATGCTATCATGTGTATGCTGTATCACTGAGAGGGCTATTACCACTCAGACATGAGCGCTGTTGATCACTCTTCAAAAATCCTCATTCAGCGATAGATAACTAACAAATGGACTGTAAGGAAGTGTTCAGAAAGGAATAGAGGACAAATCAGAACACATTGTTTTGCCATCGTATAATTGCAAGGTACTTCCATGCCTCACATATGGCATGCTGGTTTGCTCCTATTTGAAAAATGGATTTAGCAGAAAAGATGATCTGAAGTCTGGAACAATTTCCATAGGAGGAGACACTACATAGATTAGGACTCTTCAGCCCGGAAAAAGGCATGACAAAAAGCTATAAAGTCATGATGTGCAGAAAAGAAAGTTTGGTTTGTTTATCACCTGTGATGATGTGTGTACTGAACAACACCAGGTGAAAATATCAAGCAGCTGGCTTAGAAAAAATAGAAGGAAGCAGAAACTTTGTGACTAACGTACAAAATTTAACTGAGGAAGTTAATGCTGCCAGATGCTGTGGAATCCAAATGTTCAATTCTGGTATGGCCAGCTTGTGGTTCTTTAGCCTTGTGGTGATCTCAAGCAGTCCAAGAAGGGCACATAAACCCAGGCTGCATCAGGTGACAGCAGCCAAATGCCCTTCGCTGGGTGAGGAACAAAAGGAGCCGGCAGCTGCCAGTGAGTTAGGTAATTGGAGCCTTACCTGCCTGTCCAGCCAAGTGCAGGCCTTTAAAAGAAGCTGTCACTCCCCACCTGCCAGTAACTCTCCAAGGCATATGACACCTGCCCTATGGCACCAGCTACATAAAATTTGGTATGAGGCTCATATGGCCAAGAAGATCAGCTGCTACTGATATGAAGGTTATAAAAAAATGTCCTGGTTAAATTCATTGCCCAGAAATGTCTAGAAAACACAGGGGCACAGTTGTGATCCCTCCCACAATAAGACCTTGATAGAAGCTCCATAAGGCTGTAGCATATCGGAAACTCATTTCCACAGCACTTACCTTGCTCCTCTACTCTGTCTCTCAGCACCTACAACTGGCCACCAACAGACAGAATACAGAGCTAATGTAGTCCCTTGGTCTGATGCTGGACTATTTTTATGGACCTGGTATTTCTTTTTCCCAGTGCACATTCAAGCTATTCAGACGCAGGAGCAGGAGGTTCTTCTGGTGACAATTCAGTCTGCAGGGTATATTAACCACTTCATGCATAGGAGGAAACCTGTGGTCAGGACTGCTCATACCACTTTTCCATGGGCCCTCCACTGGGGAAGGCTAATGTGCATCTTGCCAGATGGTGCCAGCCCAGGGAAGAGGGATAGCTGGGCCTGTCCAGAGCCACATTATTGCCTGGGCTCTGAGATTTTGGGAAGTACTAAAGCTGCTGTGGAGACTGTGGGACCCGGGCAGTAGCTCCATTTCCCTCACCTCCAGGCAACTGGTGTAGAGTGGAGCCATCCGGCAACTCTGGTCAGTGCATGCTGCTGCAGAAGTAGTGAAAGGATGGAGCCCCTGCCACCCAGGGAGTGACTTACAGCTTGTGACTATCTGCTCGCTCCAGTGCTCCCCTTCCTCCACAACCTTCTCACCACAGCTTCACCTCGTGCCTGCTTTCCCTAATCTCATTTCCCTTGCCCCGTCAGTGGCATTGGCAATCTGACTGTAACATCCAGTCTACCAAAGGGACAGCGTGACCTAGTTCATGAGGAATTTGGCCTCATTCCTCTTCCTGTTCACTGTTCTGCTGAAACTGGCCAATGCTCAGAACTTCCCCCTACACTAGCTTCCCTGCCTTTGAAACAAGGATACGAAATAAGATGTTTGTTTATAGACCTCCCTTTGGCTGTTTCAGGATGTGTTGGTGAAAAGAGCTAGATGAATTAAAGTACTATGAGGACTTTAAATAATTTGCTTCACAAAGTCCATGTATAGACATTCCAGGACAAAAAGCATCTGGGCTCCCAGAAGAGACCTCAGCAGCCTCCCTGCGTGCAACAAACTGTTCTGAAAACAGAGGCAGTGACTTTGGCAGAAGCAAGCAACAAGGAGGGATAGGAGACTCTACAGAAAGTGGCTGAGGCAAAAAATTTTTTTGTCTTTACAGAGAAGGTAATATTCCAGCTTAAGATGGACTAATGTCTGTGTATTGACTCTCAGCTACTTCCTGAAACAAACACCCAACCAAAGAAACCTGCGAATTTCATCAGCTCCATCAGCCCAAATCCATACCTGCCAACTCATGTGCCATCATGACCTTGCATTTCTGACTATGTGCAGTATATTCCCAAGCATGTACACTGCATTGTAAAGTAGCTGGCATGCACAACCACCTATCAGAATAGGAGAATGATACCTCCTATAGAATTCTTCCAGAACAGATCCAGAGTAAGAAAAAAAATCTTGCTGTTAGTGTCTTACAAAATCATAAAATTTTTGGTGCAAGGGATCTCTGGATGCCTCAAACCCAGCTTCTGTCTTGGAGCAGGACTGTTGCAAAGGACGCCATAACGGAGTTTCCACCATCTCTCTGGATCACCTATTCCAGTGCTGCACCAACTTGGTGAATAATTTTTTTTCTAATACATAGTTTGAAACTTAATTGTGTCTCCTGTGCAGCTAGCCACATCTGAAACCGCAACAGCAGCAAATGCTGCTGCTCAAAGAAGCTGTCTCCTGGCTTACACCAGGCACAGGAAGCAAGCCTTGGTTGGAAGCTTCATTTTGCCTTCAGTTTAAGGGTGGCTTTTCTTCTGTGTTATACACAGCAGCTGATCTACCCTGCAGCACTAAACCAGAATGACTACCCTCACATCTACCTAGCAATTCACTGCTCAGATTCCACATCCTCTATGCTCCCCAGCGGTTTACTGGGCTCCTTGTCTTCATTCTGAGGATCCCAATTACACCCCTCTCCACCCCGCTTCTCTCAGCCCTTCTTCCTTCTTCCTTTCCAAAATTGTGCTCGGGTCAGGGGTAAAGAGCAGCGTGTAGCTTACAGGAGGAGAGGACTGAGCAGTATGCATTCATTTCCTTTCCCACTGATCTTGGGCAGGGATGAATTAAGATTACTTAATTACATCAGATTACTGTAGGGAGATCAGAGAGCTCAGCCTGACCCCAAAGCGGACTTGGCTGGCTGATTTGCTCCAGAGACACCCAAACAGGGCAGATGAATGGGCGGTTGATGGTACAGTGTGAGTCAAAGTCTGAGCCAGTCACCAGTTCACCTCTGACCGTGCAGGAAGCGACAGCAGTAGCACTGCACTTTCTGCTACAGCTGCTAGCACTACTGCGTGCTTGTGGGCATGGCATCTCTGTAGCAAGCGTTATGAGACCTGCGGTGGTGACAACTGCGCTTCTGCCAGCACAGCAAGAGGCACAGTGTGTGACAGCAGCCATGGTCTGAAGAGGAAAGCTGCTGCCACCCAGACTAGAGGCTCCAGAGCAATCATTCTTGGTAGGCAAGACAGGGGTGGGAATGCCAGCTTCCAGTCTGCCGGTGCCATCCCGGGCTGCCCCTCTCCTCGGGGCCCTCAGCAGAGCGAGTGCTGCAGCCATGCTGCTGGTCTGCAGAACCGTGGTGTGGATATCCCAGGGAAGGGTGCCAGCGCTAGGCTCCACACTGGAGGAAGAGAATCTAGGTCACAGATCCTCTTTGGGAACAAGTACATCTGATGCTGCCAAAAGAAACAAACTGGCTTGAAAGAAACAGGAGAAAGGGGAGCAAAGAGGCTTGAAAACAACAGGAGAAGGGGGAGAAATAATACAGTGATTGAAACAAGGATACTGCAAGAAAGGTAAGTACACGGATTCTGGCATCATGCCCACAAACCCCGAAGCACCTGAAGGTTTCTAGGCAGGAATATACTTAAGCAAAGATGATGTGAGGATCCAGGGCTGGACTAGCAGGCAGCTGCAGAGCAGGAGTGTGGACACTGACAGAGCTGGGGCAGTGGGTGTCCCAGGGCTGGACAACCCGGAGAATGCAGGGTGGGAGTGGGGAGCACTGGCAGAGCTATGCAGGAAGCTCAGGGCTTGGCTAAGAAGAGGGATGCGGGACAGGAGTGAAGAAACTGGCACAGCTGTTCGACAGAAAGGAAGAAAACTGAAGGAAAAAAGGAGCACTAAGTCCTCCCTCCCCATTCCACGTGTAGCTTACGGTTCTGTGGTGGAAGAGGTATTTCCAGGAAGGAAGAAGAGGAGAAGGAGGAAGATGTTTGGTTTGCTGGGCAGCCTGTCCTTCCCCATGGTGCAGAGCAGGTAGTGGTGAGTCAAGCAGACACCCAGTCTGATCCGGCGCTGCTGTTTTCCTGTGCCTTGTAATTCCCCTCCACTCTCTGCTGGGTCAGCCTCTTTATAATTGCTCTGTGTAAACAGCCCAGGGGCTGGAGGAGATAAGGGCTGGGGGCCAGGACCCATCCGGAAATGGGGAGAGGCAGTAAGGAGGAGCTGGAACAGAGGGACAGTATTTGGCCAGAGACTTTCCAAGTGGGGGAGGGGTATTTATTGGATAGTGCTTGTATTAGAAATCTTTTAATAATTCATACCCTGCTTTCTTTAACCCATCAGAAATCCAAAGTGTTGGGGAAATGAACTATGTTCAACACAGGGTAATATTCTCTGCTGGCAGCATCCAATCACAGCACTCTCATGTGGGGTACTGTAATCTTCTGAAGCCAAAAGCCAGGTTTGTAGGTATTTTAAGAACAAAAGGAAACCCACCGACAAAAACATTGCCGATATTATGTTAACAGAATACTGCAGTAGTTTGCTGACACCATTGCTAACAGAGCTACTATACGGTAGATAATTAATAACCCAAAATGAGGTGGGGTACAAGTCTAGATATGGAAGTAAGTTCTGTTTCCATTGTCAATATGCACAAATATTACACAATGTCATTGGGACACATCCTTGCCTCCGCAGTATGGTGATCATCTTATGCCCTTCAGTGTCACCTGGGGCACAGATGTTCCAGGTGTTCCAGGTGGCTTCTCCTTCCCTTTGCCAGATTCAGATCTGTGCTGCTGTGAGTCATGTTTGTAACAAAAGTCACTCAGAAATAGTGCTGCTCACTAGACTCAGTCTTCTGCAAACTGTGGTTGTATCAGCTTATCCAGAAGTTGAATCTGGTAAGAAAAAAAGTTTGCTAGATTCCAGCAGGTCGTTGAACAGAAATATTCAGTCCAAACTACGAGCACTCCCTGACAAGCTTAACTAGGTGGGATATTTGCACCAGTCCATGGAAGACTGCAAAATTGCAGCTGTAGGGCTGCCAGCATGCCTTCCAGTGCCTGTGCAGTGAAAGGATTTGGTAACACTCTTTATAGAGATTCATGATCCCTGTGAAGACTTCTGTTGTGTACAAATAACTCAGCAGAGAAAATGCTTCAGCACAAACCACCTTGAATGTGTCTGTGTGAAGGCACATTAATGGCAGAGGTTCTCTGTTCTGTGTAAAGGACCTTATTAGATCACAAAAGCAGAGGCAGCCCTGTTTGCTCTTTGCCTGAAGATTAAGCTTTGAAAAAGAGTGAATGTTTAAGACAGAATGTTAGCTATACAGTGTGTCTTGAGTCTGATGTACTGGCCAGAAAACTGCAGGGAAGAGCAGCGCAAAGGACCGGGAGAAATGTCTGGGGATGAAAGTCAGCATAAACATGGAAGTCTAAGAATGGTGTTTAAAAATGAGGCATGGTCTCTCATGGAGTAAAATTTAACACCTTTTATAAAACACAGAATTTAGGAAAACAGTCAGGAGGCAGCCAGTGTCTGCTGGGGAGAAGTGTTATGTAAGTGTCATATGGAGAAGGAATGAACACAAACCACAAGATTTAGCAGGTTATCAGTTAGAGATGGAAATGCTCATGAAAAAGTAGTTGTGTAACTACCAAGTAATAAAAGCCATCCAGATCATTCTCCAGAAATGCCCCCTATCATCTGTCTTCTCACTCCCATCTTTGGCTTCTCCAGTAAATAACTCACGCGAAATAGCAGTTTTCAAGGCAATAGCGTCCTGGGTATTTGCCGGAAAACGTGACTCACCCCAAGTTGCCTGTTGTCATTCAGGCTGCTGTAAACTGAAACGAGAAAGAAATTTGAATGCACGCATGCAAAGTACACTTTTAGGATGAGCATGTAAAACTAAAATTCATAGATCTACAGGGCCATCAAAACCAGCGATTCAATGGAGATCCTATTCACTATCATCTTCTTCCTTCTACTAACAATTTACCATCCACAAGGTATAAAATACCTGCTTCTCAGTCCCCCAGGAACCACTTAGCAACTCTCTGACACCCTAAAGCCCACTGTGCTCTGTAAGCACTAGCCAGCCTTTAGTTAAGGCAGTTGGTGCTTCAGCTGGTTCCTCTCTCACAAACTTCAGCACAAGTGGTCTGAACTTGTACTTAGCCTGGAAGCTTTGGGGTGTTTTTTCAGACCTAAAGGAGAGATTGTGTGTCTGAAAGACTAGCTACTTCTTCCAGCAAGGCTAGCTGGTCTAATAAAAGATATCACTGCTGAAAAAGGCATGCAACATCTTTGCCATACATGGTGATGGCTTCAATGAACTGGGAGTCATGATTTTAACCACACGAAAGGTATTTCCTCTGACGATAATACTTCATACATGTCTGAGGTCACCGAGCACCTGGCAGATCAAGAGACAATCTATCTGTATGTATCTAGTATCTTCAGTGGCGAGCTCCCATGTTAAGCTGGTATAAAACCTAAAAGTGAATCATTGTACCTAACTTTTGATCACAAAGAATTTAAGTTAGGCCACATCACAGTAAATGATTGATATAGGCAAAATACCTAAATATAATTTCTTATAAGCCTCCAAGCAGAGTGGATTTCTATATTAAATGATAGCAATTAGTTTTCACAGAATCACAGAACGGTAGGGGTTGGAACGGACCTCCGGAAATCATCTAGTCCAAACCCCCTGCCAAAGCAGGTTTGCCTAGAGCAGGTTGCACAGGAATGCGTCCAGGCAGAATTTTGGTTCATCCTGCTTGAAAATGAATGATTACATTTACTTTTAAAGGTAACACATATTTTGTCTGTTCTGTAGAAGGTTTTTGAAACTTACTTATTTCCAATGCTAAATTAAAAATATAACATTATTCTAAAATTTTATTTTGTTCCAAAGAACATGTGGGAAAACTAGCTTAATTCTAGATAATTCTCAGAGGCACTACAGCGATATACTGGTAAATTACATGGGCTGATGCACTAGAATTCCTTTCCAGGTATTATTGTATTGAAATGCAGCAAGACACCAGGTCAGTAAGAAACAGATGCCATGGGAGCACTTCTGCTTTGCCTGAATGTATCATTATGACTATTTTTTTTGTTTTCTGGAGCATTTAATTCTCCACAATATTTCCTTTGCAGGTTCTTTTCCACCAGCACTTTAAGATATATTATTTTGTGTTGGACTGACTGACACAAAAGATCCAATTAACAAGTTAATACAGGCCATTATAACTGTTGATAAATTCCAGTCACAGCAAACCTTATTCTGCAAAGTTTCCTATAAGCCATAGGGGAAATGTCAGTCTTCATTGCGTTGCCTAGCAAAGATGATGGATAAATGTGAAGTGTCCTATACCTCCAAGTTTATGCCATTATAGAAAATACATTTCCCATGAAAATACAGTAAGATATTGAGCTGTGCAATTTTAATCACCTTAACCCAATTCTAGTATATGTTCCTCTGACTTCTTTCCAGTTTCTGTTGTTCAGCTTTGTAGACGACTGCCAATTATCCAACAACAGAATGGCTCACTCATGACTGCAACTGCAGGAAGAAAAGGTGTCTGTGGGTGGGTGTAAATACCCTTAGGACTGATCAACACTGTTATGTGCAGGAATCCTTGTCTGTCCTAGCAGTCTTAAGCAATTTCAGAGCCACTGTCACCAAAGGTAAATAATCCCAAGAAAGACACCTACGTCTTTACCATGTTCCTGTTCTGTCTCCTGAAGCACCGTAGCACAATGCTCAGCCCTCAAAGCCAAACCAAAGCAATAAACTGAACTTCAGCCTTTGGCTTTTGAGACGAGGCATGTGTGAAAAGAAGAAGCTGAGGAGACAGTTCATGGTAACACTGGTATAGTGCCTAAGGTGGTCCGTGTATTTTCATATAAGAACCCTTGGTGGAAACCAGCAGCTCTAGCAAAGGAATGTCTCTCTTCAGTACCTACACCAGCTTTGCACAAGTACAGGTGGCTGTGCAAGGGGGCTCGCTCGTCCAGCCATGCTGCGTGGGGAGTTGGCCTTGCACAGCAGAGGCCTTGGGCCCGGGGCTTGCTGGCTGAGCTGAAGAAGGAGGCAAGGGCTTTATGCTTACTTAGCTGAGTTACTGACTTGCAAGGTAACACTGGGCAAGTCCAGGTCTCTCTCTGTGCCACAGCTAGGCCAGATGTCATTCGGTGCTCAAGACATGGGTCTTTCCGCAGTGCAGAGAGGAGCTGGGATTCAGCTGATAAGCACTCGTCCAGATTTTTGAGATGGAGGATGCTACATGAAAGCAAGACATGAAGTCCTAATGGAGTATGAGGCAAGGAAATCAGATATTCTTATGATTAACCCCTTCCCTTGCTCCTCTGTTTTGTTCTGTTGCACCTTGCTAGGCAGGGCAGAGCTGGTCATGATTGGCCCTTCAGGTCGGGGAAAGAGGTATGAGCCGTGGTGCTGTAATGCAGCTGGAGTACACGCTGTTTATCAGTACCCTTTTGAACACAGTGACCTGCTACAGAGCCTGCCCTGGCTGCATTACACCACTGCACTTCCCTCCTGTTTTGGGATACCCTGCACTGGAAGGGGACAGGACAAGAACTCACCAAAAGAGCCAGGGCCTGTGAGAAGAGAGCCAACTGTGCATCCCACACTCAGTGCACAGGAATTCCCAGATGAGCTTTACTAGGACACAGACCTCGCGTCACTGAGTAAGGGTGGACACACCTTGCCTTGACAGGAGGAACAGTAAGAGGAAATAGTGGGGCCTAGAGCTAGTCACTTCCAGTAAAGTGAACTAGAAAACGTGGCATAGTTATGCAATTGCCTCTGGTAATAACCCAGCCTTCACCTCCCTTCACCCACCTCCCAGTGGTACCGAGCCAAAGAGTGAGAGGTTGAAAAAAATGTGCAAGGTTAGCACTTTAATAGCATGCACGCAGAGCCCTGTCCATTCACAGTATAGTGATTTTTATTCCCTCCACCTCTGCCTGGCTCATTCATATTTACCCAACCTTCATTCTCAAATAAGACTTTTAAAATCTCTCAGCTGTCAGGTTGTATACACAGTGGGACAACCTGGGGTCAGGACCCCTGCTGAAATCATGTTCTTAAGGGAGGTCCTGGTTTGCCCAGCAGGAAAACTGGTGTGGCATGAAGGGGGAACAGAGGACTCCAGGGCAGGATCAAAAGTGTGTTGAGCCTGCAAAAAAATCAGAAAGGGGAAGAATGAGGAGTTTCCTTGAAGGAGGCTTGTAGGTTCTGTATTTAATGTAATGCCTTGCCTTTAGGATTTTCTCGACCCTCAAAAGGTGACCTTTTAGGAGGTTAAGCAGAAAGAAGCTGTATCTCACTGTTGAGCTGACACAGTGTTGCTTCTCCATTTGAAAAATTTTTTAGAAAACATTTCATTGTAACTCTGAATAAAAAATTTAAATGTACATGACTGATATTCCTCAGGAAGCCCTTCCGTGATGCTACACATTTCATAGCCAGTAGTGCCAGAAATGTGACCATGTTTTTATGTCACCTGTCTGATAAGAGGTGAGGGGCATTTGACTGCAGGCATGACCCTACCTCCCTACTTGCCCAGCAGGTAGGTGGCAAATGAACTCAACAAAGAAATGGTCAGAGAGCAAGGCTAAGTTGTTTCCTCAGAGCATTTTGATGCATCATCATTTCTTGATTGAAGGTTCCTCTGACACATTTTTGGTCTTCTCTGATCAGTGAATTTGTTGGCAATCACGCACACTTCATATTTGACAGATGGAGGGTGGTGAGAAGAAGACCTGGACATCGACAAATAGGTAGCAAGATCTGGAAAATAAAAGTCATACAGCTGAGGTCTTGCTGTGTCATTGTTTAACAGCTTGACACTATTACCTGTGACACTGCAGGGATCATAGAGGATTTGAGCCAAAAGTTGGAGCAACCCAGTTCCCTGGAGCAAGGACTCCTTTGTCTAACTAGAGCGCTGGGTAAGCAGTTGAGAGGCGTAAACAAGAGTGTGCTGTTACGCTGGAGCTCATCTTTCCAGGGAGATCCATTTGTTTTTTCTCTAGATTTTGCAACCTGCTGCCCACATTGTGGATGGTCATCATCTACAGTAAAAAGACTTATGTTCAGTTTCAAGAACAAGTGTGGTCATTGTAAGTCCTCTTCTTCTTAACTAGGCCATGACATCAGCCTTTATCAGGTCCTTCAATGTGAACTCCACATAAGCAGCAAAGCAATTCCCAAGACACAAATAAACTCTACAAAGAGGGCTTTAACACAAAGGGAGTTAAGCTTGACAGAGCATTTTAGTGAAAGCCATTCTCATGTGATTATCCTTTTTTTTACTTGTAAGAACCTGCACTTCAGAATAGCTTTTAATGTACTTCTAACAGTGTCATTCACAGAACCATAGGAGACTGAGAAGCTGCAGAGCAGGCATGAGGGTGCTGGCAGACCACCATAGCAAATTTCTGATGTTCTCACTCTCATAGCATTGCTGACTTAGTCCGAGGACCTGCACAACAGTTACAGCGGATGCTTACATCTGTCTCCATTCTTTGGTAGGTTTTTTTAGATTGAGATGTGCAGTATTGAGTACAGTAAACCAGCATCTGTGCCTTTGAAGAGGCAGCAGTATGGTAGCTTCAGAGCACCTCTTGGGCCAGTGAGCCTCCTTTTCTCACACTTGGGGAAACAGAGTTTGCTTAGCCTGTACATCTCAGCAAAATTAAAGTAGTTCTGACTTTCTGAGACCTAGAATGCTCCCTGAGTCTCTGGGACTGAATGTTATGATGCTTTAGGATTATTGGATTACAGAGGAAGGAATGATACTCAGTCTAGTGGGTGTCCCTGTCTTGCTTAGTCAATAATTAATAAACTTGCTTTGGTTTCAGGTACATGCCACAAAACATAGCCAAAACAAGACACCCAGGTTCCAGAAAACTGGGAGGTGTTAGAATGCATTTTAGGGAATATTGCTGTTCCCTGTGGGAGAGGAAGCCAGGGAGAACATGATCTACTTGTTAAAATCTGAGTATGAGCATGGTGTGTTAGATCTGACTGCAACTGGCAATTAGCTGTTTGAGTCACAGGATAAAATCAGGTAATAAACATCAAATTTTCAGCATGTAGAGGAAGAATATGCAGTCAGAAATATGCTCTTGATGTTTTAATAGTTCAGGTTTGGCCTAAGAGTAAAAGAAGGCTCCAAAAGAATGATAAAAATGCAGCTTTATTTTTTTCCAGGATCTTGTTTCTTCCCAGAAAATGATGTTTGGCTGAACAGAATAACATTTGGCCAGACCTCAGGGGGATTTTTATGATTTCCATACGGGATGCTGAAGCCTTGGCTTAATTGGCCTCAAATCCCCCAGAAAGATGCACATCCTGTATCCACATCCACTCAGCCTGCTCTCCTTTTCAACATTGTTGCTGTAACTGTTGATTTCTCTTGCTGTGGTCCAGTCTGATGCTCGTGTAAATTGAATCAGTTGCTACAGTTCAGGGTGTGCCAGGAAAGCAAAATTCACAGCCTTTCTTGCTTCCCTCCTACTGCCAGTGAAGTTTTAATGTTGGAACTTAGCATGGAAATCTGCACTTTACCCAAAGCAATTTCATGCCCCACAAATTTCTCGTCTGTGAAGCATAATGAAATGGCTTTTTATAACATCAATATCATTCATATCCTGGATGGCCAGCCTTGTGCAATTCTAAAACTCATACGTGGCTGGTGGGTCCTGTGAGTATTTGGGTACCCTGCTACCTGTGGAGACTCAGACATCTGGTTTGTTGAGGATCCAGACCTGAGTAACTCAGAAGCACAAATCCTACTGACTCAAATTATTTAGTATCTTTTGCAAAAAAAAAAAAAAAAGAAACCAAATTATTTGGGAAGAGGGATATTCTGTGTTGACATGATTAATTTTCATTGAAAAAATATGCAAGCCCACTCACGACTTTAGCAAATTGCCTGGTGAAATGGATTCTTTCAAAGCACATACTATTCCTCAGCGCTTGAACAGTTTGTGTCTTCGCTTAAATTCTTGTTCTCTCCCTTGCGTGGCAGGTCCTTTTCTTCTCCCCGCGGGTCCTACATGACAGATCCCTCCTCCTTCCCCACTCCTGCATGGTGGATAGTCAGCCTCCAGTACAGCCAGCGACTCCTGCCCTGAGACACACTGGAAATAAGCTGGTGTGGGGCTGAATCCCACTGGCCACCAGCTGCAGCAGCACGGCACAGGACTGACCGTGCCCGCCGCGGAGCAGGGAGCCTGGCGAGGGTGGATAAGGGCTTCCAGCACGGTTGTTGCTCCTGGGTGAGAGGAGCTGCATCCGTATTTCTTCCCTGAGCTCTCCCGGTGGTGCTCTGCTCCCTTGTCTCCAGCCATGCCTCCTTGTCCCTTTGTCCCATCTGCCAGGGCTCCAGTGGTGCCTAGGCTACGCTCTTCCCACCCATCCATCGCCTCTGGCATGCTGCAGCCCAAGAGTGTTTGTCTTTGCAGAAACCACCGTGACTCCAAGCGTGAGGGCGTGGGAGATGACGAGAAGTGCAGGAAAATGGGGAGGCTTGTTGCTGCTTGCTGGGACAGATCACCATGATCCAGGCTTGCCATCGCTTTTGAACAAACTCTGGTCAGTCTGGTGGGCTGGAGGGCCTGGCAAGAGGAGATCCAGGATGTAGGACTGGGCAGTCACCAGGCCTGGGCTGAAACTTGCCACTTCCTTCGCCCTCTCCTCTACTAAGCAGGATGCAGAGTCACTCCATGATGTCCGTACATAAAATCCTACTTTTATGTCACAGGTGCAGAGGCAGCCCCCTGGCAGGGCTGGGGAACAGTGAGGGGCTGTTCAGCAGGAATGAGCAATGGGTCCTATACTCCAGAAGTGGGAGGCTGGGAGTGACTGAACATGCTGCACGTTACAGTAGTGGCCAGTGATTATCAGCTGTACCTGGGAGAGGAGAGTTTCTTTCTTCATCCTCCCCCAGCCAGGAACCATAACATGCAGACTGTCATTAAAATGTCTGTCCTGTGACACTAAAAACAACCCAACGCCCAATGTAAAAGGGACTTTTATTGATGGAAAGGTATACATGATTATGATACAGATCTGGAGAGATGTGCCATGAAAGGAAACAGAGAATCAGACACTAGCTCAAAGGACGTCACAGACTTCCACTGTGATTAGTAAGGCAAAATGGCCTTTTCCAGGGCTTAATGACAGAAGAAAATAGGGTGATTGACCACTTGTTCAACATTTATGATGGTTCTGCAGGGGAAAATCCAAAAGCAAATAGTCTCAATGAGAACAACAGCTGCAGGATGTAAAATACTGGTAGTCGGCCCCTTCTGTGCAAAACAGACAACAGCTGGACCAAGGGCTGACAGTAAGCTGTGCCTGTGCCCCTCAGGAATTGCTCAACCAGCATAAATGCTATGCTGAGTGGGTCACAGACCTGGACCTCCCTATAGCAAGACATCATCATACCTCAGACTAGCCAACACACCACCTCCATGATCTGGGTCACCTCAGGTGTCCTCCTCGGATAATGTCCTAGCTGGCCAGGAAGCTTACTTTCTGTAAATCCATGTGAAGCACCCTGCCTGTGCCCATGAAGCTCAGGCTTCAGAGTGGAGGCTTTCAAGGACAGCTGTAAGTAGATTATTCCTGGCTAAGTGTCAATGCTTTTGAGGAAACTCTGAAGGTATTTCCCAGTCTCTCCATTGTTCTGCACTTTGGCTTTCATCTTAGAGGCTGAGCTCTTCCCATGAACAGCAAAGTGGTCTCCACTTAAGAGTCTGCTGAGCACGTGTCATGGGACAGGATCTGGCCACTATCTCTGGCTGCTCCCTGAGAAGCCCGGTGGAGACTGAAGACTCCATTTCTGTGAGAATAGTTATTGCTCCACTCACCCTCCCAATCCCTCTGCTCATGTTACTTTATACTTCACCTTCTCACCTGCTTGGCTTTTTTTCTGGCTTTCACTTACCTTTTCTAATCATTAGTCCATTTCTGCAACAGCCTCTTTGCAAGGTGACGTATACTGTGCAACAGCATATTCTTCTGGAAAAGAAGGAAAGGAATGTTCCCATTAGCCTGAAGACCACTTCCTGAGCCTTTCTCTAGAGGTGGATATACTCTATGCATGCTTAAGCTGGAGATCCCTGAAATCTCCTTTGTTCTGGCACAAGCGTTTTCTTAACTTTCCGGTCATCCCCACTTGTCACCTTGGGCATGAGACCAAGCTCACTAAAGTGAAATGAGTATCTCCCCTGGCACTAGATCCAGATCCCGATAGAATTCAGAGGAGTGTTGGTTCCAGGAGGACTGATTCTGGGTCTCCCTTAATGCACACAGTGTTTCTGCTGTGCCTATCCCTCCCCAAACTGTTAAAGTCAAACACCTACCTGTTTCATAGTAATCATAAATCTGCACAGGAGCTGGCTTGGGATGGGTCACTACAAAGTCCTGCTCAACTGAGAAAGTGATTTCTTTCCTTTTCTTCTGCGAGATCTGGGAATGATGGGACAGGGATCACATAAGTCTTTTTATAACACCTTCTTCAGCAGACCATGGAGGAAGCTGATTGATTATATATTCCAAATCTCACTGATGTCACAAACACATATATGGGACATCCATTATCTGCCTGTCAAACTGGGATCAGAAATAGGTTTGGGGAGTCCAAAGTCAAACTGAAGTGAAGAGCTGTAGGTTTCCTGTCTTACTTGAATTACCTGGTTCTGTGGTTACTATGCATTCTATTGCCAGAGATGGAAAGTATGTCCCAAAGGACTGAGCTTAATTCTTCAGGATATGTGGATGGTCAGGATGAGAAAGGCTGGCATTCCAACCCCTTTCAGACATGAATGTTTTGTGCCAACAAGAAACTGGGAATCAATGTACATCACCAGGATATTGACTTCTGTTGTTAGTTCTGCAGGGTCCCAAGCAAACGTACTTTTACTATGTAAATTCAGATCCAGGGATCAGATTACAAGTTAGATTTGGGAATGAACTAATGTAAGAGAAGGAATAGACATCTTTCCAGAGGAGATCAGAACAGTGCTTCATGTCCTGTTGGAAGGACTAAGGTTTACGAGAAGCCTACCGAGGGAACACACACACAAGGGAACCTCTTTTCTGGTGTTTTTCTGCTATTGACTGAAAGTAGATAGAATTTTAATTAATTTCTATATGCTATTTTAAGTTAACATTCCTAGTTGCTAGTAGGGCAGGTGTCAGTTTGAAGCTGTTTGGGAGATTGGGATGTTGCATGTAGTTTGAGGAGTAAGCAGCTTAGTGGTTACAGGGGAAAAGTCATGGGGAAGGAAACATGATAAATGCACTTTATAGAGTGTATCCACTCTGTAGGTGCATCTATTACATGCTGTTTTCACTGTTTTTGCAAATCAAATAGACAGTGATCAGGACTTACTTTTTCCAGATAAAGGAGAACATGGTTTTCCTTGTTTTCTACTTGCATCACTGTATGGCCATTGATGAGCTTTAAAACAAGGAAATGGTCATAAAATGATATGTTTATAAACCATTAAAAAGCAAGCGCTACCCGAGACTCTACCACTGTGTGGCTGTGGGATTAATTCTTTTCCTAACCAGGTATCAAGGGCTGGCAGCTGATTTTTAGAGTCTGAATGTTGCTGAACAGATGGAGGGGAGTGAGCAGAAAATGCCACTTGACTTAGTGGGGGTATGAGCACTTCCCAAGTGTGTGAGAGGCACTGCAGTTCATTTGAGGAATAGTGCCTGCCTCTAGTGTTGTATAGGTTTCAAAACTAGTCTGGCAGATCCCCCACCCTTTCCCTACCTGGGCAGAGCCAGCTCCCAGATGCAGCTGCCAGCTGGTCAGGCAGTAGCTGGAACCCTTCCTAGTTTTTCATGTGGGAAGGTCTGTGTGCTCATAGCTCCCCATAGGGTGTTCCATCCACCCAGTAATGAAGATTATGCAGCAATGCAAATACTTCACAGGGTTTGTGGGTGAATGGTTCTTAACCAGGCCTCTGTTTTCATCACGACCATTCTTCTCTGTTCCTGAGGCAGCCCATTTAATCTTGCTCCCATATTTTACCTTATCCAGGGAAGACTTGACAGGAACAAAGCCAGAGAGCATCTTCACATCAATAATAACCATGTTGGAGCTGCTGCGCTCCCCTGTGTAACTGAAACAACAGAGGCTCCCATCAGTCTGGATCGTGACTCGGAAAGCAAACTTCAGCTGTCTGCTCCTGCCTTGATATGTTGTGGGTAGGCTGGACTGAATCACATACGCTTGCTGATGGACTCAGATGGGAGACACTGGGGAGGCCCCTAGTATGAAGGGGCCAAGGGTGTGCTAACACTATCAGTTACCGGGTGTATCACAAGGCCTTTTGGGATATTGTGTCTTACGGGCCAGTATCATCAACACATCGATTACCTCATGGTTCTTGACTTTATAAGCAGAACTGAATACACACAGCCATCTTCTCTGTGTGTCTTCTTATCTGTGCAGATAGTTTGTTGATGACACATTACCTGCTTATGAGGACAATATCAAATTTTGCTGGTTGATCCAGTGGGCAGGAAGCATTTGATGTCTTTACTGAGAGTGAAAATCCAAAGGCTCCCTCTGGAAGGTGAATGTTGTATCTCAATGTTGTCTGGAAGAGGAAAAAACTCTTTTGTTCAAGCATGCCAAGGATTTTCCTTTGCATTCCAAAAAACAAGTGTCAGACTTAGTGAAGTTTCCTGGCAACGTTGCTCTTAGTGAAGTTTCCTGGCAATGTTGCTCTTGGTTTTATGTGAAAGATCCTTGCTTACATCAATGACGAACACATCAGACTTCAGCTCTTTAACAATGAAGGTGGTTGTACCCAGAGTCACCTCCCAGAGAGAAACTGAGTTGCTGATCAGAAAAGACTCTTTTTTTTTTTTCCATGCTGTGACTCCACAGGAGTCAGAATGTGGGATGGGGAAAGGAGTGTTTAAATAGTTTAGGGAAATAAAATAATAAGGAAAAATAAAGAGAAGTCAGTCAGGTGGAGAATCATCAAAACCATGACTGTATGGTATGCAAATGTGAGACTCAATGAAGAGGAGAGCAGACACTTACTTGCGTAAGTACACACCCGCTGCCATTCACTGTTAGGCTGTATTTCCCAGGGACCTTGGGAAGGGGAGCCTTTTGCAGCAGGAGCCCGTTGTCAGTGTTGACAATAAATTTCTTCTCAAAAGGCTTTTTGGAAGTGATCTTGACTACATTTTGTGCAACAAGATTGTAGGTGGCCTCACCATAAGCAGCGAGGGCTTGAAGAGCGATGACTGTGTCCTGAAGGAAAAGAAAATATAAAAAGACAATTAGCTACACAGCATGACTGGTGCAGAGGAGGTCAAAGTCGTGGTTCCAGTACTAAGCACAGTCACTTCATCCTGGCTAACGAAATCCTGAATTTTGGTTCCCATATATAAGGAACCATTTCATTCTGGCATGCGTGTTTTAGGGTGGAAAAAATCTCTACTCATATGAAGGTCTCAGAACATAAAATCTGAGCACTACACCATGCTTCTAGAGTTTTTCATAGTAGTGAAGCATATGTTTCCTAGGGAGCTACAGAGCACTTCTTGGTCATATACACCTGGGACTTTATATTTTCTAGGCTCATCCCCGACGCAAATATCTGTATTTGTTGCTAGTCAAATTACTCTTGTATGGCTTTAACCTTTCCATAGTTAAGAAGAGAGGGGTGAAAAAGTATGTTGATCTCTCTAAGAGAAAGGCTTGGTCTCTGTGTGTTTGAGACAGCAAATACAAGAGACAAATAAGACTGGGTAGTTAAAGCCCCACTGGCACCCTGAACCAGTGCCCCATCTCCTAGGACTGGCTGGGGAGTAGAAGTGAGTTTTGGGACCTGAGTGGAAGAGAAACCTCCATAGGGGTTCTGCTGCCTGATGATCCACTGCACAATCCTAGAGGCCTTTGTGAGATCCTCTTGATTCCGTCTGGGTTTGTAAAGTGATGCCAACAGGACATAACTGGTGATCTCAACTTCAGCTGATGGGGCATGGTCAAGGAAGGAGGAAGATTTTTCTGATGCACGTCTCTCCTCCTGCTCCCAGTGCTGTGAGCCATCTGAGTAAACAAAGAGAAGGTGAGGAGCAACCAGAATGGATTACGGGTGTCACTGGTTTATTCTGCCTTAGAAACATACTGTGCCCAGGCCTCTTTCTCACATGTACTCTCTACAGAGCAATAGATGTGCTGTAAATTAACTCCACAGATTATTTGTGGAGGTTGGTTCATATGCCTATACTCAATATTGTCAAGGTTAGACCACGTACTGTCAGTAAGATCTGTCCCCACTTCCCAAATTCCCCAAATGGCTGAAACTCACCAACTTCCTTTGCTGATTCCTGTAAGTCTCTAAGGAATGATTCACATTTTTCTGCCTTGCCAGCAAAGCAGAAAGCATAGGCCATGAGTGCCTGAGTGTAAATATCACTGATATTCTTCTCAGATGCAGTCTCCAGACAAAAAACGGCATTTCGGACTACAGGGTACTTTAAAAAAAAGCAAAACAAAACCAAAACTCTGTAAGTCTAATTCAGGACAGCAGTCTTCACCTGGCCAAACATTTATTTTCTTTAAACCTGTTCTTCAGCCTGTCACTATCACAGCAATGAGAATGGGACTTCACAGTTTGTATAGCGACTTCAGCAGAGACAATACAGAATTCTTTAAGGAGGGATTTCAAAGGAAACATCATACAAATCAAGTAGCTTTTCAGTGTGTTCTTGAAGATATCAGTGTATAAAAAGGAGACTGTTCTGTTTCTTTCACAGCTAATTCCTTCTGCTTACCCCCATGATAGTAATTCACTCTGAACTTCTATAGTCAAGAGTCTGTTGTCTTGAACAAATCTAACCTAGTAGTCTCTATCCTCAGTGACTCTGGTGTAATTTTAATTTAATTCTGTGGACTTGTACTAGGTTTACATCAAGTAAGAAAGTGTTCATAGTTTCACTGTGTCCTCACTAATGCACTAATCAGGAAGGTCCTCAGAAAGTATATGACAAATTTGAGACAGAGAAACTCACATATTGAAGTCTAACATCTCTGCTGTATTTTCTTTTGTACTAGCCACTTTTAAAAAGGACAGATAGGCTTTTCACTCTGATGGGCCTTTGTTTTTCCAACATAGCTTTTAGTTCAAGTTGTAAACTTTACAGATTTACCTGCCGTAGCTTACTTTCTTAGTAAGAAAGTAGCCATAGTGTGTGGCCTACCACCTGTCAAGTTTTTTTATCGGAAACTAAAAGTTGTCACTAAACGTCTTGGGTCTCTCAAACAGAAGATCTAATACCACTGAGGTTTGTACAATTTCTACTTCAACATTTGTGGTTTAAGAGGTATAGAGATGGGGAACTTCTCTGTCGTAACAACTAGTGCAGATACAGAGCAGGGTCATGTTCTCTGGGAGCTCTCTCTCCCTCTCCTTACTACCTCGACAATTTGTAGCAGATGCTGGAGCAAAGTCAACAACTGGGGACCAATTCCAGCTGAATACCAGCAGTGGAAGGTCTCCTTACCGAGCCAGAGTGTCCAGCTTCTAGCATGGCAATGGTGATGTAGGCAGAAAGCGACAGCTCGTCATCTACTCCTCCCTGAAAAGGACACAGAGAGAGGAATTTTCAGTGAATGGCATGAGTGACAAGCCTTTAAATATGAATTGCCATATCCCAGCTAGGAGAGTGTGGCCAGCTCTGGAGGCAGTCCACAAGGAAGAGATCATACACATAGCAAGGATGACTTAAATCAACAGAAACCTGCTGCTGTCACCTCAAAAAACATCATTCCCTCAAGCTTACAGTCTGGTAATCCTATCTCAGGTGCTCATAAGATGTAAAATACAGTGTGGGGAAGCTGACTGAGCTGAAAATAGTCCTTGTAAGGTGTGGAGAGTTAGCCCTTGGCAGAGGGCAGGCATTTGGTGTAAAGTACAATTTTTGACAGTATTGGGTTATCATGTTCTTAATGATAAGAGTGTAAATTTGACAAAGAAGTAATTCTCTACCACCTTCAAGGCGTTGTTGAAGAGTGTCCCAACACTTTGGAAGCAGCCATCTGGCTTCTGTTTGCTTGCCAACCACATCAGCGTTTGAGCCTGGACATTATCATCAATGTAGACGAAGTGACTAGCTTGTGCAAATGATTTGTACACAAAGGCAGTAAGCCTGCAAGGGAAAGAATAAGCTGTGAGATGAGCATGGGAAGTAGGAACAGAAAAACTAAGCCCTTCCATTCACGCTAGGCATAAGCATGAAGAGTTACAATTAACATGTTGGTGACTTGCTTTGTCTCTGTGTGCTCCTCCAGAGAAGGTAGTTAAAGGAATAGTAGCTACATGGGACACAGGAAGGGTGTCCAGCTACAGAGCACTGCAGTTCACTGGGTTTTATGGGATCACTTTCTTTCTGCCCATCCCAGCTGGCAGGGAGTGGAGATCGATTTTTCTTAGTACTTGCAGAGTCGCAGTCTTAGCCAGCTCTGCACATCTGATTTAGCTAGTAAAGATGCGTATTACCTGCATCATGTGAATTCAATGCCAATTCATCTCTGAGCCATTTCTGCTCCCAGTCACTCACCAGGTGTTCCCTTCTTTATCTCTGGTGCCAAAGATGCTGTAGGACCCATCGGGATGTTTGTATGACAGCTGCTTCTGGTAACCTACAAGAACATGGAAGAAGAAGTGCTTCCTAATTTAAAACCAAAACCCTATTCTGTTTGCTATCAGATTTATCTGAAACCACAGTGGGAAAGCATGGAAAGGCAGTACATATCTATTAAGCAGTGGGGGAGCCCTGGGGATGCTTAGGTGGAAGCATGGAAAATCTTGTCCTGCAGAAACACTGAGTGACAGAATAGGCAGAGCTGTATCAGCTCTGTGCTCCAACTAGGCTAACAGGATTAGGATACATGCAGTATCCTAAAGGAGAAAGGGACTGAAAGATGCACCCTCAAAGGAGACAAAGGACGCCCAGCAAAATAGGATAAGGAAAGAAAGAAGATAATGTCTTGATAAGGCAGTCCCTTGGGTCACTGAGTTGTACTACAGCGGCAGTGCTGTGCATGCTGCTGCTNTCTGTGCTCCAACTAGGCTAACAGGATTAGGATACATGCAGTATCCTAAAGGAGAAAGGGACTGAAAGATGCACCCTCAAAGGAGACAAAGGACGCCCAGCAAAATAGGATAAGGAAAGAAAGAAGATAATGTCTTGATAAGGCAGTCCCTTGGGTCACTGAGTTGTACTACAGCGGCAGTGCTGTACATGCTGCTGCTTCCGCTCACTCGCCCTCAGTGGGAATTTCAGCATAAGGGAAGCACAAAACTCTCACCGCTCACTAAGTATCCGATGGCCTTAGCTTTGACCTCCTCACTCAGCTGCCTTGTTTTGTTCAGATAATCCAGGATGTAGATGTTGGGTGCAAACAGGACCATGTTCTGCTCCCCACAACCGAACGGCATCTGGAGGAGCTGGTGCACATTCTGCATGGCAGTGCCCATGATGTCGCCTGGGGAAGAGGAGATGCCAGTGGGGAGTAGAACAACTCATTTCCACTGAAATAAACAGTAATTCCTGTTCTGTAGGCAGAGTCAGGGAAAGCCTAGCTGGGGTTGCAAGCCTGTCTGGTACCACAAAGATTTCCAACAAGCATGAAGCTCTCAGTGCTGACTGAGATTTGTTCTGGGTGCCGAGTGATTTGTTCTGTTTTGCCTTGCAGTCAGTAAAGAAATCCCTTCCCTGCCTCTTCTTACTTAGTTTGAATTGCTCACACCAGAAATACTACCTGTTTTAGTGCCACTTCAAGCAGATACTTCTTATTAGAAATGAAAAGAAGAACCTCTAGGAAACTTCTGTTTCCACAGGAGGGAAGGGCAACAGCTCAGAGATGCTTCAGTGAACGATGTATTGCAGAATTAACAACTAATGCTGTAAAGCGTCACTGGTCATGCAGATGTATCATAGACCACTTCTAAATTGCTATTTTAGGAAAGATAGCGCAGACCCAGCAAGGGATTTCTGGAATGAGCTGAAATCACCAACACTATAAAGCAAAAATCTTATGACTAGTAGTCATGTAACCAACTCCAGGTCCTTTCCAGGAAAAGACTGAAAAGATTCCACTAGAATCTCTGATTTGTGGGTGAGTGAATGGAAAAAAGTCTTACTGGCATGAGTCTGGCTGAGGTCATAACTCAGAACTATGCTAGTTCAGAGAAAAACATTCAAATGCAACAAATTTAAACAGAAAAGTGAAGAAGGATGTAACCAATATTTATAAACTTTCTCTGATGCAGAAAACAGCATTGCTGGACAAGATGAGAATCAGTTTCTTTGCTTAAAAGTTTACCACACAAAGACTGGAAACACATGTCTTGAATCCTGACAGAGCTTTCATTTTATATTTTTACATTTTCTTTCTTTATATGTTTTATTAATTTTATATTTACCAACAACAGAAAAGGAAGCTCTGGCTGATCCTTTCACCACATTTGTAGGTAGCTCTAGACCAACATCTTGAATAACCGTATCATCTGTGAAGAAAAATATTAGGTGTGTTGTGGTCATTTGCATAGGAACACTGGTTATAGCAGTGAAATGCTCCTGGTAGAAATTGCACAGTGCAAAATTGTACACAAGAAGAAGCAATAGAGAGAACCTCACAGCTGTGTCCAGGAACATCAAGGGGCACAGCAAAAACAAAATTGTGAAAAACAGACCAAATGGTGCAGTAACTGTCATTGTGCAACAGAAATCAGTTGAATAGGGTAAGGCTGATGCTCCCAGGCTGTAGTGTCTGTGAGTACTGGGGATTCCCTGTGAGACACTGGGAAGAGCTGATAGGTGAGGGTCAGGGCTGCTTTTGTGCCTCTTTTAGGCAGAGCTTCCAGGAAAATTTGGAAACTGTTTGCAGTCAGCACCGAGATAGTATGGAAGGGAACGTTACATTCCCTTTCCCATTCCTACTAGAAGTGGAAAGCTATGAGCTGCAGTTATCCATAGAACAAAGGACAGCAGTCAAACACGAGTGCAGGAAACACAGAACAGATTTTGCACAAACAACTCATCTCCCTTTGATAGCTCCATAGCAGATTTCCTTTAGCATCTCAGCACTTTTGACTGCAGCGCAGACACTGCCTAAATGACATGCACCAGATTACACAGGAAGTTTGTAGCAGGGAATTGAACTGTAAGCACTCACACTAGCTGCCATTCAGACACTTCTGGGGAAAAGGGGAGGAACAGCATCAACAAGCACTGCAGGAAAGAGTGCAAACTCCAACCTTCCTTTCAGTTCCACTCAGGACAGCAGTATATAAGACCCTTACCTTTTGTACAGATTAGGGAGTTTTGGGTCTTTTCCCTTCTGATGCCTTCAGGCTGCATGGCAATAGGAAGAAGAGACACATGCAGTGGATGAGAACAAAGCATGCAAAAGAAGTGCAGTGACAGAAGAGCCACCTTCCGCCCCATCCTCTTGCATTATAAAACAGCTGAATTGAAGCAACAGTCTACAGGTTCATACTTGCTGTGACTGCTACTAAAAGGGAGTTCTCATCAGATGGAGTCCCTCATTTCCAGTTTCTCCTCTGCATGAGGGAGATGTGCGTTTACCAACACCCATTGATCCTCATGGAAGAGGACATCAGATGGGAACAGACTTGGTCTTAGATTGAACAGCCAGACCCTGCACCAGCCAGATGAAGGTGGAGCCAAGCCAGGAGTTCTTTAGGGAACCTGAAAAACTTTTACTTGCTTTTGGTACTTTTGCTGTGTTTCTCTTTCCTCGTGGAAGGGAGTACAGGGCAAACAGTAAGAGCTGTCAGCATTACCTCAACCAACAGTGTTCTGATCTGGGTATCCCTGTAGTCAATACTGATGTTCCTAGGTGCTTTATCTCCACAAGCTCCATCATCTTTGGTCTCTGCAGTAATGCTGAATACTACATTACCTTAAATAGTAGCAGAAAAGTGGAAAAAAATGGACCTCTTTCATGCAGAATGATGGCTAAAGTAAGAAATCTAATCTGATAATGAATATCTACAGATATTAAGTAGTGCAACATAATGAATGGTCAGTCACTCTTTGTGGGACATATGGGCAGAGAACTGATCTCTGAAACTGGGACTGATAAACATGCTGCGGTTGTGTAGGAGCTTGTTAGTCTGGACAACTGGAAATACCAATGGTAGACCAAGTTCTCCAGGCTGGAAGATAAGGTTTTTCAGGTGAGGTATAAATTGATTAGTATCAATCTCAGGACAGAAAAACAGGTAGATTCAAAGGTACTTACCAATTTCTTTGGGGTAAATATTCCAGACATAGGTCTTTCTTTTCTTGGCACATACACATCCATCATTCTCTGGGGAGATGAGTTTGGCCTGATAATCAAGGGAATCTGACAGCAAAACATTAATCTGAGAACAGAAAGAGGAGTGTGATGGGATGAAGGTGTTGTACCATAGGCAAATGGTGCTTTATTGTTAGAGGGGAATGAGTTAATCGTGTAGAGCAGATTTAAGGCCTGGGATGATGGTGTTAAGTGAATCATCCATCACGTGTAACCTTAACAGTAATCCGTTTTGCTTCTCATTACATTCTCCATTGAGATTTTAAATATCCTATGCATGCATATGATTCCTGATCACGATATTGAGTTATGTTCTGTTGAGCTGGTGCTAATGGCTCTGAAGTAACTCACAAGGAAACCACTGATATTAGTGTTTTTTCTTCTGTTCTTGTAGGAATACTTGAAAGTATTGAAAAATAGGTTAAAAGCTGAAAATCTCAATAAAGGAGATATTTTTTCTAGGATGTTTAAAACCCTAGGCCTTTTAATTTTGTTAGGTCAAACTGTTAACAGAGTTTGGAAAAAAACATTCCTAAATGGTGTCTTGATTTTTACTCCTTTGATGGTGATCTCCTTGTGAGACTGGAGAGCTGATTTTCAGCATTCAAATGAAGTAGAAGAAATCTAGACCCTACACTTGCCTCTTTTTTTCAGGATTCCTAAATACAACATAAGAAACAATAAGTCAAACAGAAGATCATTGTTTTTCTTTCTTCAAGTATCCTTTAAACCATATGTAAGCTCCCTCCATGCAGACGTGCAGTGCACCTGTGGTCTGGAGGCATTTTGTCTGGAAAGTACTGAATATTGAGTGTACAATACCCCAGTGTCTGGGAGCAGTAGAGCCTCTAGCTAGACAGATACTCTGTAGGGCAAGTACTGGACTTCTGTGCTCTCTGTGTTGGTACTTCTGAGAACTTTCACCTCAGAGAAGAAGGGTTTATCTACTCTCCGCTTCTTGCTCTTCCCATTTTCTTCTGTTTGGCAAGCACAAGCCCTTCGCTTCTTCACACTTTCACATCTGTCCCTAAAGAAAAGTCCCCACTAAAACCATTGATGGTTTGCATGACTGTGGATTGTGAATGGTACTCTGAAAAGCATTCATTTCCTTCCTCTGTAGAGAGACAGATGCTTACACACCCAACCTAGTCACAGTTCACACAGATCTCCCTCTGCTTTGTAGTGGCTTAGGAGAACAAAACCAGTTAGGATAATCTATCAACAGATAGAATGAGCAACACCTTAATCCAAAGCAGATTCAGATCCAATCATCTACACCAATCATTTTGTTGCTTTTTTTCAGACTACAAAGACTGCAGCTTCTTTGGAGATGGGATAAGTGCAGGCAGAATTACACACCTTAATGCAGTGGTCAAGGTAGCTGAAAACATTGGCTCTAAGCAGAAAATCTTCTCCTCGGATGATAGAGTATGGCAAGGTCAAGTCCACAAAGAAAGGCTGGAAGGCTGTCAGGGTGGCAGACACAGACATACCAAATCCAACTAATTCTTCCACACAGAAGGCACTGGCCTTCCATTTGGTGATGGTATCAGGGATAGTGTATGAGATGCTGGCTTTTCCAGTAGAGCTGATGGGAATGGACAAAGGATGAGTTTAGAAAGGTTAAGTTTCATATACCTTGCTTCTCAGTAGAGGCAACGGGTTTTGAAAATCAGCACTACCCATATTCTGTTTGCAGAAATTCCACATCCACATCCTCCCAGAACTTATCACCCTAATCTTCTGAGAAAAGCCCATTTGCAAGCTCTTCTGCCTATCATTTCTCTGAGTTTGGAAAGAAAACTCAGAATTCTTGTTTTGCAGACCCATATTTTAAATAGAGGTGTATCTCTTCTTAGGAAGGCGGTATGACTCATGGTACAAACATTGTGGGAATAGATGTCTTTGGGGACGGTAATTTTAGCATGGAAAAGAGGAGGGTGGGTAGTCAGGTAACAATGGAAAAAGCTAGGTCTTCCAAACCAAAAGGTAAGAAGAGGTGGCAAGGAATTGCCACCATGAGGGGGGATACTTAGTAACTCTTCAAAGCAAGACAAAGAGAGGGAAGAAGGAGTACTCACTTAATTAGGACTATATCCCAAATCCAGGTTTCAGGGAAAAACTCCCTAATAGTCTCAAGGATGAGTCTCTTTGCACGTTCCTCTCTAACAACTTCAGCTAATAAGAGATAATGGGAATTTAGTCAAACCTGGTTCATATAACACAGACTCACAGAAAGGACAGGTTTTAATATGCATGGGCCAGTATGAAGGATGATTAGTGTTTACCCATCCCTTTCTAACTAAGGCTATTGGTAATGCCACACAAATATTATTTAATGTGACCAATGTAACTCTGAGCTAGGTATAACCTGATATCACAGAGAAAGAAAATCTTACTGGAAGTGCTTTTGTCTCCAGATATGAGCACGAGACCTAGGGCTAGAACTCACATTCACTTGGCCCTTAGATCTGTTTGCTGTCCACACTGTTGCACTGTCTTTTCAAACAAACTCTGCTCAGACAGAATCCATGTCAACAGTGTTAGTTTTGTGTGACACTACCGATTGCCAACACTTCCCTGCATGAAACTGGAGATGAATCAGAAGTGTAGACCTAAAAGGCTTTTGTGGGCATTGACCATTATCCTAAGCCATCTCATTCTGTGCCAGACAATATCAATACCAATGCGATTCATGAGTACTGTCCATGTCCATGCCGCATGAATACCACTTCATTTAAGGTGAAAACCAGTGTCTTTTTCCTGTCCCCTATATTACCTGATGATTTGGCATGGTGTGTAGAAGCCATGAATCCTGCATTCAGGAAATATGGCAGAGGTCTTACAGTCTCACTAGAACACACAACTGGTTGACGAACCTTTGAATTGGTAAAAAATTTCATGCCCATATCCTGTAAAAAACACATTTCTGTGTTAGCTGTATTGATATTGTAGTGAAGGTTTATTCCATTCCTCCCTCTTCCCATTATTGCCTTTCCACTGCAGAGGTGCCCAGCGACATAGATGCAGAGGCTTATGGGAGCTTTGTGCATGCTGGAAAGTCACAGAAGGCACCAGAGTCAATTGATAATACATGTGCACGAGGAGAGTTTGTCATGTATGAGTTTTACTAACAAACAGCATCATTTGCAGAAATATCTAAGGCTACGTAAGTAGAAACTCACTTCAACGGATTCAAGTAATGTGCAGGACATTTACCCTGAGGAACTGATACACATCTGGGCCTAATCCAGACATTACAGGTGTGTAATACAAGCCTTTGTGAAAGATGTTGTCAGATGAGACACAAGGGTCTTGGGGATCATCTTCTAGATTGAGCCCATTGAAGACGTAGCCTTGAAAGTCTTGCAGGGGGTGCAGGCTGTATATCTGTGAGGAAGAAGGAAACAAAAACCTGTGTGTGTGTAAAGATCAATTCTGATTACACCATCATGTGCTGCTAATTGCCAGAGTTTAGATGTTGGCCTGTTTGAAACAATGCTCTGTTCCTGGGATTGAAACCTGCCTGAGCAGCTGGGCCCCGAGGGTGGCGATCAGTGGCACAAACTCTAGTTGGAAGTCAGTAACTAGTGGTGTACACCAGCGGTCAATATTCGGTCCAGTCCTGTTCAACATCTTTATTAATGATCTGGATGATGGGCAGAGTGTACCTTGCAAGTTTGCAGAAGATACAGGACTGGGAGGAGTGTCTGATATGTCAGAGGGTCTTGGTGCCAGAGACCAGTCACTAGTTAAACCAAATTCCACAAGAAAGACAACTTCCAAGTGCCAAGGAACAAAAGTTCTCTGCTGCCTGTTACTGATGGTTTATGACCAGCACATGCAAAAAGCAGTAGAAGTCTAACACAGTCTAACACTCTCAAGTGGAGAGACACTGTAATGGAGGAGGAGGAAGCAGTGCTGCAGTGGAAAGAGATAATGCATTTGTTTGGGCAGCTTACCATTTCGGCAGACAGCTCTGTCTCAGACTTCCGGAGCAGCATGCTCTGATCCACTGCCGTCACAGCACAGAAGGAGTTCGCAGCAGCTTCAATGACTAAACTGACATTGGAAGCTGAGCGCATCTGCTTTTCAGAGAATTGCAACTGGACCTGGAATTTATCAAACAGATGTTGGTACGGCTAATCCCTACTGCTCAGGGCTGCTCTGGATGTGAGTGTGAATGGAGGGCAAGAAGGAGAGTAGAAGGCTCTTCTGTTAAAGCACAGATAGCCTGCCTGGACAAGGATGTCTGGTCTCCAGTGGGGTCTTAGGCAATAAGCACATTTAGACTCTTGTGATAGCTTAAATGAAGCCTACCTCAAATGATTTAAAATAAAGTGTGATTCTGTTGCTGCTAGTATCAAATCAAACCTTATTATGACACAGATTGCATGTAATAAGCACTACAGTGAGCAAATAATATTTTTACTAGGTCCATGGCTCACCTTAGGAAATATAACACAGATTCTGTTTTGAAACTATTCAGAGTAAAATCTCGTTCACATTTGTGTTAGATAAGAGGGAAAAGGTAGGAGGGGAAGATCGCATTGGGTAAACTGGGACATTTCACTTAACCTCATTTGTTTTGCTTTCTCCTAAATTTTCATGGTTTTTAGCTGAAAATTAGAAAAATCAGAAGAACTGAAGATTAGAAAAATCTTAAAGGTGAAGTCTGATTTCAAAATCACAAATGAAAATGTTTCAGTGGAAAAAAACATGGAAAGAAAACTTCGACTCCAGATTTTTATTTTTGCTTTCTTTTCCATATGTATTTAGTTCTGGTAAACACAAATAGCATGTTTCAAAAAAAAAGTGTAAAAAATTGGATTAAATAATAAAGTGGAATAAGACTAAAGTGTGTCCGCTATGTTAAAGAACAGACAGTCTAAACTAAATAAGACACTAACATAGTTCAAGAGAGGCAGGAACCATTTGGGGGTAGTGTGGCCTTCCCGAAAAGTAGTTTTTAATATTAAAAGAGGATTTACCTTTTGGTGATAGTGCCAGGAGATGGTGGTAGAGGACAGATATAAGCAAAAAAGGGAAAAAGGAGAATGAAGAGACTAATGCTGAGAGAAGTGAATGGAAACAAGAAATAAAACTGGAAATCTGTTGTGAATGTGTGCAGAAAGAAATTGTATTTATCTGACAGCAAGTAAGACTTGCCGTATCTTAGTGCCTCCCACCTTGTTTTTGAAACACTTCTCAACTGGAAATCGGACACTGTCTGCCACCAGTTCCTTAGCAGGGTGTAAGGTGTATACCAGCAACTGAAGGGCTGGAGCCATTCTCTCATTGATCGCAAGTGGAATGGTGAAAGTGCCATTTTGGTCTGTTAGAAGAGAGAAAGGGACCAATAAGGAGAGAAGTGCAAAGATCTGCTGTAGTAGTAGCCATCCTCAACTAGCATACAGCTGTACGGGTCAGTGGAGCAATCTATAATTAAAAGATAAACTGAAAAATTCTGGATTAACTGGGAGGTGACATGCCAGGGTTTAGATCCAGATGCTCTCAGATTTTTTGTGGATTTGAACACGTGGCCAGATTCAGATATCCCCCTAAGCCAGACACTCATTCCCTACATTATCCTTTGGGAAGATCTTTACAGGACACTTACTTCTTGACTCACATGAAATGAACTAGTTGCTGGACTAAATCTGGCTTTATAGTGATCTTAGTGGTAGTGTTAGTATCACGCACACATGCACGGATGGAGAGAGATACAGCCGTTCCAATAGCTGCTATATACATCCGGNATCTTTACAGGACACTTACTTCTTGACTCACATGAAATGAACTAGTTGCTGGACTAAATCTGGCTTTATAGTGATCTTAGTGGTAGTGTTAGTATCACGCACACATGCATGGATGGAGAGAGATACAGCCGTTCCAATAGCTGCTGTATACATCCGGGAAGTCTTGCCTTGGTCCTCAGTTTAACCACCCCTCTTTTTTTTTTTTTTTTTTTTTTTAAATGCAGAAACATGTATTGGCAACTTAACTTACCGGCTTGGATATTAACTTTAATTTCCCCTGTAAGGACAATCCTGCCTTTTGCCATGCCCTGTGCAGAGAAGAGCAATACATTTATGGGTTGGTAGAGGTTGGAGGAAGAAAGTGGCAATCAAATTCAATGTACATTGACAGGACAATCAAGGCATGTACATTGAGATGGCTTCAAATGCTTAAACATCAGCCTTAGGGCACACTGGATTCTGCCACTGCTACTGCTACTGCTGGGACCCTTGTCAATGGTCAGGAAGCAGAAGAAAAAGAAGGGAAAGGGAAGGCAGAGAATACCGTAAAGAGTTTCTTGGAGGGGAGGAACAAGAACACTGGCCTGAGAAATTATGAAGGTGGTTCCTTGCTATGCAAGTAACACAGCCAGAAATGGGAGTTGTTTTTCCTGAGCAGGTAGTATTGCCAAATCACCTCGGTACTGTTTCTGTCCTTGGGTTGTTTGCCATTGTGCTGGCTGGTGATCCAAAAGCTGGAAGAGCACTCAGTGCCGTAATTGTTGTGGATGAACTGCCAGACAGCTGCCCTGTCAAGCCCTTTCCATAAACCAGGCAACAATGCCACACTCACCACATAGTAGAAATTCATGGTCTTGATGCTCTTGTATCCTTCTGTGTTCAAGACATAGTGCACAGTGATCGTTCTCTTCTGCCCGCAGCTCAGATCTTTCCACAAAGGCTCAATCCTCACAAAACTGCTAGTCCAGGAGTAGAAGCGCTGGATGAAGAGAGATGCATCGAGGTAGGAAGGCTCTATCCAGCCTTCAGAGTGGCACTGGTCACTGGTTTTATAAGTTGCCTGATAGGAGATGGAGTGTGGAAGAAAAGGAAAACAAACATATGTCACTAGGGAAATCATTATCACATACTGACATCAGAACAATGCATACATTTAAGAATTGCATCTAAAGCCGAACTGGTAAGGAAGAAGCAGCACAATGGTCTTGCAGCCTTGCAGTAAGCCATTGGATTGCAACAACTCGGGCGTTTTCCTCACTTCTATAACAGTAATTTTTAAGAGCTGTAGAACTAAGCCAGAGAAAGCACATTTTTATTACCAGAATTCAAACTTCATCACATCTTTTTTGTGTTCAGTTTGAGAGCAGCCATCTCTGTCTTTATTCAGCCTTGTTTTGTACTCACTTTCAGACTGATCTCAGGATCAAACATTTTGGATGTGTCAATGCTAAACTCTGCAACGCCATTATCATCAGTGGTGAAGTTGTCTGTGTTCTTGTTATTGACAAATAGCTGAATAACCTCATTGGAAACAGGAGAATTGTCTTTGTCTACCAGCTTGATCTGCAGAAGAGAATGCAAGACACATTCAGCATGTTATCTTTCTGTACATAGATACTAGTGTTCTGCATTCATTTGCTCTCCACACAGCAGAATTGCTTTTTCTTCTCCCTTCAAAGCAATACTTAAGAACTGAAATATCTTTCTTCACTTTCAGGCAACTACCTCAGCTATCTTATGAATTTTGGAGCAGGAGCTTCCTCAGAATCAGCTACGTCATTGATAACATCCTTTTGTGGAGCAAGAGCTTCTTATGTCTCATCTCTTTCCCGGTCAGTCCCTTCTGACTACACATTTCCAGTTTAAAGATATACTTTCTTTCCTTCATTTTTTCCTTTCTTAGTCTTGAGAGTCTAATGCTGATACTTTCAGTGTCTGAAGGCCTTTTCTCCAAATCTTTGAACAATTTTCTAATTCTGTCCTCACTGTTTCTGCTGTTTATGTGTTAAACAAACAAATAAAAAATAGCAGACACCATTAGGTAAATTCTAGGTTGCTAGAACTGAGCATTCATTTTGAGTTTTTTAAGAAAAATATGGCAGAAATAAGAATATACTAAATACAACCTTAAGGGACTGACTATCCTCACTGTCCAGAAACAGTATGGAGAAAAACGACCTCTGAAACCAAAGTAACAATAGAGAACTAGAAGTATTTAGGTGGATGTTGTCTTCAGTGGGACTGAATGTAACAACAGTGAAGGCATACAACCTATGGCCAGCAACAGATGTTTCATAGTGCAGGGAAGGACAGTGAATGGCATGTGATGGCACCAGGACAGGAACTGAGATCAGCTGCATTTTGAGGAAGTGTGAGTATGAGTGGCTTCCAGACAATAGTTTCCCTGATATGACCCTCAAGGGGTTTTTTTTTTGCACAAAAGCGAAGAAGCTGCCAGAAGCCATTGTCAGCAGCTTTGTCTCTGAGCTGAGACATCCTAGCAACCTACAACATGTCTTTCAGCATGTTTAAACTCTGTGTGTGTAAGAATTTGTGCATTTGAGGAATTCACCGTGGTACATCGCCCCCAGGGATCCTACCACCCCCATCCTCCAGCAAGGGGTGGTAAGGTGCACAGCAATCTGAAGAATGGAGCGGGAGTAGGGACAGAGTGAGAAAGTTATATAGACATCTTCCAGAGGGGAAAAAAACCTTGAAAGACAATGTATTCTCTCCTTTCAGGGCTACTGGTAAGATATTCCCTTTCCTTATCGGCATTGAAAAAAGCTTAACTGAAGGAGAGAGATTTATCCCTAATTTTTAAACCACTGGCAGAGTTATGTGGGATTTGTTATGAAACATAAAATAATAAAACCCATTTTTTTGAGACAGAAACTGTTGTTATTTCCTTGATTTTTATCTTAAATTCCTTTCACTCTTTCTTCCCTCATCCTCCAGTGTTTTTATTAATCTCTGGCTGGCATATGATAGTCAATACTGAAGGGAGAGGCAGTGATTTATATCAAGTTTAAAATGCAAGTTAGAAAAATGCTAGTTAGTAAGTTGTTTTGATTCAAAGTATTTCTGGCAGAATCAAACTCAGAATAAAGTAATGCACTTCAGTATTCAGAATTACCAATAGGGCACTGTATGTGAAGAAAGAAGCATGGGAAGAACACGCCCCACCCCAAACCATCCTCTAAATGTTCCTATCACTCTTGTCCTGTGATTGTCTGTCAGTCATCTTCAACACAAGCCCTCTACGCCCTTGCTTACCTGTCCAAAATAAGGAATTCCTCTTCTGTAGTGGCGGTCCATATTCTCAAATTGTATACTTCTCATCACCCGCGTTATGGAAATAGACTGAGTAGCTGTAAATTGCAGGCCTGTAAGACATGTCCAGAGTCAAGAGAAGATGTACTTCACCTTGCATATAGCTTCATTAGAGTTAGCAGTTGCATGGAGATGGTCACTGTCCTTATCAAAATGGATCTTCTTCAGGAAGACATCCTTGTACTTAGCAGGCAGAGGCTGAATATTTCCTACTCTCCTTTTTGACCACAGCACTATTGCTGTTTCTGACTGTCTATAAAGTATTACCTGTTCCTTTCTCTGTGACAATGGCTTTCACGTCAAGATTCCTCATGTAGCCAATGCGATTTAGCTCAAAGATGTTGGAGCTGAAAACCTGGGAGAGACAGCCCTCTGTCTCCAGCTGGAAAGGGAAGAAAACAAATCCTGTTCCCAAGGAGCACAGCTTTCAAAGGATGCTGGCAATACACAGGACCCTTCTTTAGGGAGTGAAGTCTTTTCCCACTGTTTTTAACATGGTTTATACAGGACTGATGGAGACATCACTGTCTACACTTTTCAGATGGGAAACTGAGTCATGAAGAAGGAACATATCAGTCCTTCTTCAGGCCTGTAGGAAACCAAGAAGAGAAATGAGGTGCCCTGAAGAGATAGCCCCAGCTAGTCATCTAGGCGAATAGACAAGTAGAGTGAATTGCAGCGTCAAGGAGAGAAAGAAAAGCTTGATGAGTGAAGGGAGAGAAGCAGGAACACAGGACAGAGGACAAGCACAAAGAGGAATAATAATTATGTATCATACATCTTTGGTAAATGATTGACAAACTGGGCTTTTCTTGCACCTCCCATGTGAATCAAAATCCCTGCAGACACTGAGCTGGACTTTCCCTTCAACAGGCTGGCCATACGTGTACCTAGGGGGAGAGGAAACGGGTGCATGAGCTGATGCTTGAAAAATCGACTTAAGTTAACATGCAGGAATAGACCCAGGATGAGCAGTGAGCTGGGAAGTCAGAGAATGGAATAGTTTCACAGGCTTTCATCTAACTCTCCTGCTGTTACAAAAAGATAATACAACTCAGAAGGTGAAATATTAATGAGTTCTATTTCACCCCTAAACCCACGAATCAAAACCACATTTTAAATGTAAAAATAAATACCTCTATATGGATGATGGACAGATACGGCTACTGACCAAATTATGATTCTTGGCTCTGCTCTTCAGCTTAGACTGGAGTTCTGGACTCACTGAAATCAAACTGAAACTTCTCATATCTGCAAGGGGATCAAGATTTCAACCCTGGATTCTAAATTATGAGATCTTGGTATTAGAGTAAGCAAGGTCCTTCTGAAGGACTAAGCTTGGAGGGGGAGTTAAATACAGCTGGAACTCTAAGACTCCTGCTAGATATTAACAACACTCTGCTGTATGAAGATCTTCCTCTCAGGTGGGTTATTGGGAGTGGACACATCCTACTTTAGCAGAGAATCTCTCAAAAGATTTATTCAACCCACCAAACACCAGCTGGAAGAGAATACGCATACAATAAAATGAGATGAGCACACAAGTAACTGAAAGCTCCAACCACCAAGTCAACCCTATACCAATCTCTTCTGAGGCTCTGTTTATTTGCATCTCTTCCGTAAGTCCTGTCTTTTTCCCCAGTCCTTGGGAAATTCTTGCTCTTAACATATTTCCTAGCCACTCTGCACCTGGTACTTACACTCCACAGACTTTCACTGTGAACTCTGAATCCAGAACTGTAAGGCTTTCTGGTGCAGTGACTGTGACATCAAATTTTGGCAACACTAGGACAAAGAATAAAAAGAAAAAAACCAACATTGGCACATTGTAAACTTGCAGGCCCTCCTGAGATGGAAGAGAAAATGAGGCTATATATCATCAGTGTTAGGCACAGACGAAATGGGATCTTAGAACTGGGGTGCCAAAATTGTTGAGAAGTGGCCTGACCTGTGAAGGCTCACTAAAGTATTTCTACGAATCTTCGAAGAGAAGTCCAGGACTTCTGAGGTGAATCCTGTGATGTCTGGATACCTCGCAGAGCCTTGGCCAAGAAAGTTCATGGACTTGGCTGGGACAAGGTTAGTTTGTCACAGTGAAACTTGCAATCAACTTATTGATTTGTTATGCAGATTATTTTCCTGGCTGAATCTGTGCAAAATGGTTAATTTCTCTTCTTTGCCTTTTTACTGTTCTTTTTTCCCCCTCTGCAGTTCTTAATGACAAATAATTGAGGTTGCATTTGCCAGCAAGCTCTTTGAAGTTTTAGCAGTCAAGTGTTGATTGATAGGGGCTTATCTCTAATAATGTTTTCTACTCTGAATAAGAACAACAGGTGGCATTTACCATATTGCTCCACAAGGAATGAGTGATTTGTTTTATCTCGAGACTTCTTTACTACAATAATTTTGTAGTTCCCCAGGATAGGGTCTTCAGCCAGTGGGAATTCAATCTGGATAATGTTCATCTCTGATGTCACATTTTGCCACTGAAAGATCCTGTTGCCCCATGGATCCTGAAGAAAAAAAGAATGCAGACTCACAGTTTGCTTGCCTTGGAAATCTGTTGCTACTTGCACACAAAAGCAGAAACAAAGAAGAAAATAGGGCAAGTGGCTTTAACCCATTGGGGAAGCTGTGTAATGCATGTGCATTGAGATAAATTATGCCTTTGTACTCTGATTATTAATGTTGCTAGATTATCATCTGTTGATCTTAGGCATCCTCTGCCAGTCTAAGTATTAGTCTCAGTCATCAGGGGAATACTGCTCATGCCTGCTCTTTTGTAAGTGTTGCCCTAGTTTTGTGTCAAGGGGGAAGAGAAAGAATGTCTTCGTGCTTCCCCTTCAGCGGAGCTTATCCCACACAAACCTTGGCCTTTAGCAACCCCAGCTTTTTTCATCTGCTGGAGGAAGGAAAGAAGCATTTATTCTGCATTTACTGAGGTGTCATTTGCCTCTGAGTATATTTTATGTTAGTAAGAGTAAAGAAAGCTCATTCACAGCATTTCCTTGAACTCCTTAAAGAACTGACTGCAGAAAAAAACAAAATATCTTTGTTTCACTGCAAACAAAATAAAGCCATCTGACTTAATGGTATAACATGAAAATTTGCAAGAATGCTATTTAGAGGTGAACTGCAATTGCTGTTTTAAAAACCACCACAAAATGCTATGGAAGTGTTTACATTGCTAGTAATTGTACCCACAGTCTATATTTGTTCATAGTTTTCAGCAGTACTTAAATTATGAAAAGATATACCCCAAAATAAGTTGAGCAAACTGGAGGAGGTGGAGAGGAGTCAAAGACAGGCATAGGAACAGTACAATTTTTGACCACTGAGATGAATATAGGTATGCTTTCCACGTTAGTAAAGCTTGAACAGCATTCTGGAATTTTATGAAGTTTCTGGCAGTGTACTCAGGAGCAGGATTTGACTGTATGTGGACACATACAAACTGATGTAAGCACATGTGCTCTAGATTTTATTTTTGCATGTGTAAAACAATACAAAGAGAAAAAAATTCTTACCTGAATTGCAATCAAGGGGTACTGAAAGAGAAAAAAACAAAGTGGGAGATTAGGTAGCTGAACAAATACAAATTAATTTTCCCCAGGACTATGAGAAATATTTAACCAATAATCAATATAATACCAGTAATTAGAGATCTTTATCTCTTATTTTAAACAGTTTAATAGCAATTTTACTTCAATAATAAGATTACATAAACAGAATACATGAAATGAGAATGTTATGGCAGTTTCTGATGATAGTGGATTTAGTGCAATCCCAGAGCAGCTGACCAAGTTATAGAGGTGCATCTAAACTGTCATTTGGGCTTCTCTGATCTTATATCCTCACTCTGCTTATTAGCACCAGCTCTTTCAGTAACACCGTGCTGTCTTCTGCATTACAACCACATGAGAGGAGGCCGATAAAGACTCTTCCATCTCTTGACTTACGTACTATGAGCATGAAGTCAGCTTGCTGGCAATGAAAAAAGAGCCTCTGATGAGATAAACAATTGTGGTAACAACTTTCGCTTTCATTTCCCCATTTCTAAAATGGTCAAAGTACCAGGTGGATGTCTTACCCATTTTTGCAAGCAACAGTTGCCGAACAGTAATAGCAAGAGACTGAACCATGGGGTCTCTGGTCAGAACTAAAATAATGTCTGCAGCAACAAAGTGGAGGGGTTTTTGAGCCTTGTTCCCAGCAATCGCAGGAGGTGTTGTGTCAAGAATCCAACCTGCTACATACTTGCACTCTTCCCTGTGGCTCTAATGTAAGGGTGGATCATAGCATGTGCTTAGGAAATCATGTTAATTCTTTGGCATTAGATCTCTGCAGTATCTCATTTTATCCACAGCAACTGTTTATTTAAAATTTGTGAAGAGGTTGTGTCCCAGGAATTTTAAATACACGGGAATATTTCTGGCCACTCACCATCTCCTGAACAGGTTTAAAATCAAAATCCAGAGCAACAACACGAAACATCACTGGAAAGACAAGGAACAGAGTGATCACATTAACTGTAGTTTATTTGGATGAGCATGATGTTTTGCATTCATTAGTACACCAAGTTTCACTGGATCTTCTAACAACCCCACTTGCACAGGATGCAGGTAATAAAATGGTAAATGAATCCTACACAGACTTTGCCAAGGGGACCTTTCCCCAGCATCTAATTCTCATACCCTTTCATGAAAGTTTGCTTAACCTCAGAGCAAGGGGATGACCAGATGAATAAGAACCGCTGTGCAGTCAGTCAGTCTCAAGTGACAGCCACAACTCTTTCAGTGGCCATCGGCATGATGTAGGCAAATTTGTTCCTCTTCATTTCCCCGTCTCTAAAGCAGGGTTTGTTGCTTTGAACATATGAAAGTTCCAAATATTACTGGAACTTGGTGAAATGCCAGTTTTTACTAATGCAGTTAAAATTCCCCTTAGTTCTGTTTCTTCTCATCTTTTTTTCTTTTGTTCTCATATCTTTTTTTTTTTACAAGAGAAAAAGTGAAAGGAGAATGATGAAACAAAACACAACGAAAAACATAAGAACATATTTCAAAAATGTCCTTACAAAGCATTACCTTTTCATCATTTAATTTAGTCTGCTACTTCCCTCACCTCAAAACCAAGCCATTTAACAAATAATCAAGCCAGGTTTGGTGGACCCCTTGGTGGCACCAAATTCTGATTGGTAAGCTTTCCTTTGTGCTGTCTATCTATGTAGATAGAACTCATACCTGATCAAAGTATGGCTGATCCAGTCTAACGGCTACATTATTTGGCTGACCTCTGGAAAGAAGCATTCTTGTAGTGTTTCCTACAGTGTTCTAGCTGTGTGCTAGTAGACTTAAAGCTTCGAAGTGAATTAAGAAATGGATCCAGATAAATGGTTCTTTGCATACATGGAGCTCTGTTCCATGGCCAGGTGAGAAGTATGGATAGGGGAATAGCATAACTTCAGGAAAAACAACAACATGAAAACGTGAAGTCCAAAACTATCAGAACCCAGAAGGTAAATAGGATGACTTTTGTCTTTGAAAACTTATAATTCACTATGCAATAATGGATTTGACTCTTGGTCTTTAGACTGTCCAGCATCACAGACAGAAGACTATGGAAGCATTGTTTTATGCCAGCCACTTAATTAGTGATCTAATCACCTCTTTCCACTGTCTTGACCTATCACCAGTAATGAAACAGCAGCAGCTAAAGCTCCCCTTTTCTGTCAGCTGGGAAGAAGTGACAAAGAAAACAAGAGACACCATGGGATGACAGTCTCCTGCCATCCTGAAGATGAATCTCTGAGCTCCACAGCAAAAAGAATATAATGAAGAAACTGCCTAAACTGTAGCTCAGTCTGAAAAAGACCAGGAAGAGAAATTCTATCTGAAGAAATCTATCTGCTTCCTAAGGGACTTGTTATAAACTGAACAGATATTCACCACTCTGTCCTGGTTTGTAGATGGGTTTGTCTGTCTGCACGAAGACAATGCTCTCCCTGTTCCAGATCATCACTGACCGCCGCTCTTCTAGGTTGACTGTGGTGCCCTTGGCAGAGAAGGAAATGAAAGCCAGTGTGGTAGAATTGACAGGAGGAATCTGTGAGGAAACAGAAAAACAAGGGGAGGTTGCTAGTCTGGAAGTAATTTGCTCCAGAACCTATTGAACAGCTATACTTGTGGCCTGGGCTCTTACACAGAGACACCCATATCACTTAATCACCTTCCATCACCTTTCTTAGATCTTTCTTGTTTCTTATGTCTATTAAAAATACCTCCCTGTCTGTTACTATATATCTCTCCTTAGCTTCTTTTTTCCTTCAACAAGTCTTATTTCTTCTGTTGCTTGTTCCTGTCCTGTGCTCTCTGCTCTAATTTTCTTGTCCCTCCTTACATTTCTTTTCCATTGGGACATAAATTAAAATTAATTTACCGTGAAGTTGAAGCACTGTAGACCATTGCTTTCTGTCATGGTTTTCTCAAAGATAGTGGTGTTAAGAGCACGATATTCTAGGATGACTCTGACAGTTATTGTCTCATTGAGGTCAAGAAACTGCAGGCAAACCTGACCAGGAGAGTCGATTTGGAGGACAGCAGGCACCATCAGGACATACTGCCTGTGAGATCCAAACATCAAAGCAATCACATCATAAAGAAAGGAGAAACAGCCTCAACAGAATGAAATGAATACAAAGCATTGTTATTTTTCAATACTCACTGATTAGTTTAGACTAAACATAAGACACTCTTCCAGTCCCCCTCACTCCTGCCCAGCCATTCCCAACCAGCCTAGCCCTGGGTTCCCCACACAGCTCTGCTGGCATCCCAAACTCTTGCCCTTTTGCCCTTTATCAGAGTCCTGGACCCACCTGCTTTTAGCAAAGAACAGTGCTGTTACTGCTGCTATTGTCTTTTCTGAACACACGTGTCAACTTCTATGGAATTTCTGCAATAGGCAGAAGGTCTGCTCCATATTAAATGAGAACTTGCCATCCTCATTCCAGTTTAACTTAGCTCTCCAGACAGAAAAGACAAGTCACGGCAGTATTTAATATTTAAAGTAAAAGTAGTGGCACTAATTAGCACTGCCTTTAAAGCCTTATAGTGAATATAATTAGCAATAATATGGTCGTTCTTACGGCTTGGGTTCCTTTGCAGCTGTTACATGCAGGAGAAGAATAGCCAAAAGAAACTTCGTGCACATTTTTCTCACTGGGAGAAACAAGAAAGAGATAAGCTCTCTTCCCAAGAAACAATTCATTGCCTGCTAGTTTAACAGCTCTTCAACATTCCTCACAGTGCTCCAGAGGAAAGGACTCAGCCCTTCAACTCCTCCCTGGCTCCTTCCTTACAAGTCAGTGCCTTTATAACTGCAGCAAGGGGTGGAGATCCCGGTGTATCCTACTGCTTGCAAGAACCGCCCCTAATCCTTCTGGAATCTAAACCAACCCGTCTTCAGACTGTAACACTTCATTGCAGTTCTCTGAATGTTTGCGCAGAATGTCTTTAGTGGTCTTGTTTTCAAGGTGAGGGGCTTTGCTTTTTACATTGATGGTTGGCACAGCACAGAAAAGCGCAAAATAACCTAAACCAGAATAAGCCTGCCAAATCTGATTAATATTTGAGGGTTTTCTACATCATTCTTGGAATTTACCATCTCGATTCATAGTCTGGGTGAAGTAGACTAACTTTCTATACTTTGACACCTGATTCTGGTTAAAATAATGTATTGACCTCTCTTTTCTCTTGCTTCATATATATTTTGAGTATTGATGAGATGGAATAATAGAGAAGCCAGAGACAGAGAGAGATCCAGAAAATCTTAATTATTTCTACCTTGGCCATTGAGCATTTTGCAGTGGTGTTGAAGTTTGATTCATTTCAGCTTGAAATTAACCAGTCAATGGGTCCATATAAATTTACAAGTGCTCCAGGTTCATAGTTTTTACACCTGTGTGGAAGCTAATTGGGTTTTTTTAAGGGGGAAAAAAAATCTGCTTTCAATCAAAGACCTTATTTGAGGATAATAAAAAAGGATTACCTCCTTCTTTTGTTCTCTTGTGGTCTGAAGAGAAAATAAAGCATTCTGTTCTGCTCCCCAGAAGAAAAGCAAAGCTGGAAAGCAGTTGTTTGATAACTATTTCATTTTTTCCCATTTGTGTTGATCCTGGGTCTGGATGAGAAGAATTTACAAAGTCACATTTCTTCAGAGTAGCCTGTATGTGCTGTGCTTTGCATTTGTGGCAAGAACAGTGTTCTTAACAAACCAGTGTTGTGGCTGTTGATGAACAGTGCTTGTACAGTGTCAAAGCTTCCTCTCTCTCCAACCTCCCATCCAAAAGCCAGCAGGCTGGGGGTGGGCAAGAGATTGGGAGGGGACACAGCTGGGACAGCTGACCCAAACTGACCAAAGGGATATCCCATACCATATGACATCATGCTCAGCAATAAAAGGTGGGGTAAAGGAGGAGGAGGGGAGACATTCATGGTTATGACATCTGTCTTCTGAAGCAACTAGTATGTATACTGAGGCCCTGCTTCTCTGTAAGTGGCTGGACATCTGCCTGTCAGTGGGAAGAAGTGAATAAATTCCTCCTTTTGCTTCTCTTTCACGTGCACCTTTTGCTTTCCTTATTAAACTGTCTTTATCTCAACCCATGAATCTTTCTGCCTTCCTTCTATTCCCCCATCCCCTGGAAAAGGACAGTGAGCGAAAGGTAGGGTATGTGCTTGGCTGCTGGCTGGGGTCAACCCACCATTGCATGTTATCAGCATGGTTAAATTTTGTAGACCTGAACCAGAGAGATACGGCTTCAAAGGCAGAGTACCTGCATGGGAGCATGCTTTTCTCTACTCTTCTGATAGGTTGTATGACTTTGTCTTCTTGTTTCTTGCTAGTGTGTAATGCAGAGAACGGTAGCACCTGCCACATAGGGCAGCTCTGAAACTTTCTTCACTTATGTTTTCAAGTTTTCACAGAAGTATCAAACCACATGAAACTGGAACAGGGTAGCAGCAACAGGTGGTCCCCCAGAAGTCTCTCTGTGACGTAATGTTGTTGCTTAGACCGCAGACAACAGTCTGATCTTCTCTGAAAGCCCAGCTCATTGTAATTTCTATTAAAACAGACCTCTACCAACTTCTACAGTTCAGGAGCTTCACTAGGTATCAGGCTTGATTTTCTCTGCAATGAGATACCCACACCAGGAGCTGTCAAGAACCAAAATTCACTGACAAAGGCTTGAATTTGAGTTGACATTGTAAAAATTTAGATGATCAGTATTGCATGTTCTTGTTCTTCCTGGCTTTCTCAGATAGTTGCAAATTTTTTGCAACATAATGAAGTATTCATCCCAAACAAGCCAATTTGATAATCATCACAATCTGCATCCTTATGCAACAAGAAGTTTTCTGAGGCTAATTTTGAAAGTTTAATCAAAATATCAAGTGGGTTAGGTGACATTCAAAAGTTTTATAGATAGAGGTTAACTGTGTATAACTTCCTGTCGCAATGAGCAGGTCTTTTGGCCCAAATATAGATTGGATTGTAGCTTTGGTTAGAAAGTCCACACTCATATCTCCAAGAACTGGCACTACTCATGATGCCTTTGGTGCATATATGCTTTCTGAATGGTATCCAAACAAAGGACAAAAACAATGCATGCATCGTATATCCAAATAAATCACTGCACTAGTTTAAACTCTCCACTAACCCGAATGGACAAGGTGCATTTAGTAATGAAATAAGCAAACAAGAAATGCAATTATCTAGAACAGAGAAGTTATTGGACTAATACATTTGCAATCAAACAAATAGCCTAGATGTAAAAGTCACTACACCTTCTTGCAATAAAGGAAACTAGAGGTCAGCCCATCTTCTTGGCTATAACATACAGTAATTCGTCTTTCACAAGAAAGACAAATTCATCACCAGGTTGGATGGGGCTTCGAGCAGCCTGGTCTAGTGGAAGGTGTCCCTGCCAGTGGCAGGGGATTTGGAACTAGATGATCTTTAAGGTCTTTTCCAACCTAAACAATTCTATGGTTCTATGAAAATCAAACATTCCATTTGATATAACAAAAGGGTTGTTTTCAGGACAGATATTTATAAAACCCTTGACATTTGGGTTTTCTGATTTGTTTTGTTTTTCTTAGTGCATCTCTTTGCTCTTCAAATCCTGCCCATTTCGTTTAACTCATCTGTATATGTGCAAGAAATTTGTGGAGATTGCCCTATAGTGAAATTAGAGATGCTACTTCACCACCAGGTCAAGAGACTGTATTTGGGATTCTCTTCTTTCCTCATAGAATTAATTCAGATGACTGCACCTAAGTTAACCTAAACCTCCTCCCCACACATACTTACATAGAAGGTGTATAAGATGCTCTCCTTAGTCTGCTGTCATTGAGATTTCTTGGCGATAGGTTGCTGTGCTTTGTAACACCACCATGATTCCTTCCCAGAAGATTTTGGAAGAACTTGTTGATCTTTCTGGGCATATATGAGGAACTGTGAAGTAATGTTGCAGAAATATCTGTATACAGATGGATTATCTTGCATTGTTAAATGAAAATGAGCTGTTTTCCAGCTTAGCTTTGAACGTCACCTAAGCCATAACTTCAGACTTCAGCTAGTCTTGTTTAGTAGTAGCACCACACTCAGATAGATCTGTGAGTTTGCACATGGAGATCAGTGAGAGGGAGCCGTGGCAACAGTAGAAAAAGCTGATTGATTTAGTTAACTTTGTGAAGAAACCTCCCACCAGCTGGGTATAGATAGCTGTCTGCCACTTAAACAGCCCTGCTGCAGGCATAGTTAGACTGCAAAAATTATGCCTTTATGGTTATGGTTTGGATTATTTGAGACACTGGATATGTTCTATCAGTAAAAGCTTATCTTTAGACATAAAAGCTGTTTTGATACGATAGACTATAGTAATACAACTCAACTGCAAAATTTTCTTCATAGAGAACTGGTTAGTGATTTCTGTGTCAAAGAATGACCTGACCTCAAATTTCACTCACTAGTATTACAAAGAGCCCTATTTCGTTCCTGTGGGAGTAGTAAAATTGCTCTAGGAAAATGTCAGTAGTCCCTGGAGCTCCATGTTTTCTCCTCTTTTTGCAGTATTTGTAGCTGCTCACATTTCATTTCATTTCATTATGGTACTCTTTCTTACTCTTGCAGTTTATTGTCATCACCCAAGCTTTCTTTGCGCTTGACTGGAGCAGTGGAGGAGAGGAAAGTGCTAATTGTGTGGCAGTTGGCACAGCCTTGCAAAGGAACTTTGAACTAGCTAGCTAAACACTGCAGTAGGTAGTGGCATGACATCTGGCACAGCCCATTTGAGGAGTTCCATGATTGCCTTGCTAGCAGCACCCCAGCTGGCAGTCCAAAGCCAACTTGGATAGGTCTGCAAGAGCTGTAGCCATATCTTTGTGGTGCAGACACTGACGCCTTTCTTGTAAATGGGTTAATTACGGCATTCAAAGGAGGATCATTACAAGCTACAAAAAATTAATTGAAAAGCACTGAAGCGATCTGTGACTTTGACTATGAGTGCTTCCTATAAAACCTTCTTTAAGTAGATAAGATTAGATTGTAACAATTTGTTTAGGCATAGCAAAGGTCGAAATGCTTGGTTTGGCCCAGGTGGTTGGGGAACAATGCTGAAACATGGTAACTACAGGTAAAGTCCTGCTTGGTCAATAGGGTCTCCAATCAAGCATGCCAAATTTCTTTCATTGTTCTAGGACACGCGGGCCCTGGCAAAGTTCTGTAGCAGCTCTGCAAGCTAAGAGGATGGTGAGCTCATTAAAGAAAGTAAGTGTATCCCTAGAGGAACAGTCACAGCTTGAAGTGATTTTGATGAGGGGTGAAATTTCTTTCAACAAAATGGGGGGACAGGGAAGGTGCCAATTTGTTTCAGTGGTCTATGATGTTTTCACTCCTGGAAAAGGCAGTAGTGTAAAAGATGGTATGCAAAGGTCAGTCAGTTGCAAGGATTCTGTTACACCAGTGACTCATGTTGATGTGGATGGGTCATCCAGAACCTGTTTTCAAAACTGACACCTTTATTCTCCTATGGGAAGAGGCTGAGGTCTGAGCAGGAATAGCTCTGTGGGCTGAAGTATTTAGACTGTCTTTGCAGTGCGGTTTCAGCAGTAAATGTGCCAGTCAAAGATGAGTGTATCTGGAATCTGTCTCCTGTCACAGCACCTGCATAAGCCTGAGAGTGGATGCTAGTATACTAATTAAATCTTTCCTAGTTGTACACGGTTTACGTGGCAGAGCTCAGGCTAAGCTATAAATGCACTGGTACAGTTAGGCTGTCGAGTTAGTCTGCATGTCTTTTAGGAGTGCTTTGCTGTTTACTGTCCTTGTATGGACAGGATGAAGTGTTATTCAACCCTCCTTTCTGCTTGCTCTTCTTAGGCAGCAGCAAGGGTTGGGTTCTAAAGTAAAGAGGTCACTAATAAAACATCTGAACAAGCCCCACAAAAAGTCTCTGGTACTTACTAAGTTCATTCTGCATAGTTGCCAATGTAAATCAAGTTTTTATTAGAGCGAGGAAAGAAAATACTTCACGAGAGGTATCAAGAGGGGAACGTTTGACAAGTAATTCCAAAAATATAGCTAGTTAAGCCCTCTCCTCTGGTGAGACAACTAGGCTGGTTTCATTCTCCTTACCTAAACCTCCCATGCTAGCAATCAGCTCACAGCTTGTACTGAGAAATCATCTTGTTGACTAAAAGCTGACACAAGCTGCACATGATGTTGCCATGTATTTGCTTTCCTGGCTACCAGAAAGGTACTTGAGGCTAAACCAGCCATCTCTTGCATGCTGAAGACTGCCAAACCCGTTCTCTGACCTTTCAGCCTCTGATGAAAAGCCTAGCTCTTTTTTTCTGTTTCAGAGCTACACACAACTCTCCTCTCTTCTGAGCTGTAACTTCCGCACTCTGTAGTGCAGAAGCATTTGCTTTAAGTTTGGGTGAAAACTTGTGCCAGTCACATGCAGAAAGAAATAGCTGTATGAGGCTTTCATAGTACAATGGCTTTTCTCTTCTTTATGGAAAGCCTGTTTTTTAATTTCATTCTGCAGAAATGCCTCACAAATACATTGTAAGAATAGATTTAGAAATGTTCAAGGCTGCCTTAGTCCCTCTTATTTTCCTCTCCTTCCTTCCACTAGTTTACAGTGGAGCAGTCTTCCCTGAACGATTGCCCTGCTTTGGAGTGATTTGAGAGGGGTGATCCAGGAGTTTTGCTTCCCCTTAGGATCTCAGCCATCAGACTACATAGTCTGCAAGGTCTTTACTTAGATAATTATACCCCTCAAGTCCTTTCATGGTGTTGCAAGCACTATTGACATAACAGATCTGAATCGCCTCTTGGAACAGCAGGCTGGGCTGTCTGTGAGAAGGGAGTGGTGGAGGAGTAATGTCTTTACATGCTTCTTTGGATGTGGCTACATGAATGCAGCTTTGTGGTATGGACCTGGGCCTAATGAAATACCACTTTACCAGGCTTTCTTCTTCATTTCTCTGACATAATTTTTGGGGAAATGCTGTATGGCTGTTCCAGTTGCTCTGTGAAGGGAAGTATGGGTCTTGGTTAGTCACTTCAACGTCATAAAGTGATGTTTTCACACCCAAAATTTCATAAAAGATGTATCTGAGACTTACATCTTTAAGAACAGGTGCTACCCCTTCTCATTTTTTTTCAAGTCTGTCTTCTGTGTAGGCATGATATTGCTAGGGCTCAAATATGAAAAAGATCATGGACTTAGGAGTCTCTTTCAAATGGTTGATAACACCAAATGCTGAAGGCTACAGTCCCTTTGTGAGTATGAGGGCATTGACCAACATCTAGCTTCTAAATCAATATTTTTTGTTGTTGCAAAGGCTTTTTCTTTCCACCATGACATACCAGAAGTTGAACTTGTTCCAGACACATTATGGGAGGTATGCAAATGCTACTCAGAGGCTGCAGCTTTGTCTCCCTTTATCTGTTATTATTATCTACTTGACGGCACAACAATACTCTTGCGTTACCTGGTATATTAATTGTGCTACTTTAAAGATACCCCCCAGGGAGAGCCTATTTGTGCCTTGAACCCCTGACCTTATGCCTGAAAAGTTTTTTTGATTTATTCCCCACACATAAATTCTGTTTCTGCTTCATCTCCAGTTATAATATGTTCTACAGCTGTATATTGAACTACGGAGCACTGCACAGAACAAGCTAGAGGATGTGTCCTTGATGAAGAGCTGTCATTCTTTATGATCTTCTATTGTCTTTCTAAATGATTGAGGCTTCCAAGTCTGCTCAGGGCAAACAAGATGGCCTCAGGCAACCAGGGAGTCAGAGAAAGTCCTCGTTACATAGTTTTCCGTTTTAAAGAACAGGGCGTTTTTTAAGGGCGCTGCTTCATAAATGACCAGTGCTAGGTAAAACTGTCTGCTGGAGAGCACTGGATGGAGATGAGGGAGTGACTAGACTGTGACATCCATGTCTAACGTCACCTGTAGTTGCTAGCCCAAGGGGAACACAAGTGCTTTGCTGTTACGCGAAGCAGTGGCAGAGTCCTGACTGTTCACACCTACGAGGAAAGCTTCCAGAGTCTCTCCTGGCACATTCCATGGACTGCAGCAGATAAATCTCATAGGAACTGCTGGAAGAAGTGAAAGCAGATGGGTGACCTTTTGTTACACTGGAAGTTAAAGAAAAGATAGATTCATGGTAGTTTCAAGGTTCCCAATCATCTTTCTAACTATAGCAATCACACTAAGAAAACATGACTCAGCTGAGTTCTTTTTAAGATAGAGCATGTCGATTGGGAACAAAACTTGATGACATGTTTGGCTGTGACAGCAGAGCCATGGGTCCTGCCAGTCCTGCATAGGGAATCAGCAGACTCAGAATCCTGCCAAAACCCAAGGAGGAGGAAAGGAAAATTCACATTGGCTTTGAATTCAGACTCTAGAAATAGATGGGCACAACACCACCAAAGTCCATGAGAGGCAGCCTCCTGGAGCTGTGCTGAATAGAGAAGAGTCTGTATGATTCGCACTCCGCCTGCGTTGGCGGCTGTACCCCAGGAACTGCTCTGAGTTCAGAATGCTCTAATGTTGCTTCATTAAAGATACAGTGAGGATAAAAAAGTAAAGTCACGATGAATCTTCTTGCTTTATCTGACAAAAATGAAGTGCAGAAGCAGCTAGGCAATGTAGGATCCCCCATATGCGCTCTATAGCCTCCAACATGTAAGGCCTCAGCCTCAACATAACACTTTGCTGGCTTCTTGGGCACTTTGCTGGCTTCTTCATTCTTCTGGCTTCCCTTTGCTCTGACTTTCAGTCATTCTTTTTTCTTGCAGCATATACCAACAGGCTTTGTTGGTTCTTTAAGCTCTTCTGTTGTTTAAGCTGTTTTGTGAGCTGGCAGAACTTTATATTCCTGGAAGAGACAAAAAAGGTCCGGATAACCCCACCACACCAGAGGATTAGTTTGAAAAGAATTATTTAGCAAACCTGCTAGTCATAGCTTGTGTCCAAGACTGACTACAAGTCACGAAGCATGTTTTCAGAAATGCACCTAATGTCGGAACAGAATGACCAGCTTGTTACTGATATTGTTGAAAAAGTTTAAACTTTTTTTAATACCATGGGCAATTCATTTAATCACTTTATGTACAGGCTGCACTCTTCTGATAATCAAAAATAAGAGTCACATACATCCAAGAAACAAACAAGAATCTATCCTGCATCATTTTACTTAGTTTCAGTGCTTCTTCCTAAGTTTAACCTAGTCTTCCTGGACTACATAAATATGAAAGTTAGGGACATGTATGGTTTCACTGTTCCCACTGTTTACAGGATCACGTCTCAGATCATGCTATTCTGTGTCATCGCTATTTGTTTGAGGTAAAAACAGTAGGAGCGTAAGTCAAACAATGCTAAGTCACTAAATCTCATTGCCTCTGGCACTGATCAAGAGCTTCCACAAGGTGCTAAAGGTTTCTTGCTGCTGGTCACTGAGTTGGAGGCATTTCTTGAAGTCTTACATGGCAACCAGATGTTGCTGCTAAAAGAATCAGACTATCATTTAGGCTTTTGAACAGGCAGATCATTTCAAGGACTTGTTTTTATATGAAAATATACATACACAGAAGACTACTGCCTGTGTTCAGACTAAAGAACTGAGTTTAAACATGTTGTATTTGGCACCTAATAAGAAAGTATTTGGCATTTTTGAAGATGGGAGGTGACCCTTGCCATTTTGTCTGATTGATTCACATGATCCTAAAAACTCAGTGTCTGAAGTTTCTGTCAATTGTTACATCTTTTCATCTGGAATTTTAACAAGAAAATCTTTTGGATCAGATTTTCATGTGTTTATTGCAGTCTCAAAGAGTTGCAAGGATCACTGCACCTTCCCAGTGCTTTAGGTGGGAAAAAGTTCTTCACAAGTGTGAACGACACAAATTGCAAAGAACATGGAAACGAGCCTTTTTATTGACTGGTTGAGATAGGACCCAAAAGCTGCATCCTCTGCTTGTGGAAAAGGACAGCATTAACATGGCTTCTACTGACTTGTCTGAAACATCAAGAGTGAGAACCCTTCCATACTCTCAAATTGGTCTCTCAGGCTTAAGTGGCTTTTCTAGAGATTTCTTCTGTACCTGCTCTGCATCTGTTGTCTTTTTGTTACTTCAGCATGTCAAGTAAGATTTTCATCAGTTCTTTCCACAGGAAGGAGTTCCCCTTTGGTAAGGCAATGCTAAGGGTTGAGTGGCTCAGCTGTGTGGAGAAGAGATGAAACACGTAAGGAAAGAAATTGTAGTGTACAACTGACCGAACAATGTCAGTTGAACAGCAGAACAAAGTAACTGCTTGTTACTGCATGTGATAGGTTCTGCTGTGCAACATCTTATTTTTTGCATAATTTAAAAATCAAGACTTTCTTATGGAGCTCATAAATAAATTCTAAGAAAATTTCTTAGGTATTGACATGTATGGGGGAAGAACATGAAACAGCGTAACATGGAAGTAGTCAAATTTCTTAAATTTACTGCATAAGTTAGAGACATATATACAGATACATCACAGCAAATCCAGGACAAACAGCCTCGAGGGACTGTTTTTACCTGTGGCAGACAAATAAAATTAAACTCTCAGTGCAGTGAGAGTGTGGGACATAGTTCTACTTGTCTGACTTGCATTGAGGTTAAGCAAAAACTCCTGAGTTCCCACATGAGCAGCTCTGCATGATACGAGCTCCATGAGAAAAAATTTGGGTCACTAGTTGTGCTGGAGGTAGAAGAGTTATAGAGGTAAAAGAAGGCTATAAAATGTAGATTTTGCTAGATACTGCTGGCATTGCCCCAGCCACTCCCTCTCAGCCTAGTGTTCTGGAAGTTTGTAGCAAAATTTAAATGCTGTGCTCTTGAATCTGCATTTCATATCAGTTTCCATCTGACCAGGCTTGCAGTTGGCCATTCACTGGAATGGCATTAAACAAAGGCTTTTGTTTAGCAGCAGGCTGAGTGTACACAGCTGAAGAAGGTGGATTGAACTAGCCTGACTGACCCCTCTTGAAGCTCACACAATCTTTTCTGCTCATGGGGATGGGAAAGCAAGGGGGAGTTTGGGGTCACTGAAAAGCAGCTTGGTACCTTAACATCTTCAAAATCATAGCTGATTCCTCAGCGTGTGTCCATCCACAGCAGAAGTCACCCACAGGTCTCATGGAAACACAAAAACATTGCTTTCAGAGTGATATTTTGGGTCAAGCATTGTGGTTGGGGAGGGGGGCGGGGCAGGCTTATGATGGGAACAGAAAAGCTGGGGATGAGACCTCTGGGTTTTGAGCAGAACTGAAGAGCTGGAAGCGACTCACCTCGTCACATCCTTTTCTTAAAATGTCATTCTTTTTTCAAAGGGTAGAAACTCTCATTAATTGCAGCGCATGGAATTCCACCAGAATTGTCAGGGACCTCAATAAAGTAAAATTAAATTCAATGCAAAACAAAGCACAGCGCTCAGTTCCCATATTTATTTCCATCCTAAGGAGACTACCCAAAAATATTGATGGCATGACAGGTGCTTATAAATGTTGTTTTGTGCATCAAAGTGCCCCTTCATGTTCACCTCCATGCACAGTGCTATCACATGAAAAGCTGCTACTGGCCTGATGCTTTGAAACGCCAGGTGGTGTATTTAGAAAGCTGAGAAAGATGTCAGAGTATGGGGTCAGGTTCTCGAGGGTGTTAAGGTACTTAGCTCACATTAGTCAGGATTTAAATTCACAAGGAGTCTTAGGGTACTATGCCCAGTTCCTCAGCTGTTTAGAGCAACTGTTCAGCCACTTCTCGAGGTTTCCTAGGTCCTGGTGTTGCTGAATTGCTGAAGTCTGCTTTTTGGCCTAGACCCCAGTGCCACCCTCAAGCTGAACGCCCTCCTGCTAGCTGATCTGCAGAAACTCTTCCCCTATCTCAGACCTTCTACAAATTCATATGGAAGGCAACCAGGAAGAGACTTCCGGGATTGTTATATGTGCTTGTGCCTCCACTGGGCTAGCTATGTAGTGGTAAGGGTGTTTGTCTGTGATGATAGAAATAATTTGTGAAGTCCCCTGTCTTTTTCGACAGAAGACCCGAGTCTGTGGGCAACTTGACACAAGAGTCAGAGTAGCTGGTGGTGAAGCAGGCTATGCACATGTCTAAATAGGACAGTTAACCTCCAGATTTCAGCTTGTTCATGTCTTCCCCACCCAGATTTGAGCAGAAGGATTTGGATTTGTTTGCATCTGTTGACACATGACCAAGCAGAGACAGCTAGAACATGCTCAGAGGTGTTCTTTGCCCTCAGTGTATGAAACCGTCTTCACAGAGAAGGTTGTAGAAATGGCTAAAATTTGAGGCCTAGCAGATACTGCGACCGTGAGGGGAGAGGTGTTTAATTGTTTGGTAGACTGGGTTATTTTTACAGGCTTTGCATCTTCAGAGCACAGCTCAAATTGCACACAACTACAACTTCATAGGATGCATGAGGATATAGAAATGGATTTCCAAGGAGAAGAAAAGGAGGGACTTCCATATGACTAGAAATGCCACAGTTCAGACTATTTCTCATTCTAGGTAGTACCTGGCATTTGGGAACCAAGGCTGACACAGGTTAGGCAAGACACACTTCCGTTACCACCTTTGTGATCTGAGCAGTCAGATACCAGAGCTCTCTGGCTTTGTTAAGTTAGGTCAGGACATTGTCTTTAGGTCCATAAACACAAGCAGGCAAATTATAGTAATGGAAAGGAAGACTTACCCTGTTGCTGGGGATTTGGATGGAGAGAGGGAGAGGCCCAAGACTTGTTACAAGAAGTAAACTGGAGACCGCAGTTATGACTGTAAGCAGGAGCCGCTGAGCACACACAGAGGCAGGACTGCGCTGAAAGTAGATAAGTAGGGGTAGCAGGTGGAGCACTGACACATTACCTGCTCAGCTTTCTGCAAAGCTCCCAAGATTTGCAGCACAGCTTTCTGATGTAGCTGAGCTGCATGCATGCCTTGCTGAAACGGACAGTGAATTTTTCCCTATCTGCTTCCTACTGCTTCCCTGACCCCATAGTAAGCCTGTTCAACCAGACAGAAGGAAGAAACATACGTTTTCCCCCTAAATCTTTTCCGATTTGAATTGCGTCCATATTTCTGACCTGGTCTCTGTGGGGTCAACTTAAGCACCACTCTAAGGATCAGGAGAGCATGGACAGGAGCAAAGGCAGAACAAGGTGAGCAGGACCAAGACAATGCTGTTCAGCAACACCTACTTGTTAGACTGGCTTAACTGCAATGTGATTTGGAGTCCCAGAGGACCAGGGTCCCATCAGTAGCTTCTCTAGAAAAAGCCTCTCCTGTCTATGAAGTTACAGCCTCCTACCTTTGGCTTTTATCCATGAAGGTGCCTGAGCAGATGTTGATTCACAAGGACTGTCCAAGACAAGATCCGTGACTGTTATTGCATCCCCACAATGCCTTCACTCACAGAGATGGCAAGATTTCTAAAGAAGGGGAATTGTATTTGACTAAACCAAAGACAGCTGTAATAACCCAATTCATATTGGAGCACAGAAACTCTACTACACGTCTCAACTTGCAGAAAACTCTGAGCAACAAGCCAAGAAATACCTGTACTGGGACTAACAGATTGGTGAGTATGCTCCTTGTCTGTAGGTATGTGTACGTATGTATGTGTCAATATGTGACTCAGTGGAGAAAACCCACTGCAGAAAAATATTGCTTCACACAATGTGTCTGAAGGTTCAGCATAGATAGTCCCTATCATCGGGCTCTTGTTGGTCAGGGTCAAGTGGCACATTATTGTCCCAGCTGCAGCAAGAAAGGGGATGTCAGTAAGCCTTTGCTGATCTTCAGGCTTTAGGTTCTGGGATCTTATCTTACTGGAAATACCTGGTGCTAAATCACTTCACAGTTATTTTTAGAAGTATGTGAAAGTTGGTGAAAGACATAAAGAAGAAAGAATGTTGGTTATGGGATGATAGGTTATATTTTTACAGCTTTCATATAAAATGTTAATTGCTTTCTCTCCCACCCCTTGGGTCTTTCCTTAGCGAACCTCATGGATTATTATCTTCTACAGTGCAATGAAGGACCTATGATTGCTTTTGGCTGGAAGAAGAACTAACATTTAGTAAATTGTTTGGAACGACAGCAGTAAGTGCAGTGCAGACCTGGTGGACAGGTCTGCCTGCAGGTCTGGATGTCTTCTGTTGCTGAGTGATGCATTTGATACACTGTTCATAGTTGTACCTCATCTTACAGAGCTTGCATCCCTCAGGCCAGTACTAGAGGTCCTGGGAAGACAACAGAGATTCTTCCTTTGCAACCACCTCCTGCTTTGAGTTGCAGATTTCTGCTGGGTAGTTCTGCTTAGAACAGGAGGTTTCAGTTGATGTCCTCCAAAGGTCCCTTCCAAACCAACATTTATATGCTTCTACAGCTTCCAAAACACTTTTGCATGTTTCTGGGATTACTTTGAGCCTGTGGGTCTCTGTCATGGATGTCCCTTAGCACAAAGGTTCCTGCACTGCTCAGTGCAGTATCATTAGTTACATTCAAGCCATCTCTGGGCGAGCCTGACACCCTACTTAACAGTGCGCTCAGGGTGTAGAAAGGGCTGCTCCTCTCATACCACCTCCTGTGCTATTGTGTGTTCTGCCTAACAGCAGGCACATTGCTGTTGAGTAAACCATTTGTAGGAATCAAAATCTGCTTTGAGAACCCATTTTCATGATAAATAAGCTAGTCTATTCCAAGAATGTGACTAGGACTATGTCTAACACCCTGACTGAAGAAACAGCAGCTCAGTGATATGATTCAATTGGCTGGTGTCTGCTCAGATTGTTATGGATGTGTGGTTTGTTTCTATGTACTTCCACCAGTATGATCTGGTCAGGAGAAAGGTCATGTCAGTTCACTGCAGACTGTGCAGGAGAGTAGCCACAGTGTGTGGCTGTCTGCTGTACCTGTTCATTAAATGCAGACGGCAAGACAGGAAATTCCTTGTACTTTGCTACCCCATCATAAGCTCCTTTTGGCTCTCTTTGTTTTTCACTCCCTCCAAATCTTCTCACTTTTCTCCCTCCAAGGGCTCCATTGGATCCACAATTCCTCCCTAACCCCTTTTCAAAGAGCTTCTCTGTTACAGGTCTCTAGTTTCTCCCACTGTTAAGCTTTGTGCAGAAAGCTTCCGTCACATAGGCCAAGGCCCTTGTCCTGTCTGTGCGACAAGATGTCAGGATGTCATTCTCATTGATTGACCTGTTCAAGGCATGAATTTTTAGCTTACGAAATACCTCATAGCACCCAGTTCTAGATATAACAGGGAGCGGAGACTGGGACAAATAACATTGCCAGTGAGAAGGTTTTATTACAAAGAGCAGTAAAATAAGAGATGTTAATCTGAAGATAAACTTTCTTTCTAAATAGAGGCAAAAACTGCAGAAAAATTGTCTTCCTGTGACTGGAATTCTGACATCTGTAAATGATTCAGTTCAATCACTGAAAAAGGTGAGGGTCAAAGTCATTTCTTCAGAATCTTCCTTCAGGATAAATGGAGAGACCAAAACAAATAAAATCTACAGAATTAGGAGCAGCAGCAGATTATTCTCCTAATCTTGGATTTCTTAAGAGGAATCTGTGGCCAAGAATACATGTTTCAGGATTTTACCTTCATACAAAGCTCCCATGGGAATATATTTCATGAGTTTCCAAAAAGATGGATAGTCAGAGTTAACAATTGCACAGTGTCTCCCTTGTTAGGAAAAGCACTTTATCTGGAGTTTCTGATCCACACTGACCCCAAGCTCTTTTGAAGTCTGGGCCAGAATGGGTCATTCTGATCTACTGCAATTTGAGCATTTGCTTATTCCTCATTCTTCTATTTGCTTTTCATTGCCCTCCAAGAAACAACCAAGTCTCTTATCCTCTTCTTCCTCTACAAAGGCTTGCCTGATACCTTCTGAACGATTACCTCTTCTGGCACATATCTAATTTCAGTTGGAACGCGAGGAGCAGGGTGTTTTGTATTCTGCAATGGCATATTCATCTGGAAGGAAGAAAGGAAGATGACATGTGCATAAGAGATTCAAATCATTCTGACCCCAGTTCATGTGCACCTGTGATTAACACATTGTAATCCAGAAAACATTTCATAGATTTTGTAGTAGCCTTCCAGTTGTCAAGGCACCTGGTTGCAGGGGTGCACAGTCAGAGCCCAATGCACTCCTCTGGTCATGTTTGTCAGGACATATCATTGCTGTGAAGGTGCAGAATGTGGATCAGGTGGCACACCATGCAGTCTAGGGTCAATTCTCTGGATACTGCTGCTCGTCTGCCAGGATGCAGCTCCCAAAGCTTGTGCCAAGCTTGAGAAAAGTATGGGGAACCTGACCCAGAGCTTTCCTAACATAAATTCCGCAACTGGGTAATGTCTGATGCAATTTTGGTTCCTTGAGGCCAGATTGAAGAAGGTAGTCAGGCACTTAATTTTCTAGTTAGGTGCTTAAACTCCCGTTGGATTCAGTGGGACTGTCATTCCTACCTAAGCATTAAAATTCCACTAAGGAACAGTTCTTTGACTGTGGTCTACTATGGGAATATATAGCAAAAATATGAGATAAGCCAGATCAGGGAAGTCAGGAACACAGCTACCTTTAAGTTATTGATTTTAACCATCAATTTCAGACTGTAGAAAGAAATTGGAACCACATTTCTTTCTGTATGTAGTTTGTAAGAAAGCAACCCCTGACTAACTTTCTAATCTGCTTTATGTTGAAGTGAAGCAAGAAATGAAAAGACAGGGGGCAGAAACTGTCCATGCTTCTGCAAACTCTAGTTTGCAATCTAGTAATCAAAAGCAGAAGAATTGCTAGCTTGCTCTCCATTTGTCCCTCCTGAGAAACAAAGGCAGAATATAGAGAAAAGTGAAGAGAAGTTTTCACAGAGAGCACAAGCGAAAATCCACTGTCAACACCTTGTAAATGCTGAGATCCATACTTTGATTTTACATGTCTTGTTCCAGTCTGCTGAGGTCACCTACCTGTTTCGTAGTAATCGTACATATGTACTGGCACTGGTTTTATATCTGAGACAGGCAGGCTTTGCTCCACACTGAAGGAGAAGCTGATTTCCTTCTGGGACACCTGGAAATGGCAAGCCAAGAAAATGCATCAGACTTTTTCTTTTCCTATCTAAGGCTAAGGTTAAACAGATGCATCTCTGGGTCAGACTGGGTGACAAAGTGCCATTCTACAATTCTTTCCAGATTGGAAACTTAATGTCAAATCAGATAATTGTTTAAAAGCTGTTACTAAATATGTTTTGTTGCTAAAATTGTGTACTCTTTTCTTTCTTCCTCTTCATATTTCCATTGCCAACTACTCCAACCATTCCCTGACTACTGCAGCTTTCAGCACATCAGCCTTCATCCTCTCACTGAAATTTGCTGTTAGTTTCTTTCCTTGCCTTTTCCCGGATAAAATCACCTTCAGCATCCCTATGAATTTTCTCCGCACTTTTTTCTCTTTAATCACATTGAACTCAAGATCCCCATCTTCCCCCATGCTTCTGTTCCTCATTCAACACTCTTGCAGCTGAATATCCCAAAATTTCCTCCTTTCTCATCTTCCTCAGCCTCAAGCTTTCTCCTGCATGCCTGGGACTGTGGCCCTGCTCTCTTCTCACTTTGTCTGTGTTTTTATCTTGCTGATCTCTTTATAGGAATGAAGCCATGGACAGGGGCTCTGGAGAACATTCTGCATCACTGATTCCCAGCTGGGTAAACTTTTCACATATGAACATCTCAGCTTGTCTGTGAATTCAGAATACCGACTCCAATCTTCGCTATTAGATCCTTGGAGACCAACTAATAAAAATTAGGCTTTAGAGGTAACTATTACTATTTTTCCTTCCTCTCACCTTCCCTTCTTGGTATTTTAAGATTCCTTGTCTTTTGATTTTCATCTTTCTCCTCTCTCATTCCCTTTATTAATATCATTGATGTGGGAGTGCTAGTCTTTTCATACAAAAATCTCTCTAAAAGGGAGTGGATGATAATGACTCCCTGTAAAACACTCTCAGATCAACTGATGAGAAAGATCACTTAGAGGCTGAAGAATATTATGTAGACTGGGAAATTCTGCAATATTGAATGCAGCTTAGCTGTGGTTTTGAAATGCTGTTTAGTCATACAGCGTTCTTCACAAAAAGTAATAATGAATACGTATCTCTTCACTGTAGAATGCAACTACTCTGTATATATATTTGATGTTGGGCTGAGTGAAGTCCCTTTACATCTTTAAGATGTGTATTGTCAATCTGCTATTAATGAGATTATTCTTCCATCTGTTTTAAACTTCCAATTTAACAAAACCAAAAAGAAACCTCCGATGCTTACCTTCTGAAGGTAGAAGAGGATGTGGTCGTTCTTGATGTCTATGCGATCCACAACAGAATTCTGGTACTGAAGCTTTAAATTAGGCAAATGATAGCAATGTTAGCACAGGAGACTTGCCAAGGAGACGTAGAAATAGCTATTTGATAGCAAAATATGTTTAAAGTGTCTGCCAAGCTCCTGTTGTGCCACCCTGACATCTTGTGCCCGAAATAAGAAATGCAAGTTGAGTATTTTCATAACATGACGAGTGCAAACAAAGCACAGTAAGAAAGTTTTACTAGTCAGCTTTGGTGTGTGTGATTTTTATCATTAACTTCAGAGTGCTGTCATTTCAGTGAGAATTCACAATTACACAATCATTTCTGCAGCTCAAGCTGGCTCACTTTCTAGTGCACTGTATATTTTAAAAACCACAAGTTAAAAAGAGTTTACTACAAAAATAAACAAAAAAATATTCCTAATCTTTAAAACAAGCTAATTTCCCCATACATATAAAGAGGAGTACATGTAAGTACATAAAGTATATATAAAGAGGAGTAGGATGCCAAATGCATAACATCTCAACGGAAAAATCTTCCAGAGTTATAAGTTTCATACAGTTCCAGTCAAAAAAGAAACTCAGACCTGAATACTGAATGCACCTAGCTATGGGTAGGCTCTATAACGAATTGCATCCTTCTTTTTATCTACTTGAAGATTAAGGCTCATGGCTTGAAAATAATGCATCGGTTGCATAACCTAAATTGCACTAGGAACTGAAATGAAGTGCTTATCAATGCTCTCCCCAGAATTGTAATCATTGTGACAAAATTTCTGGATAATAAAGGAAGAGCAATACCCCCTCTTTCTTTGTTAAACTGTGCTGTGCTGTGAGCAATAACCCCCCTTTTTTTGTTAAACTGTGCTGTAGAGGAAAAGAATTACCATGTCAAAGGGATAACACTGCAAAATGCCCATTTGAGCAAGTTAACTATGGCAGAAGTATTTCTGACATAGATTCTGTTGGGGTGTGTGATTAAAGGCTCACCCACACAAACACAAAGGAGCACAGATGAACAAGGGCAGGCAGGGAAACCCCAGTAACCTGAGCAGAGCCACCAGAGCACCCTGACTCAGCTTGCCCCAGGGCTGCCACAGGGCAGTGACCGGCCCCATTGCTGGGGAGGGAGACCCACCAGGTGAGCCAACAGCAGAGGATCCCTGGATCACCTTACTGACTTAAGGGGAATGCTGCCTACAGGGGCACGGGGCCGAGTGTGGGATGCCAGGACTTAAGAAACAGGATGTTTAGGGGAAAAGCCAGAAGTAACAAAGGGAGGGATAAAGTCCAACTGGGAGGAAAAAGAATGGGAAAATGGGATAAAAGGGGCCGCTAACACATAAACAGATTGGTGGTCAGTACACTTGTCTGGCCATGACCTGCACCTGGTCACCGCACTCTCTCCTCTCTTCTTACTAAACTCTGTTCCTGACTATTTTCCTGGGTGAGGGAGTCTCTATTCTGTGTGCATGTGTGTGTGGAGTGCAAGCCACTGAAGAGGGGATGACAGATCACAGGGACCATGGGTCTGGGCTGCTAGCATCTTGAGAGACCAGACTTCAGGCCTATTGTGTGTGGATGCGTGTGTCAGTGGATGGTCGCTAGTGAATATAAAGCTGGACTAGCTGGTAAGTCAAGTGGCTTGGCAGCTGCCTACTGAAACAGGCAGAAGTCTGGGCCAAATATTGAAGATACAAGAGGATCTGAGTTGGCTACAGGAGACACCAGGGGGTCTGAGTGAGAGACCCTGAGGTCTTGGGGGCAGATACTGGTCAGGCCATTTGGGCTGGACCAGCTAGCAGAGACACCCACGTGTGTGTTTGTGCGTGCCTATGTATCTGTGTGAGGCAACTGGGAGACCTGGGGATCCAAGCCCAACTGCTGCAGAGACTGCATGTCTGCAGCTGGTTACTGGAGGTACCCACCATGCATATGTGTGGGTGCTGGGGGGCTCAGTTCCAGCCACTGGAGTGCAACTGTGGCCTCAAGGGCGCTTATGTCCAGGTGCCAGTGACTGAGTAGAACAAGGATCCAGGCACAACTGCTGGGCAGACTGAGTATGTGAGATCAGGTACCAGAGGGATCCACCAATTGTGTATTTGCATGTATATACGTGCATGTGTATAAATATTTATTTATTTATTTACCATTTCCACAAATGAACTTTCAGTTCGATCAGCCAGAAAGGAAAACGGGATAAGGCCATTTGTGCTGTCTGTGTTTGTGTAAGTGCTGTGTTTTCTGTCTCTGTTGATCTGTGTGACAAGCTATGTACATATGTATAGTGTGCATGTCTGCCTATTGGGAACATATATTCAGCCTCGCTGTTGGCTGGACCTGGGGATATGAAGCTGCAGCAGTCTCACCTCTGTTGTGCTACTGGATTTGGCAACTCCTAACAGATTTGTCTTCAACAGGCGAACAGCTACAAGTTTGAGAAACAGACGGCTACACCCAGGGACTTCACAGAATTCCCATGGGGCTCCAATTTGCTAATCAGAGACTATTTTTATCAACTTTCCTATGTTTTCAGGGTTTACCATTCACTTTGCTCCCATTCTTTACCTTTTTCAGGGAAGATCTTACAGGAACAAAACCTGAGAGCATCTTCACGTCAATGATAGCCATGTTGGAGATGTTGCGGTTTCCTGTATAACTAACATGAAAAAAGTTCCATTAGTCTGGTCTGCAAATGGAGAAGAGCCCAGTGAATGACATTTTCAGCTCCCAATGATCCTGTTTGTCTTCCTGCAACTGCACAGCAGCAGTTAACTGCCTGTACTTAAATCCTTCCTTCGATGCTTTACGCACTGTGAATGCAAGGAGTTAGGTCAATAAGAGGAAGTTACCTGGTGGAAAGGACAAGGTCAAAATTTGCTGGGAAGTTGCTTATGCAGGATACATTTGCCAGCCGTACCGAGAGAGAAAATCCTTTAACTTCTTTTGGCAGACGGACATTGTATCTCAGGGTGGTCTAAAAGAGATGGGAAATGTGAATTGGTCACAGATTTACAGGCTTTTGTGGCTTTGGCATGAGATAGGAGGGGAATGAGGCACGGAGAACCCTCTGCTTAGTTCTCAGTGGTGTGGTGCTGACGTTCCAGCTTGCTTACCTGCAGATAGACACAGCCAGTGCCATTTACTTCCACACTGTAATTCCCTGGAACAGTGGGTAAGGAAGCCTGCTGCAGTAAGAAGCGGTTCTTGTCATTCACCTGGAAAGTCTTACTGGGGGACTCCATGAAGTTGACTTTGACTGTGTTAACACTTTTTTTAGAGAAAGTGAGGTATCCATACTGAGCTAAAGCTTGGAGAGCAACAACAGTGTCCTGAAAAGAACAACATGATCTCTAATTAGATAGATACCCAACTGTTAGATGGTGCATGAGACTAGCACAGCTCCTGTTTCCCTGATGCTTTGTCAGTGCTCAAAAGTGGAGGGGGACTTTGCAAAGAGCTAAGAAGACAAGATACAACTTCTGGGGCAATAGATTTGAATTATCCCAGAAAACCTAGGATAACTCTGTGTCAACAGTGACTGCTGTCTATTGCTCACTTGAAACTCAGGTAAATTCTCTTTTCCTAAAACTAAAAAATGTATGAAGCTGCCTATGAAGAGCACGATGTGCCTGGACAATGAGACTTAACCTGAGCACCATTTATCAAATATTATTCAAACAAATATGCAGTCAGGAAGGTATGTAATACTATTTAGATCCAGCTTGCAGGCTGAACCACCCCCAGAAGCTTTCATTTTACCACATGCAGTGTTACCTGGCTGGAGGAGAAACCACCATATGGGTTCTGTTGTTTGACAAGCCAGTGCACAATGTGAGAAATGTAAGATAAGTCTTCTGGAGTGAGTTTGGCTTTGTTGAGCAAAGCCAGGAGCACATAGCTTGTCATTTCAATCTCAGCAGAGGGGGCACGGGAATAGAAGACAGGGAAATGTTCTGCTGGTGGCTTATTTTCTCTCTGCCAATGAACTGAACCACCTGAAAACAGAAAAGTGGGGTGTAAAAAGCATGGAAAAATTACTTACAGGTTAATTCCCTACAGTGTCACATGGGAGATAGGCATACAATTCCCTCTCTTCCTTTACCCAAAAGTTTTTTCAGCCATCAATGTCCTGAACTGGATAAGTTTTAGTTCCAGGAAGGAAAAGAAAATAGGAGGAGATAGAAAGGGAATTAATAAAAGAGAATTTTATAAGTCAAAGGGTGGTTGAAGTGAAGGCAGTGCAGCAGAAGGATGCTAAGGTGATCGCGGACTGGAACACGTGACATAGTCAAAGGAACTGGGTTTGTTCAGCCTGTATAAGAGAAGGCTAATGGTGAAATAAGGTGTAGTCGTCCACTACCTTGGACTGGAGACTTCAAGGGTCTCTCCCCACCTATATTATTTCATAATTCTAAGAAAACCAGGTCACAGCTCAATCTCAAGGGTGACAGAAAGAAGTTCAAGATAAATTCAGTAGCATAGCAGGCACGAAATGGGAAGGGAGAAGCATGAATGAGAAAAATGTACATCAGAATAGCTTAGATCATACCACAGGCTATTCCATCAGCTTCATTGCCAGTATCATGGCCATACTGGCCATACTGCACTTACCATCTCTGGTAGCTGTCTTGTCCAACTTCTCAAGAAAGAATTGGCATCTTTTCTCTTTGTTAGCTAAGCGATAAGCATAGGCAAAGAGGGCCTGATTATACAGGTTGTGGACTCCATTGGCAAATGCAGTCTCCAAACAGTTCATGCCATTCTGAACCACAGGATGCTAGTAACACAAAACATATTTAGGTTGTCAGGTACTTGGATTTGTTTCTCAGCTTCTCTTTAAATACTTCCATCACTACTTAATCTGTCATTGTTGACCCTTCATGCTAAAAATATACAGGATCCATGGCATGTTTAAGGGCCTACAGAGTGTATCGTGTAAAAAATGCCCTTCCAGTGGTGCCGCTTTCTTTTAGCATTTATTTAGAGACAGCATGGCTAAACCAACAGTATACTGTTTCTTTTCCTGATTTGTGAGATGACCTTCTGCAGGTGAATCCTTTGTCCCTTGATTGCTTTAGATCTAAAATGTGGATAATTTTTACAGAGTTATGTAAAGTGTATTGAGACCTCATGATGAAGCAGGCTCTCGCAGATGAGTATTATTACTCATTTGCTAGCTATCAAATACTTCTAGCAACTGCAGCATTCTGGAAACATATTTCCTCAGCTGACCCTCCTGTCCTACCATCAGTATTTACCACACTGTTAAAGGATGTGAAGACTATGACTTATGCGCTGTTTGACACGTGGCTGACCAGACAAATAAAGTGTAACAGCATCAAATACCTACTGCAACAGAGTGTCCAGCCTCCAGCAATGCTGCCACAACATAAGCTGTGAGTGAGTATTCACCTTCTTCTCCACCCTGAAGAAAACACAATCAAAGAACAGGTCAGTACAGATGTCCTAGAAAGAAACAAAATATTAATTAAATCATAGTTCAGATACCAGGTAGATTTGAGACTAGAAGCAATTTCTGTCTTCCTGTGTGAACAGGAACAAGAAAGATCAAGTTAATTCAGGATAAAGCCAAAATTATTTCATGCATTTTCTTGGCTTTTGCACATATGCAATACAGTACATTATAGCCTATGACTGAACACATAATGCAGTAGTGAAAAAATAAATCCTGAGACTTCTGGCTCAGAGAGTTCTACTTGTTCTTACCTCATCATCAATAGCAGACATGAGAATCATGCCCTGCTTGTATATGAGAGACACAAGAGAATGGTACTTGGAAGAGTAAGGGTGTGGTGATAAGCTTATGTTTGGCAGAAATGATCCAAATCAGTATCAGTGGAAGGACAGGAAGGCTGGGACTATACTTGTCTTTGTTACCTTCAAAGCATTGTTGAAATGTAACCCAGCATTTTCAAAGCAGCCATCTGACTTCTGCTTGCTTGCCAGCCAGATCAAAGTTTGAGACTGGACATTGTTGTCAATGTAGATGTAGCGTCTGGCTTGTGCGAATGACTTGTACACAAAGGCAGTGAGCCTGCAGGTGAACCAGAAACAGAAAGCAGGTAAGTGTGAACAAGACCAAGAGGGTTTATCAGCAATTGGATACGCATTAAAAATGTCATAAAATGAGCTCCATAATGCCTGAGGTAAAAGAAACAAGTGTTTTGTAAGTTTTAAATAAATAAGATAGATAGTTAAAATCCTGATATTAAAAATTGACCTGAAGTATCTCCTTTACTGTGCTGAAACTATTCTTTCAGAGCACAGATATAGTATATACACAGCTTGATCATTGATGACAGTAATTTCTAGTCTTAATTAATAGAATTATGAAATAAACTAGGTGGGAAGTGATCTCTGGAAGTCCCCAGTACAACTACTTGCTTAAACTAGGGCCAACTTCAAAGCTCAGTCAAGTTGCTCAGTCTCTTATCTGATCATGTTGCAAAAACCTCCAGGGATAGAGATATCCGCATCCTTTCTAGGCATTTGTCTCAGTGCTGCAGGCTTCTCATAGGGAAGATTTTTTTTTCCTTCCACCCAGCTGGAGTTTTCCCTGTTGCAACTTGACTAAGAACAAACTCTTACTCTGTGCGCTTCTCACAAGAGTCTGACTCTGCCTTTTCTACAGTCCACATCAAGGTAGCAGAAAACTTTACCTAGGTTCCCCATTATCCTTCTCTTCTGCAGGCTGAACAAACCCAGTTCCTTCAGTCTCCTCTTGAACATCATGTACTCCAGCCACCAACCGTCTTACCATCCTTTTGTTGCACTCTCTCCACTTTATTGATCTTTCCTTACTAGGGGATCCAAATTAATTGAACTATGACCATTTAGTCTATTAAAAATAAGAATCACTTAACACTTTGATCATTTTTCAAAGCCTGAAGTTCCTGCACTAGGGAAATAGAAAGTGTCGTCTCTTACCATACACTCCCTTCCCTATCTCTTGTCCCAAAGGAGCTGTAGGATCCATCCCGGTGTTTGTACGTTAACTGTTTTTGGTACCCTGAAGACACAATAAAGAAGACATATTTTCTAGTCACAGAAAAGGACTAGTTGTACTGTTTATTCAACTGAAGCAGTAAACACTTTTGGATTTATTATTTAATAACGTATGTCTGGTGAATAATGTCAGCAACTACAAATTCCAGGTGCTTTTGCTCCTGGAAGTACGATATGCTTCTTTGGGGTGCTGTTGTTGCCTGCTTCTCTGCAATAAATGTGGTGCTAGAATTTAGAGATCAACAATCACCATGTAAAGCTTTATAGTCGAATGCACACAATCACAATATTAGATGAAAGAATCTGAAAGCCTCTCACCTGTGGATAAATATCCAGTGCCCTTGACTCTAACCTCTTCAGTCAGCTGCCCAGTTTTATTCAGATAATCCAGGGCATAGATGTTGGGTGTAAACAAGGCCATGTTCTGTTCTCCACAGCCATAAGGCATATGGAGGAGGTTCTCCATGTTCCTCAGGGCTGTACCCAAAATGTCTCCTGGAGAATGAAAGATATTAGGAGTCAGTTCAGTTCAAACATGTTCTTATTACACAGCATTATACATTGCTTTATATTATCTTATTTTGAACTTAAGGGCGATGACCAATATGGACTAATCACAGTAACAGACACAGCTTAAAAGAAAGGCTGAAATGCCCTTGTTTTTATTTTTATGCTAGACACCAATACAGGCTGGAATGGGTTCAGAGAAACAGCTATGAATCCTTAGAAGGGTTAGGCTTCACTGGCCTTTAGAATCTGCTTCCCATTTAGTGTGTACATGTGAGAATGAAGTCTGAGGTATGGTGATGACGGGTTACAGAGGCTGTACTGCACAGTATCAGCACAGTATCACACCTCACACTGACCCAGGCGTGTAAAACAACTGTGTTTAGAAAGCAATCTGAGTTCAGAATCTCAAAAAAGTTTCACTGAAGAGAACTGCCAGTCTTGATAATGACTTAAAGATTAGTAGACCTGATTGGGACCTGAAAATCTTTTTCTATGGGAACTTATAAACTGACAAATGTTTTTCATTATGTGAAAGCATACATTTGAAATTATGCAGTCAATAAACTTATGAAGTCTTCTTTCCAAGAAATCAAAATAATTTTTTACAAAGAAGTCTGCTTTATCTTACTTTTCAGCTCAATTAACTGCTTTATCCTACAGAACAGGATATGTTAATTCGGTATAATCTGAAATGCAATGTAAGTTGACATAGTTTGACTATTTGTCCTCTTTTGATATGAGAGAATTCTGAGCAACTTCTGTCTTTCATTGCCATTTTGCAAAGTAGGAAACATTTTCTCTAAAATCAAGATTAAGTATCTCTTCAACTTTATATTAGTTTTGCATATGTATATATGGTGGTACTTGGTGTGGTACAAGAGAAATGCCATTTACTTTTGTTTTAAATCTAAGTGCTAAACTTACCAAAGACAGAAAAATAAGCTCTAGCTGATCCTTGCACTATGTTTCTTGGCAGGCTGAGACAGACTGGTTCAGAAATTGTTATGCCTGATGAGAAAATGCAGCAACAAGAATTGTTAAAATCATCTTGTTTCCAGAATGCTTCACTTTGTAAGCATTGACTGTTTGTAAGCAGTGGCTGTTACAATGTGCAGTCTGGGTGAAGAAACTGCTTCAGAGAATTGTCCAATGAGTCAAAGGTATCTCTGAAAATTCTGGATTGTAGTCCAGCACCTTGACCCTGAGATCCTCTTTCCTCCCCTGGAAAGGTATCTGGTTTTGTAGGACAAAACCTACAAGACAGTGAAACAGGTCCGCTAACTTCCTCGAATGAATGAATGAAATTGCCTTACCTTTTGCACAGATGAGAGAGCTCTGAGTCAATTCTTTTTTAATACCTTCAGGCTGTTTGATTGCAGGGAAGTAGTCAGGAAGGGGAAGAAAAGTGTAGAACATCACCGTAAAACCGTGAACAAGTTAACAGTGTAAAACAATATGTGGATGTGGCTATCCAGACAGTGCACCCGTTGTACCCAGTCCTGCCCTATCTTCACTAGAATACTTCTTGGTCCGTGGATCCCTCTCTCTTTTACCCAACACCCTGTCCAGAGCACCTTTGTTCTTAGAAAGCAGTTATAAAATAGACATTTCCTGCCTCTGAGAGGGACTCTGTCCAATTAATCCTTTGTGACTGCTGTTTTATGATGCTCAAGATAAAGCTTTTTACTTTTGTATGTGCCCTCCACCCAACTCGCCAGTATTAGAGTCACAGGCTAAACACATTTACAGGCAAGTTACGGAATCTCCCCCCTTCTGGCTGCATCTCTACTGACATCCATGGAGTGTCAGGCCATGTATGCTCACAGTCCCAGGAAGGAGACAGTGACAGGAGGACAGTGGATGTCACTGATAATTGTGATTTACACTCTCATTTTCACATGGAGAAGCCTACTGTACACAGCTCCATCTGTGTCAGCTGCCTTGCTTCCTCACGCTAGCTAACTGCTTCTAACCTACAGCTATAGGGATTGTAGTTTTCACAAAGCAGAAAGCACACGAAGATTTCCTACCATACCTCAACAAGTAGGGTTTGAATCAGGGTATCCCTGTGGATTGTCTTCTCTTCTGCAGATGTGCTGTTTTCAATACCTCTGGTGTTCAGTTTGGCTTCAGCAGTAATTGTGAATTTCACCTCACCTGGAATGCCACCCAGCAGCCCAAGAAAAGAAAGTTATCTGCAGTATCTACAGTTATCCCTGGTTTCCACTGCCTCTTCTAGGCTTATGGACTGCTGAGAAATGTATTCTCTTGGAAGGCAGCTCAGTAGGAACAAATTTCATGAATGTCTGTCTGCTAGTGGCAAGGAGTGGTTGCCTAGGGCCCCAGCATGAGGAATGAAATAGGGGTAATCCTGGCCAAAGAACTGACAGTACTCACTACCAGCTTCCACCTCTTCTCAGCCTTGTGTTGAATTTTCTCTGGCCTGGGGCGGTGTTGCAATAGTTACAGTTTTCCTATTCCTTTCCTTCATATGGGATTTGTTAACTGAGGGACAACACCGAGGAACAGCCTCAGTGCAGCTGCAGCACAGAGGAGAAACCCTGAAGTGAGCAGATTTGGAGGCATTGCTCACTTCACTGCTGCAATCATTGCAATCTGGAAATCTAAAGGAGTTTTTTTACTTGGAACAAAATGCATTGTTATCAGAGTTACTGGGGAGAGACAGCAGCTTTCTTTTTTCCAGCTCTGCAGTGTTCTGTCACTGCATATCCAGTTTTCACCTCATCATAACTTTGTATGTTTCTCACTGAGTTTGAAGAAAATCAGTCATACTGACTATATGGTTTCAGAAACAACATTTTAACAAAGAAGTCCACCAGTGGTTCATTTTGAGAAGAATATTTGCTAATTAAAAGGGGTTTTGTACCTCAACTTCTGGAGCACTTACACATGCAAGCTGTTTTAACTGCTTTTTTTAAAAGACAATGTTGCCTTGAAGGCAGTGTGAATTAACAGTTGTAAAATCAGGGAGAAGCAATGTCCTCTTTGCCCGTTGAGAATCCAGTCCAAAATTATCAGCAAATTTTATTCTTACTGAATACAGTTGGTTAGGTGCAAAACTGTTACCTGAAAGATCACAGGCACATGAAATCCTGCTGATATTTCATACATAATATGGCAAGTAAACAGTTCTTCCTAAAATGTACAGGGAATGGACTACCAAAAATCAGAAGAGATAAAACACCAGAACAATTCACTGCTCATTCAGTGTGTCTAAGGGAACTTTAGCTAGGGTCCAATACTAAATTTGTGGAGCAATTAGTGGAGTTGTCCAGAAATGCCTGCCTGTGGATTATTGATGCTGCATTAAAGGGTGGGAATGACAGAGGTAGAAAGGTAAAGCAGGGCTATATCAGGGTCATGAAGAGACAAACTTACCAAGTCTGCGGGGGCTAACAGCCCAGATATAGGTTTTTCTTTCATTGGCACACACCCTTGCTGTGTTGCCATCTGGTGACAGGATTTTTGCCTTGTAGTCACTCGACTTTGCCAGTATGGCACTGATCTGAGACAAAGAAAGAGAAAGACTACAAATGAAGCAGGCTGCCCCTCAAGTCAGGCTGCAGGGCAAGGGACTTGCCCAAGAAGCTATTTGTCATCAAAACCTGTGGGATGATACTAAGAAAGAAGGATGTGTCATTTCTATGAGGAAATGGCAAACCTAACTCTTTCCTGTCCACTATTAGTGGCTATTTTTGACAGAATTATACCAAGTTGTCTGTGCTCATTAGTCAAGTCCTCTTATGAGTTACTGCTACACACAACATACTCAGCATGTATTGTGTTTTGCACAGCACAGTACCCATACCCTCTGCTCAAGTTCCTACTTCAGGACCAAAAAGAATAACTAAATTCTGTAGGGATAAGAAGCAGGTTCTTATCTTCTGTGGAGCAGACACAGTGATCATCTGCCACATTTTCCTAATGTTATGAGCTAGGGATGGGTCCAGGGAGAGAGGGTGAGAGAGTAATGTGTCAGGCTAAACGTAAGTGCTGGGATCTCTGGGAAATAGACAAATCATACCATACAGGAAGTAAAAGGCAAATTGATATACCTGGATGCACTTGTTGAGGTAGTTGAAGACGTTGGCTATTAAATTAAATTTTTCCCCTTGAATGACAGAGTACGGCAAGGTGACACCCACAAAGAATGGTTGGAACACTGTCAGTGAAACAGGTGAGGAGATGCCAAACCCAGCATCATCCTGCACGCAGAAAGCGCTGGCTTTCCATTCTGTGATGGTGTCAGGAATGGTGTAAAAGACATTGGCCTCTCCCCCGGAACTGAGGAAAATAAGAAAAACAAAATGAGAAATTAGCTTTGACATTTTCAGGCCCAATTGTAGAATAGGCTCCCTGCTTGAGTTAGTACTTCTGTTTTCATATAACTTTCTGCAAGGTACCTCTCCATATTAAAAAAATATTGTAAAGCTGGAAGTAAAGATGAAGATGCTTGTGAACTACATGTTAAAAAGCACTTGGAAGAATATTCATCTTTTTAAATGTAAAAATACCATTTGTTTAAATACTATAATGTCCAAACATACAGATTAGAACCAATAAATTTGGATTAATGTTCTGGAACAGCCCCTGGATGCATAGTTAAGATGGAGATATTCTCATTGCAGATGCTGTGATAGCCTGAAAAGAAAAACAAAACCATTAAGTTTTCTGCTGCTGAAATAAAAATATGATGAAAAATAACAAATTTTGCTCCTGCTGTCTCCTAAAGAAATGTTGCTTTACTCTCAGCCCTTATTCTTTCTCCCCATCAGAAGGATGAGGGGCAGAGCACAGAGCAGGTGTCATTCACAGTTCAAGTAGGTATGACACTGTGTACGAGGTTAGGAGCTCAGCGGTCATTCAGCAAGATAGGAAAAGGAGACCTGCACCTACAAAGCAGACATTTGTTCCACAGCTTCTTTCCAGAATTCGTATCAGCACCATGTATCAATGCAAAAATCCACATGAGAGGTAAGAAGTGAAGATAAAAATACTCACTCAGTATGAACCAGATCCCAAATCCAGGTCTCAGGGAAGAATTTCCGAATAGTGTTAATACCACCCCCAGCAAGAATCCTTGCCTCATCTAGAAGATTGTGTATGGTTAAAGTATAATATTAGAGGGGTCAGGCCAGAAGAATCTGAACTGCTGTTAGACATGCTCAACACCATAAATGAACACTAAGTATTACATTTAAGCATTTTTCCATTCTTCTTCACGTAAAAAAGGAAAATTCTAACAGAGTACAAGAAGAAAAAATTTCTTATCTATTCTCTTTTCCCATAGGAAAATACTAGAAAATTTAGCTATTTCACAAGACATTTCTCTTTATTTCATAGTGAAAACTCTCATCATGCAGTTAGAAAGACACGTTTCCCGTTCTCCACCACTAGCTTTCTTTGATTTGCCAGTGGGTAACAGTAGCCAGTATTGCCACCAAAGCTTATAATGCTTTACAATCCTTCTTGAGAACTCAATCATTTTTACCCTGTTCAGTAGTTAAAGCTGGAAATGAATATCCAGTCCATTGAAAAACTACTTTTGTTCATATAGTCAAACTACAGGTCTAATATGAGGAAGCAATGTCCTCTTTCCAGTTTTGCCATGGACTCAACTGTGATGTCCAACGACTCATTTAGCATGGAGGTACCTCAGATTTCCTAGCCATATCATGGAAATAATACTTTCTTATTTTGCTGGGCTTAGAATCATAGAATCACAGAATGATTGACAAAATCTAGGTTGGGAGGAACATCTGGAGTTCTCTAGTCCAATCTCCTTGAAGTAGGACTAAATTCAAAGTCAGATCATGTTGCTCAAGGGTCTTGTCCAGCTTGGTTTTGAAAATCTGCAATCGTGAAGATTCCAAAACCTCCTGAAGAACCTCTTCTAGTGTAGCGCAACTCATGGGGAAGAACTTTCTCTTAGTGCTGACTAGCAATTTCCCTTGTAGCAAGCTATGACTACTACTTTTGTTCTTTTGCTAAGAAATCTGACTTGGAGAAAGAAAATCATAACTCTTGCTGATCTGTAATGGCTTTGGAGACAATGTGCTAAGTGCTGTGTGAGTTCTTGACATTGGGAATTGCTGTTATTTTTCTGCATTAGCATTTCCTTTTAAATATTTAATTGAATTGTGATTTGATGAAAAGTTTTGTCCTGAGAAATTCTGAAAAACTGAAATCAGTTTATGAAACACGTAGCATCCCAGTGTTCCCTGTCTTTTCTATATGCACCCTGTACCTAAATGAGAGAGAATTGCAAGGACTGTCAGAAAGAGATTACTAGAGGCAAACAGGGACACATAGATCTATTCCCCATAAAAACGTCAACGTGCTGACTCTTATTTTATATAGGCAACTGGACCGCAACTGGAGATACAGTACGAACCTACCTTTACCTGTGCCATAGCCACTGACATGGGCGACACCATGTTCAAAATAGGCAGGGTCATCTTCAGTATCTGATTTGTCTTCATTGCACAGAACTGGCTTCCGTAGCACAGAGTTGGTGAAAACCTTCAGGCCCATATCCTGAATGTGAAAGAACCAATCATGTTACTCAAGGCATGCACTAGCTCCCATCTGGATTATCATGCCTCATGTCTGTCCTCCCTCCTCACAGCCCACCCTTTCAACCCGGAATGCCACAACTCTTCCTCTCCAAGCTCTATGTCTTTCTTATGGAGCAGTGACATCTGGTGTTCTCTGAAGAGCAGTAATGATATGGCTTATGTTAGGTCTTAAGCCATGGGGCCAGCAGGCAGTGGAGGCAAGTGTATCAGGAAACAAGTGGCCTGTATCACAGACTCAGATCTTTACTAGGAATGCTCATGAAGCCCATGAGCCATGGTCCTGCTTAGGAAATGTCTTCTGAGGCATGGACAGGATCCCAGAAAATATACCTAGTAGTGATTCTCAGGTTTCCTGAGTAAGAGGTGGGGATGAGAAGGCAGAAACTGGGTGATCAGAGACTCTAGGCAGTTCCAGGCTTCAGCTACCTTCTCTTAGCAGTAAGAACCACCACCTGAGAAAGTTTAATGCTAGTGTGCATGAATTCTTCTGGAATACATACTACTTAAAGAACCACACAGAGCACGTACCCTGAAAATACTGTAGGCATCGCCATCACGACTGACATTCACAGGTTCATAGTACAAGCCATCAAAAAAGGTGCTTTTTATTGGGGTACACCTCTCCGGCTCGTCATCTTCCAGGTTCAGCCCATTGTAGTAATAGCCATATAAATCACTCACACGAAGTTGGTAGTATACCTGGGAGGTGAGAACAACTAGTGTAAACACAACGAAGGTCCCAGGCAGGTGCAAAATCACATATATTCAAAGCTTATGGTGGCCCCTGAGCAATCCTGTAGACTGTGGTGTGTTTGCCTAGTGATGCCTACCTAGAGATGAATAAGCAATTCTACTGGTGATACACAAGAAAGACTGGACTCTACCCACCTCCTTCTGGCTTTGTGGGGTGAACCTGAGTGAAAAGCACAGAGGTGTTCTCCTAAGTTATGCGGTGAGGAGACTGGAGTACAACAATATACTAGCTGACATCTACAGCTTTTGTTCTGGGCTGAAGACTTATTTGAGTCATAAAATGACATTTTGACATAATCACTCCCCAGGGAGGAACTATACTTCCAAGGATTTACATTAGGCATATTCTTAGGACATGTCTTACACTCCCATGCTTTTCAAAAGTAAATGTTCCACTATCAGTTTCTGGTTTTGAAGGGTACAACTGCCATAGACCTTTCTTTAATCAGAGATGTCTGTTGCCAAGGGAAAAATAGAATGACAGCCAGCAGCAGAGAGATCACTGGATGTCCCTAGGTCAAAAGAACACAGGACTGGGGATGTGGCTTACAGTCTCAGCAGATAACTCTCGCTCAGGCTGAAGAAGAAGGACACTCTGATCTACAGCTCGCAGGGCACAGTAGGAGTTGGCAGCAGCTTCAAGGTGGAGACTGACTTTAGAGCCTGGGAGACCTTGCTTCTCAGAGAACTCGAGCTGGAGCTGGAAATGAATAAATTCAAGACAACCGCACAGAAATTAGGAGAATCAGCTTGGCACATAGATCTAAATGTTACCTTTCACCAACACTCACTCTATTCTCTGTGGGACATAGCTCCTACCGCTAGATGGCCCTTCAGAATCCGTCTTGTGTAAAAACTCACAGCCTCTATAATTCCCTGCTCACTTCCCTCTCCACGCTCCATTCAGAGCTTAGTTTGAGTCCGAGCATACATATCAGTTCCAGAGACAGTTCCTCATGTTTCCAGGCACATCTGCACCTTCTCCATTCCTAGAGGCCATCCCGAGTGCAGGGCTCTTGATGAAGTAATTCCCTAACGTTCTCTCAGCAAAGAGCCAGCTGATAGAGACCTCGATAAGAAACCAAACTTTTTCACCTTGTTTTTGAAGCATACGTTGCTGTGTATCCAAGAGCTGTCAGCCACTATCTCCCCGTGAGGATGCACCGTGTAGAGCAACAGCCTGGATCTGGGGGCAAGCTTCTCAGTGACAGTTAGTGTGATGGAGAATGTACCTCTGGGATCTGTGGAAGTAAAATGGAACAGGGGAGGAGAAGCCAACAAAAGAATTAGGCAAATCTCAGATTTGATGAAAGGACCGCATATTTATCCGTAACCTACCAGCACCTTTAAAAACAGGGAAGTTGGATATTGGAAGATTCATCTCTCAGTGGCTGAGGAGCAGCTCCCATCAGCAAGACAACAGATACAAACTAGAGGATGTCAAGAGCAGGGTGTGTTGCAGAGAAGGGTCTGAGATGAGTAGAAGCTGGACACAGAAACCTGTTCATTATTGCTATGAGAAGAGCACAACACTGCCTTTGGGTCTCAAACCTGGAACCTCCTGCGTCAGAAGAGATAGACCAATCTCCTGAGCTAAGGGAGAACTATCTTTACACTAGGAAATATGGAGTTCTTATCTACATGGATGACAACTACTAGAGCAGAGACAGGAAATAAAGCTTTCATGCAAGTTTTGGTGAATCACAAACTATTACATACCTTAGTGTTAGCCCCCAATAATATGGAAAGACATGAAGGGAAACTAATGTGTCATAGCTGCCTTTTGATGGATGGGATGACTTTCTCTAAACCATAGGGGAATCTGTTCTGTGCAGCCTTAGTACATGAATACCCAGAGAAAGACCGAAGATGGCAAATACTAAATAACAAGTCCTATGTGTGGAATGAGGCTTACTTGAGCCACCTACTGAAGACTGAAAATAGATCAAGTTCTGCAAGAAAATACATTTCTAACAATGAAAGAATAAAGTTCAGTTTACTGTGATTGGTAGGATCATTGTCATTTGTGGGAATTTGGAGACTTCTGAAAGTGCAATGAATTCCAAGCAGTTAACTGCTAAATATCCCTGTCAAATAAGACACCTAGTATTTCAAATTTCAGAAAGTTTTAGTCTTCTAATTGGTGACGACTTGGATGTCACAGAATAACTATGAAAATGCAAATACTCCTTGGCGAGAAACAAAACAGAAGGTTACATTCCTTGATGTTTGATCTCTACAGAGTTTTCATCTTTCAGCTAACAAGATAAAATTGATTATGCTGTGGGGGACTGGATAGGTGCTGCAGCAAAAGCAAATGATGCTGTGAGTGGTGACAGGTAATGGGGTTTAAGAACTAGTACCTGATTTAGCTACTTCTTACAAAACTCAGTAATGCACTGGTGCTCAGAATGATGCTCTGAAGTATAAATAGTAATATGGCCTAGAACTTACCACCAGAGATGCTGACTTGCTTCTGGCCACTGAGAATAATTTTTCCTTTTGCCATCACCTAGGCACAGAAAAAAAGTCATGAAACAGGATCAAAAGAACCTCCTCCCTTCCCTCATGAAATCACTGATTTGGAGTAGTGTTCTGAGATGCTTCAAAGGACAGCAAGTCAAGCTGTGATCTGTAACCACTGTCTGGCCTGGAGATTTCTGCCTTATGATGTTCAAGAGAAGGTGAAATAAAAGAGATGTTTTGATAGTCAAGACAGCACTTACCACATAGTAGAAGTTTGTGTGCCTATCATTACTGTAGCCCTCTCTGTTCAGGACATAGTGAATGTTGATTGCTCTCTGCTGGCCACAGCTGAGCTTCTCCTTCACTGGCACAATTTTCACAAAGCTATTGGTCCGTGAGTAGAAACGTCGGACAAAGAATAAGGCTTGGGGCTCATCATCATGCCTCCAGATGAAGAAGTCTGCACAGTCATCTGGTGCTTGCCTGACCTATGAAGCAGAAGTCATTGATGGGAAATCAACAAAGTGAAATACAAAAAAATGGCAGGCAGGTGAGAGGCAAATGCATCTTCTCTCTCTAAAATATTCTGTTGGGAATTTTGTGGGGCTGTATAAGCCAAGAGCAAGAGCTGGTGTGAAAAAATTGTTTTCATCAATCTAGAGCTGGGGGACTTCTGGGCACCTTCTTGTATCCAGACACCTATGGCACATTGCAGTAGGGAGCTTATTTCAGATTCTTGCAGGATTGGGACAGGTTGTATAAACTGCTAGGACTTATTATGAACTAGAGTGGCATTGTTTTCAAACAGCCTTCTTTTTTTCAGCCCTTCCCATCACACCAAAAGAAAGGCATGAGAACATGAGAAGACAATGTGATGGTAACAGGCATGAGTGTCTGTCAGCAGGAATGTAGGGAAGAAGGCAGCAGCAGGGAAAGAGACTGGCATCCGGGCTGGGTGGTAAAGGCAGGGCAATCTGTGAAGTAGGTCCTCTAGCACAAAGAACAAAAAGATGGCTGCAGAAAGGGCTTCTGAGCAGAGAGAAAAGTAGGGAGGTGCTGAAGATTGCTGCAGCCCAAACACTCCCTGGGTGCGGCCTGCCACTCCTCAGGCACTAGCGTTTTCTCATACTAGTTTCACAAAGGTTGCAAGTGTTGGTGAACTGACTGCCTACTTTCTTAATCTGAAATAATCCTGCCAGCATCCACTGATTGCTTCTAATCCCTCGCTCCAATGAAGCATTTTTTTTAGGAATTAGACCAATGTCTGTATTTACTTACTCTCAACTTAAAACTGGGATCAAAGAAGTTGGATGTGTCTATGGAAAAGGCAGCAGTGCCATTCTCGTCAGTAGTATAGTTGGCCAGGTATTCTTCGTTGAGCTCCAGCAGGACAATCTTATCAGCAACAGGCTTGCCATCCACATTTGTCACAGCAATCTGAACACAAAGAATACCCAATGGATTCAGGAAAAAAAAAAAAAACACAATAAAAGAAGAGGAAATGCTCTGCTCACCAGAACATACTCACTTAAGAACTGAGGACAATTGCAGGGAGTAGAAATCAAGAGTGAAACATATTTAAGAGAGAAATGCTCCTCAATATTTCAAAGGAGCAGGAGTTCTGTGGCAGGCAAAGGCACGCAATTCCCACCAGTGCAAGGACAAACTGACAAACAGAGGGAGAAGGAATTTTTTATATACATGACCTTGTATAAAAGATTCTTTTAATGAAAAGTCCTCTGTCTCTCTTCAGTGACCATTAACTCAGTGGGCCATCACATAAGTTAAAAACTACCAAGTGAGAGATGATGGTTGAAATTCTTACCTCGTGCTCTCCTTTCCTGAGCAAATAGATACAGAGGGACTTCAGAGCACACACTCTTTGGAGGGCACTGATTAACAAACCTAAATCAGTCAGATGACTTCATGGTCACAGGTAACCTGTGGAGTTCAGAAGTACCTCCCAGCTCCTGGGCATCTGTGCATACCTTCTGTCCCCACCACATATCAGGATGACGCTGTATGCCTCACCCTCCTTTCTGTGCCTGGATTTATCCTGCGTGTGCAGGTTACTAAGAAGCTGGAATGTGCCCCAACACCTATACTGCTTTAAGTAACCATCCCTAGGACTGTGTGATGCAACACAGGGTAAATTCTACCTTCAGTTTAGGCACACCTGTTGCTGAAGCAGTTTCTTGCAGACTCTTCTTCCCCACTAATATGACATTTGACTTACCCACATTTTAGGCATTTTCTAACTGTGGCAGAAGGGAGACTCTTAACACCCCAGGTATGATATAATTTTCTTATTTTCTCTGGGAGCATTTAATGTAATGAAAGAACTATGCAGCAGTCACTGTTACGCAACATTATCATGGGAAGTTGTCAGCACAAATTTAGGGGACAGCCATAAATGGGGCAACACAGAGATCATCATGCTGGATCTGAAGGCATTTCATCTAAATGTATCCTCTTAGGTACCCACCTCACCATAGTAAGGAATTCCCCTCTTGTAATAGCGATCCATATTCTTGAACATTACTCTGTCATTTTCTTGGTTGACTGCAACATAGTCATAGCCTTTCATCTGGATACCTGTGAGACACACCGAGTATAAAGGGGAGGAAACAGAAACCGGACAAAAGCAGAAAACTGTTTCTTTTGAAAATCTATATGAAGTAGTGATGCTCTGGAGGGAAAGCTACAGGAAGAAAATTATGATTGTTTGTTGTTTGCTGCACATATAGGGATTTCTGAGAGGAGATTCCTCTCAGAAAGTACCACCCATGGGCTTTAATCAGCTACTCCCAACCTCCACTTGATATTACCTGTCCCATTTTCAGTGATGATGCTTTCTACATTGAGGTTGGTATACATCCTGCCATAGCTGCGGTAGAGCTGCAATTTTTTGATGGAGATGACAGTGTTGAGGCAACCATCCTTCCCCAGCTGAAAAAGGAGCACAAAGGGGAAAGCCCATTTTTCTCAAGACTTAGAAAATTGCTCGTGAATCTGTATTAGTGTCTCTCTGAAGAGCTTCATGCCTGTGCTCACATCTTCAGCTCCTACTTTCTACTTGCTCCCCTACTACCTTACACTTCTCATTCCCTGGCTCCCTTCCCAGCTCATTGTTTCAATATCATCTACCCTTGCGCCTGCAAACCTCTCTCCTCATTCCCCCTAGTCCTCCTTATGCTCACATTCCTTCTCAAACTTATCCTGCAAGGTGCCTGAGCTCTATGAGCAGAGCACTTTGAGTCTGATCTAGTGGAGAAATTGATCGTTAGTTTAACAATAAGTGTCCTCAAAGACTCCCAGTACAGATCTGCTGATTACACTTGGTATGAACACAGATCCAGTGTTTTAGGAATGATCACAGATTTACAGTTTCATAAGCTTCCCTCCTTCCTACTGACTCTTTCTAAGAGAAAAAACAATGTCTCCTAAAAAGGTCATTGGGAAAAACTACCTTCATTGTCTTTCAGCATTGTCTGTGAGATAGTGAGAAAAAACATGCTCTGGGATTGTCTCTCTGGTGCTCCCCAGGAAATTAATGAGGCCACAAGACAGTGTGTTACATGTTGGGTAGTAAGGCTGAAGGGGAAGAAAGGCCTTGCGCTGTGTCATACCCATCCAGTGACAGATTTGCAGGCTTCCTCCTGTTTTTGCTTACATCGTGGACTATGAAAGTGCTGCTGACACACATTGATTTGGGCATTGCCTTGCACCGGTTGGCCATAAGTATACCTAGGAGAGGAAGAGACACAAGAATACAATCATGTGGACTTAGCATAAAACACACAAAGATTGCCGAGCAATGCAGACTCTAAACCCCTCAAGAGTGCCCAGAGCACAGAGAGAAGAGCAGCAGGGAATTAGGACCAGTTAGCCCTAGCATAATTCCCTTCCCTTTTTAGACTGTTTCTGGCATCTTGTTAAAAAAAACCTGCTTTACCATTGTCTTGGTGTGGTCATTCTTCAAGGTCTGAAACTGGAAATTGGTGCTAGGCTCAGGGTTGGGATATAATTCCCTGTTGCTTGCTTTTTCTTGTTGGTGTCTTATGCAAAGCAGGACGTATTGCAGAAGGATCCCTATTGAATCCTTTGGCGCATGCCACCCTGCCCTTTGGCAGTGTCACAGACAGCAATCCATCCTCTAGCCCGTGTTTCTCGTGAACAAATGTGTTGTTCTCAGCTCTGATACTTACAAAGCGCAAACATTCACCCTGACTTCTTCATCAAAGAAAGAGATCCTCTTTGGCACGCTGGTAGTCACTTCAAATTTCGGCAGCACTGGGAAATGCAATGTGAATATGACTGATCAACAGTTGCATGCCATAGGCAGGTGTGTGTGTAAGACAGTAAAAAAACAGTTGGCAAAGACATTTTCACCAACAAGGGAAAGGAAATGGTGCAGAGAAAACTCTACCTAGGAACAGTCTGCAGGATATTACCAGAGAAAAAATAACCTTTAGTGGTAAGATGAATAACTTCTTTAAAATGCATTAATAATCACAATAATAATTATAACAACCACAGTAAAAACTTTGATAAATCACTTTTTAATTGGCTATACATTTTCTTCAATAGAAATGTGGGAGTAATGCTGATGTCTCAAACTACTTAAACCTTGGAGAATAGAAGTGATTATGCAGTCCAGCTCCATTGAAGGAGAAAGGCAAGAGATTAAGCAAAATAGTAAAATCAAATAGCTCACTGTCACTCCCTCTTTTCAGTTTATCCTTTGTCCCAGGTCACCAGACATAAAGACAAAATGGCTGGAAAAGGCCTTTTTCTCATGCACCTGTAGACAGGAGACTGGAAGGTACAAAAGAGTTCTGGAGGGTAAGCAGGAAAGGTGATTTACTGCTGTTACAAAAAAAAAATCAAACATCTGGGAGTTGTCCAAGCCTTCTCTGGGGACTACTAAGGAAAACTTGCCACTTAAATAGTAGAAAACTTGTAAAATCAAAATGAATTTAGCAACTCTGTTGATACGGTCTGTTCCAGAGCAAGCAGATCACTATGAGGGCTTTGGCACCTCCACTCCCCACTGCTTTCCATCTTTTGCTTCCACTGACTATCCAGCCTCCCCCAGTAACAATTTGCTACCTGTCATTTAACCTGTCTGATAGATAGTATCTTTGGATTTCTACTGCGTATTTTAGCCTAGTGCTTTTCATACAGTGATGACCTCCACAAAACAGGACAGGACTGACTCATTCATTTTGCCTCTGAACAGAGAGAGAGTGTAAGGCCTGAGTGATAGGACGTGGGTTCCAAAGTCACACAGTGACTTTGTGCCAAGTCCAGAAAATAATTAAACTCCTAATTTAGTTCCTGAAAAATGCTACCTTTCTCAGTATTTCTTTTTTCCCTTCTTGCCTTCACTTTCTCCACCGAAGTCTCTCCATATCTTTCTTTCTCAGGCATGAAGTGGAGAATTCAGAGCACTCAAACTCTTCACTAGCAGCTTCTATGTGACTGAGGCAGAGCCAGTCTTATTGTTGGTGCAGGACAGTTCACAGCAATTGCTTACCATATTCCTTCACTGCGAAGAGCTGGTACTCTTTTTCACCTGACTTCTTCTCCACAGTGATATAGTAGGACCCCAGAATAGGCTCTGGGATTAGTGGAAAGGAGAGCTGGACAATTCCATGCTTAGATGCTACCTCCAACCACTGGAAGATCTTGTTTTCCTCTGGATCCTGGAGCGTGGGAGAAAGAGATGCATGAAAATCTGACTTCCTATTCATTTTCCAGACCTATTTGTGCATTAAACAGCTTAAGTTTATGTTTAACTGGAAATTAACTACACTGCCAGACGATGTCAAATCATCCAGGAATAGTACATGATTTGGACTCAAGTTGCTTATCCGTAGTTCTTCTAGCATAAGTCTTTCTGACTCAACTCCTCCTTCTGTGAAACAGGAATATTATGCTGACCTCCCTTAGAAAGTAGTTTGAGATCTAGTGATGTGAAATGCTGTAGAAGACCAATTCTTGTCAGCCTGTCCCCCAGCAGAACATCACATTTCAGAAAGTTAATATTCTTATGCCTCTATGAGAATCAGGCTATTTCATCAGGCCATTTGCTATAGTCCTGTGCCATCTCTGAATAACATCTCCAGTTCTGCTGATTTCTTCTCCTCTAGTGTTTGATAATGAGTACTGTCACCATTCAACCTCAGGTCCAATTGTCTGTAAACAGTGTGCTCTGGGTGAGTATCCGTCAGCTACTGACACTATGGGGCATAATGAAGGATACATAGTCTTTCCAAAGCAACTTGTGCTTCGATGACATGTTGCATCTCTTTCTTACCTCAATGACAATTCGGGGATACTGGAGGAGGCAAAAAGAGAAAGAAAAAAAGAAAAAATGATCAAAACACCAAGAAATTCACAGTGGAGCTTGAGAAATACTAGAACATAAAGAAAGCTGTGAACAGCTTTCTCTGGATACAGAAGACTTAGCCAATGAAAAAATTTGAAATTCCTATCTGTAATTAAAGAGATAAATTTAAGGGGATAACCTGTTTGTGAATTTATCTTTTCTATAAAAACATCCCGTCTCTTTCTACACATCTGGGGCAGGTGAAGTGACTACAAAATCTGAGCACTATGAGAGATTTCCAGGACTGCTTTCAGACCCCTTGCCCTGCAGAAAGGCAGAGAAGAGATGGAGTGTGAAGTTAAGGAGTTACAGCAGTTCTCAAAAAATATCAGGAGGCATATCTCAGACCCTTTTTGTTCAATTCCTAAGCAAGAGAGTCTCAGTGAACAGGTACCCCAAGAGGGTCCTTGAAAAAATCTTGACTATCGCTCATACTTACTGTCTCCTGAACAGGTCTGAACTGGCTGTCCAAAGTGACGACCCGAAACATCACTGAAAAACATGCAGGACAAAAAAGGATCATTCACTTTAGCACTGGTAAGTCACTTCCGAAATACAACAGAAACAAAGTTTGCCCAGGATTTTAGGGAGGTCTAAAGAGCCCTCAGACAACTAGAAAGGATTTTATTATCTTAGCCAGTGAAAAAGAAAACTGAAATAAACTTGTCAGCTGAAATATGTCAATTCTGACCCACTGGGACTAAAGTATCCTCTATAGTAAACACAAATACTCAGTACTGCCTTCAGTTTTCTTGAAGGACTCAGTTCTTTGCAGCGTTTCCTAAAAAACTGTTTATACAAACCAATTCAATGAAAAAATTGAAGAGAAGGAATAACTTGTCTTTATTCTAAATGTAAAACCTGTGCAGAACTGAATTATAATCATACTAAAGAGATAACTAACTATACCACAGCTAATACTGTCATTTAAATATCGAGATGGAATCAACACTGTGAATTAGATTAGCAGTTAAGTAGAAAGAGCTGTTGACAGGAAATGACATGCTTACTTCATTTTTATATTAATTTCATTAATTTCAAGCTTAACCTATTATTTTCTGCATTTTTAAGGACACTCCTTATGTGACTGACCTCAGTAAACCTGGCAGAACTCAAGACCTTGTAAATGCAATTAACTCAGTAAAAACACATGAACTCTACTCATTTGTTGCAATTTTGTGAATCAGTTCCATTTTTCACTGACTTTTGATGAGCCCAACCTCAGATGACAATTATACACTATCTGAATGATCGCTCATGGCTGTTGCAGTCCATGGTCCTTTCCTCCGTAAGAGGAAGTCCTTGTCATTCTAGACCCACCCTGGCACTCAGTTTCCCAGTTCACTAGCTGACTCAAACTCCTCAGCCACCTTTTTGCCCTGGTTTGTAGATGGGTTTGTCCGTCTGGATGAAGACGGTATTATCCACGTTCTGAATTGCCACTGATCTTCTCTCGGCTAAGTTGACTGTGGTGCCTTTGGCAGAGAAGGAAATGAATGCCAGGGGGTCAGAAGTAGCAGGAGGAACCTGGAGAGAAACAAAATCCCAGAAGAAAAGTGGTAAATGAGACATGTTCAGGCCCCCTGATGCCCAGGGTTCTTGAGTAACATACTGACTGTCAAGCGAGTCATAAATAGCTTATGCAAAGTCATGAGAAGCCCTATCTTTGCCATTGAGAGAGTGTCTGGGAATTTCTGCTGTGGAAGTCCCATAATCTGTCATAAGGTGCTAAGGTTTTAAGCTATGCCCTGTCCTATGCATTTCCTCATCTTGTGTAGCTACCTGCCTACATGCAGATTGCCCCAGCCATATAGCTCAATTCTGAAGTGTTTTCTCCTGATGCATTCTAGAAGATCTAACCTTGGGACTTGTTTGTCATATATGTCCAGATCTTGCAGAGTCACAGGAAACGGAATGAGCGTGTCCCAGCTGGGGTCTCCATACTGACAACTATGACAGTCCCAGGGGGTGCATGCACCTGTGATGGCAATCAAAAGCTTTTTTCTATTTGCTCTGTAAGTGGAAAGTATTTCTCCAGCAACACCTGACAACACATATGTTTTTTTCCTGTCTAAATTGTCAGCCTTTCCAGCATTTTATCTTTTTTTTCATTCTATTCGCTGCCTGCACTCTTCATCTTCTTGCCCTCTCTGACAAGGAGAGTTGCACTCAGAAGTATTTCCAGCTTTTACATCCTCTTCAGTAGTCTCAAAAGAGAAAATACCTTGAACTCGGAGCACTTGAAGGAATCATTCCTTGTCACAGATTCCTCAAAGAGAGTCTTCCGGATACTGCCATATTCCAGGACGATGTTCAGGGACAGAGGCTCACTGAGGCTGTGGAACTGCACACAAGCAGTCTGTGGAGAGTCACTCCGCACTACCGTCGGGACTAGCAGCACATACTGACTGTAAGAAGGCAAGACAGGATCAGAGAATTCAGTCATGAAGGCAAGTCAGTGCAAACAGCAGAGGAAAATACCGCAGAAATGCTGTACATGTGATGGAAGACATGGTCCAAAGCTTGCTCAAATCAGTGAAAGGATTTCCATTTCTTTCAATGCATTTTGACTAACGTGCTAAGAAAGTACAGATCAGAATTGTTTGTCCCTCACAGTTCTTTCTGAGTTGAAAGACTGGCATAATTCTATGCAGTCTCTTACCTAGCATGATACTGCACCTTTCTTTTCCAGGTATTTACACAGCTCCAATTACTAAAGTCTCTAAACACGTGACAGGCATAACTGCATTTATCCTCCCATGGCCTATATGTATATTTAAACCTCTGGAACCTCAGATAAGGAGGAGAGATATTTAGCTTCTTTTTGTGGTCAATGACAAAAATACTAGTTAACAGTTGCAATAAACTTTTAATTTCTTTTTGTCTGGATTCTCTCCCTCCAGATAAGAACTGATATATCATAAGTCAATCAGCATAATGCAAAAGAAATGATCCTGCTTTTCCGTTTTGCAGAATATTCCAGGGAATGCTCAATATAATCTGCATGCTCTGTTCTGTCTCCATGTCTCTCCCTGTGTTGCTTCCTTTGCTTCTTTCTTCCATTGGACTTTTTTAGTTACACTACTCTCTATAATTAGGGCAACATTTTCTTCCCCAGATTCTTCCTCTGGAAAACATTCATTCAGATTTACTGTATTTGGATAAGGTTCCGTTGCTGGCCTCCCATTCTCTGCTGCCCAGTCTGGTCTTTCCAAATAATGTATGACAATTGAAGAGTTGGTTCTGCAGCACAACAGGAATAGCACAATATTTTCTTGGTAACCTGAGCCTTTCTCCTTTTTTCTCCCACAGCTTTACTTGCTTATACTGTCTTTATCTTTATTTTAATCTTCCCAGTTCAGACTGCATGATATTCAAAGACCAAAAGTAAAATGATTAAAACCAACAGTGTATCTGAGAAAGCCAAACCCTCTGACTTTCACAGTGTTTTCCTCTAGAACCTTTGAGCAGGGGGTTTAAGCTCTAATGTTCGTGTATTTTTGAAAATTGTGGCTGAAATCTTCTGTTTGTATAACGCCATGGCTGTTCACAGCGCTGTATAAGCCGTGACAGCACAGCAGGTGTAATACTAATGCTAATGCTAATACTAATACTACTAATAAAATACTAATACTACTAATACAACACTAGGATTGCCATTCAGCATAGTCCCTGGTACCAGCCATTATCTACCCTGTAGCACCTCCTCATACACCATGCTCTCTCTGTACTGCTGATGCTTATCAATGCTGATCGTTAGAATTACTTGCTAGTCTAGTCTTGAATTTCCTCCCCACTTTACCCATGCATTTCAGAGTTCATCTACTCCAGTTCTAGGTTTCTGTCATTTAAATAAAATTTCACAGTAGTTTTATGATGGACAGCACCATTCCAAATCAACCTTCAATGTCATCTACTTCCATTTCAGACACATTTCAGAACCTAGGTCTCAAACATTTGGTTTATTATATAGTGGTGTCCCAGAAGAAATTAACTGGTGGGAAATATAAGAAAATATTTTATCATAAAAACACAGAATCTATGGTCTCTTACGGTTCAGAAGACACTGTGGCAATCCAGTTCAAGGACAGAAAACTCAGAAGAATCCTTGACCACATCTCTGTCTGCAAAGAAGAAAGAAAAGAGACTGATCTCAAGTGGACAGCCTGTCTTCTGGCTTTTAAACTGGCCTTAGATTGTGCTCCTCCTCCACAGCTTCAATCAGGTTCTAACAAAAGATTTCTACATAAAATTTGCATAGATTCATCTTCCCCCTCTCCTCTCTGTTCTCACACTCCTTGAACTCTCAAACAATAGCTTAGGAAAGCTCTCATATTTCACATAGCTTTGTGAGGTATTGCAAGCCAAACCGGTTCCTGCCCATCTGAATGTTTCATTGAAGCTTGCCTCTCTGATTATCATGTCATTGGCTGAAGATTCCTTGATGTTTCAACCTGTTAGTATTTGCCACTGCTTCAATATTTCCTTGTTCCGTGAAGATCTCTCATAGATAAATCTCACATAAGAGAAATAATGATAACACAATGCTATTGTGTGCCTGCATAGGGGCATGGACAGTAATAATACAGCATCAGACTATAGCTGCATTCAATATGGCACAGATGGAAACTCCTAATCATAATCTGAATTTCTTACTACACACAGTAACATTCAGCAAGGAATGGTGTTGGCTGGTTTTCTACCATTTTTGCCAGTGGTCAGGACAAGCATACCTCTAGGAAAGGGAGTCTGAGAGCATTACTTCATTTATTCACTCATCTGTCTGTCAGTCTACTTTTTCCCCTCATCCCTGCTCTCCCCATAAAACAACTTGTAAGCCTGTTGGTGAATTTTAAGTAAATCTGACTGAGAAGAAGTTTCAGAATAATCAAGATATAGGATCATAAAATAATTTATATAGAAAGGGATGTCCTGACATAACGTGGTCCAATCTCTCCTTTTAAGCAGGGCTAGGTGCAAAGTTTGTCCAGTGAAGTTTTAACTGTCTCTGAAGATGGAGAGTCCAGATTGTCTCTGGACATCTGCTCCATGCTTAACCATCCAAGTTGTGAAGATTTTTTTCCTTAAATCAAAACTTCCTGTACTATAACTTGTACCCATTGCTTCTTGTCATTTCAATGTGCACCTCTGAGACGAATCTGTCTCTGCCTTCTCTGTAATTCAGTTTATGTAGCAGAAGACTGCAATTATATCCTCTTTTAGCCTTTGTTTCTTCAGGCTTAGTAAATGAGACTGTCTTAGTTTCTTTCTGTAGGTTTGTTCCAGCCACTGACCATCCCAGTGACCTTCCACTGGACTCCCTCCAGTCTGTCAATGCCTTTCTTGTACTGTGGAGCCAAATCTGGACACAGAACTTAATCTGTAGTCTCACAACTGAATAGAGGGGAAGAATCAATGTCCTCGATATGTTAGCTACACTCTTGGTAATACAGCCTGAATACAGAAAACGAAATAATTTATAGTAGTGAGGGACTGCATGCACATTCTTACATAGGAAAAGAAAAAAACCCAACCAAACCAAATAAGGTAGCCAATCAACATGTGTGTAACTGCAACCTAGTGAAAGTAACAGGCAATTTCCCTTCATCTTCCTCAGCCAAATAGGTGGTGAATGGGAAGAGGAAGCTGTGTATACTGTAGGAGTGATTAGGGACATGAAAGAGAGCTAGAGGGACTGAAAAATGTGTTAGGCAATGCAGAGTGGGCCAGAAGTTATAGTAAGAGGTAAGAGGTAGGAGAAGGAAATAAGGACTACTACCGTGATGTGGTACAAATGGATGTGGGACTGTTGAAAGCCAGATTCTATCAATTTCCTTCTCATGATATAATACATTCTTGCTAGCGATTCAACCATACAAGGATCATTCTTCCCATCAGCATAGGCAATACCCTAAACTACCCATGCCTAACCAGTTTATCTACCTGACTCTCCTAGAAGCTTTCTGATGACCAAGTTAGGACACAAAGAAAACTGCTCTGAATGCTGCCGGAGCTACTGTCTATTCCCACTGAGTTACTAGTGAGAAATATTGCACAAAGCTTCCCAGAATGACATGATGTTGAAGTGACAATGCTGCGTGGCAGGTGGGTGGCCTACGAACTGGGTGATCACTCTGTGAAGAAAGCTGCTGCATTAGTTGCAGAAGACAGCTAAGAATATCTCATAGACATGTTTGTATTTGCAGCTTTGAAATGCCTCAGACCCCATGTCTTACTTTAAACAGGTACTAAGTGATAGGCAAAAAAGAATTAAGGAGGGAGCAGGAAGTAGCAATCAATTCCAGGGCCCTGGTGCAAATTGCTCCAGGAGCTCATCTTTTATTTAAGTGCAGCATGCCTTTAGCATGAGTGTAAGAGGGCTTTACTGTTGATACACAGACATGGAAAAGAAAAAGATAAAGCATTAGAAATACTGAAATCTTAGAAGACATTATGTTCAGATAAAGAGGACATATTTCTCTGGAAATAAGCTATTGAATTCATTACTTTGGTGAAATTACTGATCCCGGAAGACTTCTTTGTATTGTAGCCATGTTGAGATTAAAAAAGTAAGCTCATATCTTTATGTACATCACTACCATAGAATCATAGAATGGTAGGGGTTGGAAGGGACCTCTAGGGATCATCTAGTCCAACCCCCCTGCTAAAGCAGGTTAGCCTAGAGCAGGTTGCACAGGAATGCAT
>VZSC01013113.1:16429-30973 GCA_013398225.1 Steatornis caripensis | reverse complement strand
CAGCCCGCTGCCGGGCGGGGAGGGGGGCAGTCAGCCCCCAAACCACCCCGGGCCAGGCTGCGCTGCAGGGAGCGGGCAGGGCAGACCCTGCGTGCTCCTTGGGTGGGCGCAGGAGCCAAGAGAGGGGAGGACAGAGTGGAACAGGGCCCTGGGGCGGCGGAGGGAGCGGGGCAGGCCTGAGAAGACGGACAAAACTACGTCTGGTTCTTCTCTCCCAGCTGCATCCAAACGCAGCAAGGCTTGGGGCAAGGGTAACCCTTGCGCTCCCTCCTCCGCAGGCAAGCGCCAGCCCGGCCCAGCCCAGCCCCACCGCAGGACAGCAGCGGTTAGGAGGAGGAGGAGGAAGGTGCCCTCGTCCCAGGGCAGCAGGACAGGCCGAGGCTGCAGCCGCCCCTCGGGGAGAGCCAGCTCCGGGGCAGCAAAGCCGGGCTCTGCAGAGCCACCTCAACGCAGAAGTGGGCAGCGGTGCCGGGCAGTGGTGCCATTCCCCCTCCCGCCCAGGGGAGCGCGGGAATGCTGCGGGTCCGCGCAGCCCCTTCACCCCGAAACACGCGGTGCAACTGCGGGCAGCCGTAAAGGGAGCGGGGCGAGAGCCCGGCCCCTCTGCCCTCGCCGCAGCCCTCTGACCCGCACAGCGGCTGCCGGGTGAGCACAGCCGTGACGGGGACTTGTGCTCAGCACCCCCGCGGCGCATGGGGCCCCCCCGGGGGCAGCAGCAGCCCCTCAAGCACCGAGTGCTCGCCTTGCGCCCACACCCCCACCCAGCACCCTCTCCCCTCAACTTGCAGCAGGAACCCAGCACAACTGCTAGGACACCACAGCAGCTGTTAGATACAATATTTATTACTATATACAAACACATTTTGTACATTCATTAAATAGAATGAACTCTACTCTTCATTCATCAAATCATTTGGTTTGTTTCCCTCCCCTTCCCCTCCCACCCACCCGCTCCTCTTAACAGCCCAGACTATCCTTGCTCCCCGGCGCATCCACGCCGCAGGCAGGGAGCTGGGCGCCGAGGCCCCTTCCCAGAAGGCTGGGACACGCGGGCCCAGGCTCCCCCCTTCCCTAGAGGAACACCCAGGGCTCCTTGAGACAAAAAGAAAAGAAAACGGGGCGGGTACCTGGTGAGAAATGCAGAGAAAGGGGAGCAGGGGGCTCCGAGCGCCCGCGGCGCCCACAGGGAAACCCCGTCCTGGTGGAAGCCACCGCAATGCAGACAAGAGCCCTCCAGGGCGACGGGCTCCACGGCCACTGCTCAGCTGCGGGGAGACGAGGCTGAACTCGGGGGCACTGCCACAGCGAGGCAGCTGCCCCCAAAGACCAAAGCACCCATGTGTCCCCCCAGCGCCACCCTTGCCCCCCACGTTTCTCAGTCAGCCCTACAGACCCCACGTGCTCCGCGTCGCTCCGCTCCACCTGCAAGCGTAACCCCTGCTCCCAGCCCCAGCCTCCTGCATCCAGCCCTTCCTCCGGGGCAGCAGCCCCCCAGCACCAAGTCAGCCGGCTGCATCGCAGAGGGGTCGGGCACCACCAGCTTCACCTCCGCTGCCAGGGAAACGAGAGAAAATTAGGTGAAGTGTCTTGGCTTTAGTGTTTTGGTTCTTTGCTAAACCACCTCATGCAACAGCTCAGCCAGCGCAAAGCCGCTCTCTCTCCTCGGGGACGGGGCTGATCTTGAACGTGAACGTGTCCCACTGAAGGGACAAGGCACTGAAAAGCAAACTACACCACGCGCAGCGGCAGGTACCGAGAGCAGAGCTGTGCAGAGGCAGAGCTGCTGTCCTCATCCCGACCGTCGCCGCACATCAGTTCCCAGCAATCATTACTCGAGACCCTGAGCCGCGGCGGGAGCTCGCGCTTTATGCCAGCTGCGTACACCAAGAAATGCCAAACTCCCGAAGCCCCCACAGAGGCCACCAGCGGCAGAAGGGCCAGCACCGTCCCAGGGCTGCCCAGCACAGGAGCCGACTCCACTGCTGCCGAGCCCAGCCAAAGGCATCTCTCCTGGGGTGGAAGCTTAACCCAGGCATGGCAGCTTCTATCCCCCAAACCCGCTGACCCAGGGAAGTTCAAGTACAGAAAAAATGGGGCTGAAGTGCAGTTTCTGCTTTGGTTATTGCCCGGCTTTGCCCCGGCATGAGCAGATCCGGTGTTTGGGGAAGGTCTTCAGCTCCGCTTCCCCTTACGGAGAAGGGAAGTTTACCAGGTTTCTGCTCTGCCTTCTGTGCCTCTCCCTGTTCACAAGCGGCTGTGATGGTTACCAGAAAGCTGCCCCGCGTGCGTGGGGTCTGTCACAAATCGGCTCACGCTTGTGAAAAACACCCCGACCGCAGGGGGCAAAGCTGGGGCAGCCGGGGACGAGGAAGAGCTGTGGCACGGAGCAGGCTGCGGGGCTCGAGCAGGCAGCCTGCGCGCCTGCAGCCAAGGCCCTGGAGCCTACAGGTGCTCGGAGCGACGCCGCGTCCTTCCCTCCCGGCAGCGCCACGCGCATCAGCCTCTCGTACACAAGCGCACACGTGCTTTTCCCAGTGGGGTTTGCTGCAGCCCCATTTCTCTGTCCCAGCTGCTCTGCCTCCGCTAAGAGGAATTAATGGGTTAAGGATGATGGTGAAGTGAGAAATAGTAACAAACGAAATCCAAATGCCTCCGTGGCAGTCCAGAATTACAGTAATACGGGCTCAAGACAGGCTCCTCAAGTCTGGCTCCGAGCAAGGCCTGGAGCTAGGTGCACTATCCGCTGGTGCAGGGCAAGGGCTGCTTTCCCCCTGGTCCCCAAGGGCACGACCCAAGCGTCTGTCCTGATCAGCGCCCTCCACCAAGGCCGGAGGGGTCTCTGCCGCGCTGCTGTCTGAGACGCAGTTCTTGCCACCAGGATCTGCTTGGCTGTCCGAGCCCTCGACAGCCTCAGTCTGCTTGGGAAGGGAGGGGCTGGGGACGGAGGCCCCCTCCTCCTGCAGTGGGACGAGGGGTGCAGCGGGAGCCACCCCTGCGGCGGGGGGAACGTCTGCTGCAGCAACCACAGACGTTGAAGTGACTTCAATGGTGATGGAGCCCAGGGCCGCCTCCGGGTGGTCGCTGCTGACCCTGATGCGGGCAACCAAACCAGAGGTGGCCGCAGCATCCTGAGGGTTCCCGTTGGCCACGGCTTCGCGCACCACGTTCGGCTCCAGGAGGGTAGTGCTCAGGTCGGAGAGGAACGAGGCCTCGGTAACGATGGCGGCCGTCTCAGCGACCCAGTTCAGATCGCTGCCAACAGAAGCCGCCGTGGCAGCGGCGATGACGCTGGAGGCCTCGCTGGGAGTCAGGGCAGCCGGGCTGCTGCTCGGCCCGGAGGGCCCCGCGGCCAGGTGGGGCCGCCGGCTCCCCACGTCAACGGGGGCAGCCGTGGTGTTGTTGTTGAGGTTGTCTTGGAGCGTCGTCTGCGTGCCCTGGCCCACCTGCTGGTTCTGCAGCAGCATCTCCTGGATCCTGATCTGCTGGAGAATGGCTGGCAGCTCATAGTGATGGAAGAAGTAAATCATCGAATGCTAGAGACGGAAAAGGGAAAGGAGTCACTCATCAGCCTGGGCTGCGAGCCTACACGTACCTTAGAAACTACGCTTTCCCCTCGCTGTAAAGACAGCGACCGGAGAATTTGGCAGCTCTGATGGCCAAGGAGTTATCTGAAATTTCGGAAAGATTCATCCCTTCTGCTACGATTCCTGCAAGCTGCTGCCAGGGCTTTTACCGTTTCTCTCTGAAGACAGGCCACGGAGTACAACGCCTCCTCCCTTTTAAGGGCCAAGAACAAGACAGGCAAAGGCCTTCGGTTCCCTGCCTCACTCCTGCGGCAGAGAAAGGGGCAGGTCAACAGCTGGAGACACACAAAGAGTCTGCTTGAACCAAGACACTGGAGACACCACCTTGGGGCTGGTTTTGCCAGCACCTTCAGGCACAGACCTGACCCTCTCCTCAGCCTCTGCGCGGGAGATCCATCCTCCATGGGACTTCCTCCAGAAAGGCAGGACAGAAATCCTTCCCTAACACCTTCCAAAACTCACCTGACATCACCCTACTGTCAGTCACGTGGCTGGATGTGAGCCAGTGACCAAAAGGTCCTGCTGGTCGATAGCCTCTTTCTGCCGTTCCATTTCCAAACCAGGGATTATTTCAATCTCTTATATAAATCAAGACTGCTTCTCAAACTCAGCCTGACAAGAAGCTTGCTAAAGCCCACACTGCAGCGGATTTCCTTCGCTTTTCAACAGCACGGCCAGCGGGAGCAGTCAGCCACCTAGCCGCTCAAACCACAGGCAGCCAGACCCCTCCGCAGCGGGCGAAGCAACCAGGACTGGATGCACACGGCGGCTGGTTGCACTAACGTGCAGCACAAGTGGCGGCTACTCACCTGGATGAAGAGCCACGAGGTGACGAGAGCCAGGCTGCTGTACTGCCCATTGAATCGATAGTGGTAAGCATAGAAGGCAAAGTGGTACAGATAGAAGAACCTGGACAGGAAGGCGATAAACACCAGCATACGTCAACGGACAGGACAAACATGAGTTTCTTTCTACTCCTTAACTCCGTTCCGAGCTGGGGCGCTTTGCACAGGGTGGTGCAGACTCCTTTTAACAGGTAATTGGAACCGCCTCGCTATGAACAGGTCTTCAACAGGGCAAAACAAAGGGCAGGCAAAGGACTGAGGTGATTCCTGAGACCCAAGCACAAACCCAAAGTGGAAGCAATTGCACTCTGGACCCTGTGACACATAGGGCAGCTCCCAAGGAGACGTACAGGTCTCAAGAGCTGAAGCCCTCCTGCCTGGCGGGGCTGGGAAGGACGTGACGCAGCCTCCCGCCAGACACCGGGACACACAGTGAGAACGTGCGGCACGGGAACAAGGTCCCAGCTCTTACCTCAGCCAATGCCTCTTGCTCGTGTTGGTGTGGCAACAGATAGCATCGTACTGGTCAGCCAGCCACACAATAAGGATGATGTAAAACGCAGTTGTGGTGTCATTGAAGAACTCGGACATAATGGCCTCCATACCTATGGGACAGGGCGCCTGACATCAGCACGCTGCGGGCACAGACACCAGCTGGGCAAAGGGGCAGGTGAAGGAATCCTCTGTCGTGGCCAGAGCTGGGGCCGTACGCCCGGACAGCAAAGACCACGGCAGGATATATTAGCTCTGATTAAAGCAGCAGCAACTAACGCCAAACAGGTTTCGCTGCTGACTGCAGTCACTACACAGGCCAGAGGATCAGCTGCTCCGGCCAGCGCAGATTGTGAGGATTTTTGTTGTTTTTTAAACTCAAATTGTGCTAACGCAACGTGGTCACAGCAAGCGTGAATCTGAAATGAACCAAGGGGACTGACAAAGCTTCAGTTTATGTGATTTCCAAATGAACTGCCTTCCAGAAGGACAATGCAGCTCACTGCCCTCAAATTCCAGAGCCTTCCACCTCGTGATGAGCGGACACACTAACCACCTGCCCTGGCTGGGTCAGAACAGGGAGTTACATGTTCTACAGATCCCGAAGGGACTTGCTGCACGTACACAAGAAGTGAGCTGATGTCCTTACCTACTAGAGCCAGAATGACAGTGAGGAGGGGAGCTGCAGGGAATGCAATTGTCATGTTCATTTCCAGCATCTGTAACAGGTCAACTGCAAGAAGGAAAACCTACTGTGACACAAAGCGGATGCGGGGCCAAGGAACCCTCCACCCCTCCTTACTCCCATTCAGAGCACTGCAATCCACTGTCCCACACTCACTGTCCCCGGTACTTGTCAAGAGACAGAACAGCCCTCTCCGGCACGGTGACGGGGCTATGTGCGGATATATTCCCTGCGCACCCATGTGCAGGACCCTTCCAAACAGCAGCAGTCAAGTGTATATATACGACACACTGTGCTGGAGCAGGCACAGTGTCCAGTACACCCTAAACCCCTTAGGAAATCCTTACCAATGAAGACAAAGATCTGATGGTGTGAGTAGCGCAACAGCATCGAAACGGACAGCGTCTGAAATACAAGAACAGAAGCCAGCATTAGAGCCATGCAGGGCCAGGGAGTCACCTCCACAATCGGAAGAGGCCTGGACAGGCGAGCTTGGACTCGTAACGCTGCACAGCGTGCTGGGCACACCCTGCGTTTGTTGGTTTGAGCTACACAGACCGATTTCCCAGAGTAATTAGGACTTTACAAACAGCAATTAATCTTTGTATTACCGCAGTGAAATAGACAGTAAGCAATTTGTTTGTAAAGAGACCGATTCTGAATATTTGAGCAGGGGCCAAACCCACAGCAGCAGCAGAGATGGCACTAGGGACTTCCTGTCCCGCATCTGTGCTCCTCCCAGCAGCTCATGCTGCAGCCCCGGCAACAGTCCCTCGTTTCCTCCTCTCTCACTGGCCACAACTTGTACAAGGAGCTGCGTCCGCAGACGGTCAGACACAAAGGGAGATAGTCACCCAAACCGTGTACACAGGCTTAGCTGTCACTTGGGATCTTGTCTAATACTTGCCTGTAATCACCTCGTCTCACACAAAACCACAGGAGACTCAATTCTATCTTAATCGCTCCTGGCAAATTAGACAGACCTGTTCTTTAGAGTCTCAGAGGACAAAACTCTGCACACCGTGCCTCGGCAGCCGGAGTGTTTAACTACTTAGAGACTCTCTAACGTGAATCTCCCTTCTGACTTTGTTCTATTTCAGCTCCTCTGTTGGTTTCACTGTTTGGACTTCAAGAACTCACAGTAAAAAAACAGAGTAGGACCTGGTACTCCATCAGCTGAGCTTTAAAAGCAGAGGAGAGCTCAGGCCCGTGCAGTTACATCAAACGTAAGCTGACCAGCACGGGCTTGGAGCTCAGGCAATGCCCAGCTCCTACTGACTTACAAATATGACCATGATGACAAAGGCTGCCAGATATGAAGTCCTAGCCATCCACATGCTGACAAAGCGGTAGTGTTCCCCAGACACCACATTGCGAAGGAAACCTGGAGAAAAAAAACAAACACACAGCCTTCAGGTGATTAATCCACAAACTACAAACAAACTTCCAGTGCCTTCTGAAGGAAGAGGATTTAAAGCAAATCTATGGCAACGCCTCCTCACGGCAGCACTTATTGTCATGCAGCGCAACAAAGCGGCAGGAAATCACATTTGCACACACCTCTCTCCTGCTGCTTCTTTCATTTTGTCCTTGACAATAACATATGTTACAAAACACAGGGAACTGTTCCCTGTGCGAGGGATTAATCAATAGTCAGAAGATGATATTCATGCATCCATAGAAAAAAACCCATCAACTGCTCTGCACAGCTGCTGAAAGTGATTCCTCCAAGCCTTACCTTTGTTTTCTTCATTTTCAGCTAAAGCTTTGACACTTGACATCAGGATGTCATCATAACCCAGGAACTCATCCAGCAACAGGCGACTGAACCTGTCCCCAAAGCACTCATCCCTGGTAGGATCTAGACAGGAGACAAAAAAACCATTCAGGTTGTTCCTACCTCAAGCCGCAGAGGCAGCAAGGCAAGCATGAAGTCTTCTCATCACCCGAAAGGCCCCATGTGCCAGCAGACCCCCGCCCGGACCTTTGGCGGTGTAACTAAACTGGGCGGGACCGGGAGGGAAAATGCCACACCCTGACAAATCTAGCCTCCCTGTCAAAATGCTGGCGTCAATCAGGCGCTAAGGATCCCAGCAGGGCTGTCACACTCACTGTGGCTCAGATGTAAAGGGAATTTTCTGCTAGGCCTGGACTGTCTCCCTAGGCTCACCCCAATTAACAGCCCAGAGAAAGAAGTTCTGGTGAGACGCAGAGGGCCAGGCCGAGACTCCTCAGCCACCAGCCGGGCTCAGCATGACTCTGCTGGGGCCCACCACCGCCATGCACCGGGCACTAACGAAGGCTGTTCGAGTCTATCTCATGAAGCTGGTACTGCGTTCTACTGTGCAAGCACCGATCAGCTTGTAAAAATAACCCAAGTCTAAGCATGAACAGGAACCATGAACGGAAATAATTTTTCAGCAAATGACTAGGGTACTTATGAAGGAATTTGTCTAGCTGAATTGGAAAACCCAGGTCGGTAAATAGGCATTTAGCACAGAAACTGCCCACTACCTATATGGGATCACTGCTTAACACTCCAGCCCAGCTGGACCTCAGCTTGAGTAGGAGTAAGTAATGAAATCTCGTCTGATTGCTGCACTAACAGCTCGTTACAGATGAGCTAAGTTCACAGGCTTGAGAAGGTTTGAGACCATACTCCTGACTCGGACAGGTTTTAGTGGAGCAAATGCCAGGAGAAGAGAATGCTGTTCCAGGAAAAAGGTCTGCTGGTGCTAACAGGGGCACAGAAGCATGCTGAGACAGCGCCAAGCAGATCTGCTCAGCATCGGCCCTGACACGTGTACAATTTCTCTTGCCGCTGGGCTCCAGCATCACACTGCTGCTGCTCCACGCTGAGCCTAGACCTTCAGTACCATGAGGCTCTTCCTTCCTCAATGAGAAAACTCTGCTGGGAGTAACATTAGGGCTCACCGAAACAGGCTCCACCATTTCACACTGCTCCTCTTGGAAAGGTATGACCTACTAAAGCAATAAAGACTCCACAAAGAAGCTCTCCTACGTGGAAAATGAGCGCCATCAACTGTTATAAATAGTTTCCGCAAGACTAAAGAGGAAACGGCGCGTAGGTGTCTCTGCAGAGCACTTACCCACCCCTGCACCAGAGCGGGCTGGCTCCCTCACTCACCCAAAGTCACCACCATGACCGGGATGCTGAGGCGCTGGCGAGTGCTCTGGGACAGGCGCAAAAACCCATACTCCAAGGAGTACTCCACAATGTACTCTTCCTGCGGCCACACTGCAAGGGAGGGCGGGAGGGAGACTGAGCAGCAGGGTTTGCAAACAACTACCAAGAAGCAGCAGCACCTCTGGATCCCCTCCCTCCCTCCACCCCTCCCTCCCACCACGTTCTGGAAAAAAGAATCAGTCGCAAACACTGGCTCCAAGCTTCCTTCAACCGATTTAAAACAAATCCATACAAATTCTTTGAAATTGCAGCCCATTCCCGTGACATTAGTCCTTAATGTGAAACTTCTGGGAAAGCCTCAAGGCAGTGGCTCCAAGGTCTGTCGAGTGCTGTCCATAATCCGCCCGCACCTTTGCCTGCTGAGCCCCAGACCACTTGTCCTTGCTCTGTTCAATTTCTGTTTTCTGTGTTGTTCAGGAAACAGCAGGAAAATACACTTTACACCTGCTGAACACCAAGCCAACACTCCGCAGGGCACGAGCGCTGCACTGCTCAGGAGACAGAGGTCACCGCTGCAATTACAAACCCCAAAATGAAAGACAGGTGCAATTCCGGCTCTCCAAAAAAAGTGTGGTGGCTTAAGTTTCCTTGATTTTTTTTTTTAATTTTCTTTTTTTTAAAAGAAAAGTTCAAAATAGATGCTTTTTGCTACATCACCTCTGAAAGGACAAAACCTCCTGCTTAAGTCAGAGCCAAGCAATTTAATCTCTGATCCTTCCAGCTGTCACAGCGTATCTTGCCAAGAGGCAAGGGGGGGCAGCTGTCAGGCATCTCACACCACAGCAAAAAAGTTAAGAGGATGCAGTAACTTAAAAGAACGGCCCCTGCCTCTTCTGCCTTACAGCGACACATCACTGACAGAAATGCCCACTTTACTTCCTTGCCTCTGATCCCACTTATCGGACAGCAGACACAGGCCGGTGTGTTCGTTTCGTCTTTTACTTCCATTATTAAACAGTTTTAAGCTCAAATGGAAAGAAAGTGTTTAAATATCAACAAAACAATTACTTACTTTGTATGATGAAACATTTTTCCCCGATAAAATATTCTGTCTAAACATCAAATTTGGTGTACTTACAGTACAAGAAACACAGAAAAACAGTAAAAACAGGTATCTGGCGATGTGGGACCCATGCGGGAAGACGCATTTTTTAACCACGTTGGGAAGGAGCACAATTCTCTCTCCCACCGCGTTGCTGGATCGTTTCCAACCAGGCGTTCAGCACGACAAGGCACAGCCCGTCAGCGCACACAGCACTGCACAACGTGACTCTCTTACAGAACTTAGGCAACTATTAATAAAGGTATTGCACCAAAAACAGTTACTGCTCTCTAGTCTTAGGCGACTTAATGATCTTAAATTCAAGACTAACGAGTTCTGGATAAGCATAAAGCAAAACCACTGCCATTGCAGTGGGAACATCCAGTACTTCTGAAGAGCCAAGAATTCCAGTCTTTCCAGGGCTAAAAGCGTAGGTGAGAAAGGCAAAGCAACCAAGAATCCAATTGCCGTGTTTCTATTTTAACATCCGTATATTTTAACAAGTTTCCTCCCGTAACTACAAAAGTTTTCCAACACTGGAATTCCATTTTAAATAATACAAAGCCACTACATTTCCTTCTAGAGTTTATGAGGCATTAGCAGCTTAAGTCATGCTGGAACAAGGGGAGGGATAACGCGGGATGATGGTATCCTGAGCGAGGCAGAGCAGCAGAGCTGTATCTCACAACCCACTGAAACTCACTCGCTGGTTGTCAGGATTAATTAGCTATTCCCAGCACTGGCGCTGACTCGGGGACCCAAAATACAGTCCAAACCCTGTCAATGTAAGGGGGAACATGCGCCATCAGCGGGAGCCCTGCAGACCTCAAGAGGACGGCGAACTGCTCAGCAGAGGGAGGTTCGCATTCGTCTGAGCTAGCTGGTACTGGTCGCTGCAGAAACACCATGCCAGACCAAGAGGCTTCAAGTTTTATAGCCCAGATGACCTCCGACTCCCAGCCTCCCTCCAGCCAAAAGAAAGGTATCGCTGTGGATCTGTTGTTAGTATCGACAAGATTAACCACGGGCGAACGCACCGGGGAAGACATTAAGGTTACTATGCACGTGCCCAGAGAGGCCAGAAGGAATGAGACGTGCAGGGAAGATGCAGAGGGCAGGGGAAGGAGAGAGCACAGATAGCAGCAGAAGTTGTCTTTACCTGCTCTGGCTAGCATCTCAAACTCGGACACAGTCTCCCTCAGAGGCTGCATACCTTTAGTGGCTGCTTCACTAAACGAGAACTCCTGGCTTTCGTTGCGGGTCAGTGCCTCGGTGCTGCTCACCCGCGACGGCTTGAGGAACACCTTGGGCTCGATATCCAGCTCAAACTGTTGGAAAATGGTGGCAGGGAGGGTCAGGTTAGCAGCCACTTCAGCTCCCGCCTTCTGCGCTCACTCTGTGCCCCCAGCGAAGGCCCCCGCCACCGCAAGGACGACAAGAGAGGCCACTTTCTCAGGCTTTAGTGTCTACCTTAAAGCGTCAGAGGCTAACGTGGAGATTCAGGAAAAGCCAAGGAATACACTCAGTTTCCAGGCGACCGAGGGATCGCAGAGGGACTGTGGCACACTTAAGATGACAGCACTAACAAACCATTTCTCCCCAAACTCACAACCAGGTTCCCATCTCCTCCTGTGTGCACAAGGAACGCATCCTTACCTTGATAGAGCTGTTTTCAAACATGTCCACAGTCATTTCCTCCTCTTCCTCCTCCTCTTCCTCAGCTGTGGATTCAACTACCATTCCTGGGAACTTCTCAACACCACAGAACTGCAGGAAGATGGGGGCCCGGCTCGAGTTGCGCTGTATTTCCACCCGCAAGATGCCGTCGCGTGGCCATTTATCTCGCACGTGCTCCAAGCAGTTAATGGGCGAGCGGGAGAAGGCGATGTGAATGTAAGCCAGGATGAAGAGCACAAAGAGAGCCTGCACACAACAAGAAACAAAGCAGAGACCATCAGCCCAAACAACCTTGGCCTGTTTACAGGCTCCCCAGTTTTAACTGTCTCTTCTTTGCCCCTAAAGACACCGGATTAATTCGGACAAATGGATTTGCAAGGGGACAAGAACTTTCCAACCCTGGTGGTCTCTGCATCAACAATAAAGCAGCCCGGAACCAGGCAATTCCAGCACTGCTGTATCAACACGGGAACACACCAAAGACTGCAGCAAGAACAATCTCCTCCTGCTCACGAGACCAGAGCTGCCGCCCATACCTGTGCTGCACACACACGTCCTGCTGAAAGCAAAGGTCACACACACAGGCCCCAGTGCCACGTAAGGTCCTGCAAACCGACACCGTTCCCAAAACGACCGCACCGCAGGCAAACTGACTGAACACAGCACCAACGTGTGCTCCAAAGCATACTGAAAGAAACAAACACACACGCGGCTTTCAACCATTCCCTCCTGAGCACAAAGTGCTTCCTGCTGAAGCCCGGAGAAGACTGCCTGACTTTACAAAAGCAGAATACAGCAAACTGACAAAAAACCCACCACAAGAGCAGGACAACAGGAACCCACAGCAGCACCGCCAGCTCTGTGTTCAGACCCAGCACTCACCGCTGCGAGGCAGGGGCTCTGCCACGGCGGCGGTCGAGCTGGCCTGCCAGGGCTGGGCTCACGTGGCACCTCCACTCCCCTGCCCTGGCTCACTCCGAGAACAGCTATAAAGCCACAGCAAAACAAAGCGGACTAATAAAATTCCTTCCCTATAGCGAAGACAGTACATCTAGCACAATGTTGCGCAACGGTGTCCAAAGTTTGCAGCTGAAAGCTCCGAGAAACGCCAGTGCAGTGAGCAGTATGGCTGAGTTTCATACGCTCGCTTTCCATCTGCATTAAGATGCTAATTTCTAATTAAACTTGCTGTCCTCGCTACGTATCGTTCTTGACCTATTTGCTATGAATAAACAGACTGGTAAACATCCCATCTGCAGACGAGCTGCCTAGGAAGACGCTAGGGAAGGTAAATCAGAAACACCCGCCTCGCCGCAAGAGGAGCCATGACGAAGGTGGCAGAACCACCAGCAGTCTCAGGACTCCGTGGACCGCAGCGTGCAGGACCACGGTCTCTGACTTCACCTCCTACCAGCACCCTGTGTGCAGAGCCGAGAGCGGGCAGGAGCCTGGCTGACTCCTCACCCCGCGGGCGGGAGCAGGCTGCTCTCTGCAGATGCCCTGTGAATACTCTTCCTCCCTCGGATCAAAAGCAAACGGCAGGAAGAACCGCTACCATCCAGACCAGTCGTTCTGCCTGACAGCCTTGCCGTTAGCACCATCCCCGTTCCAGTCTACCTGCCTGCCTGAATCCGGTTATACAACGGAGAAAAAAAAAAAGATATGTTAAAACCTCAGACATTTCTCGGGAGGAGAGAAAACGTGCATGTGCAGCATGAGACAAGTTGTCTTAAATGTTTTCTTGCTTTACGTGGCTGCATTTTAGAGACTCAGAGCAGAAGCATGCTGTTGTCACCTGGCAAGCTCCTGCCCGCCCCTCCCCTTACTCTAATGTCCTGTACTGGCACTGGCAAAGCATTGGTGTGCACCCTGGAAGCTGCGGTGCGGGATGCAACCTACAGGCAGTTCACCCCGCGTACAGACAGGCCCCTCTGTGGGTCTCCAATCCTGCACCCGCAGGAAGCAGGGGGGTTTTCACCCTGTTACACAGAGGTGTGACACCGCGCCGGCTCAGCTGAGGGGGCTGGCTGCTAAAGAGAAATAAGGTTAAAATGGGGTTGTGCGTTAATTGCTTCTGGAAAAGACAAGACTCCGACAAAACACCAACAATCCGGCTTCTCATGTATGCAAATAGAAACCTTTCATGCCCGCATCCCTGGACCCGACCCGCACCAGCCCAGCTGTGCAGCAAGCTGCCTCAGTGATTTCCTTTTTATTTCCAGATCTGGCACCGGAGCTCCAGCGGCGTGGGGACCACCGCACATCGTCGCACCTGTTCACGCCCTTCGCACTGAAGAGGGGCCCACAGGAGCTCAGCGGGCAGCTCGGTGTAGGCCGTGACCTCTAGCGGAGCCGAGCTTTTTTGTGTTTGTAAGGAAACTCGCGCCTGTGCGCCCGACTGCGGGCCAGCAAGAGGCACGTCACTCGTCCCCATAAAGCTGCCCCTCACCTTGAGCAGGACGAAGAANGGTCCCGTCCCCCCAGCGCCCGGCCGCCATCTTCCTCCGCCGGCACCGACGACGCCGGCAACGCGCGTGCGCGAACGCCGCCGGGGCACTCTGGGACGGTGGCGGACCACGCGCCGGCCCCGCCCCTCGCCGGGATGCAAAGCAGGAGCCCTCCCGTCATGCACCGCGCGCGCAGGACGCCCAGAACGGGCCGTGGAAACGGCGAAATTTTCGAGGAACAGCAGGGTGCGGGGTGCGGGAACGGGCGGGGCCGCCTGGGGACGTGGGTCCGCGGGGGTCTGAGGGGAGAAGGGGACCCACCATGACTTAGAAATTATAAACTGAGAGGGGCTTAAATAGCGCCGCGGGGGCACAGGCGTTNACTCGAAGACGCGGCGGAAGGAGGGTGGGAAGAGGCGAGCGTAGGTCACTGCCATCTTGAAGAAGAGCGCGTGGAAGAGGCGGTCGCGCACATTGATCAAGGGGTTCTGGTTGAGGTTGGGGTTGCGGACGCCGCGGTTGTTGCCGCCGGCAGCCCCGCCGCCCCCGGCGTTGTTGGCGGGG
>VZSC01013112.1:37611-51567 GCA_013398225.1 Steatornis caripensis | reverse complement strand
CCTACCGTTCTATGATTCTATGATTCTATGAATATTACATTTTTTTTCATTTTCTATAAATCATGTAAGAATATATAATATATACTTTGAAAATACTTAATTAGATAGAAATAAAGCAAATCCATGTTCCCAGTGATATCATGTCAAATATTTGTATTTATTATGCTAATGGAGAAAAGTCATAGCAAAAAAATTAGTGGATTCTTTTAAAATCTGCAGGCAGGATTCTCTAATCACCTGTATTTGCATTGCTATATCCATTTATTCATGATTTCTTTTATCAAGAATGAGATAGCAACAGGTATTCTTGTGTGACAGTTGTATGTCTAAGGTGTACCCAAAGGCTAAGTACAGCTTGGAAAATCTAGTCTCACATCTTTTGTTATCAAGTGATTTATCCAAGCAAGTATTCACATACGTGGAGCTGCTTGGTGATCTGATGTGCTGCTAAAGGAGCCTATCTTTTCTAAAGCCACAGAGAGTTAGAAGTCTGAGTCATGNCTAGTCTCACATCTTTTGTTATCAAGTGATTTATCCAAGCAAGTATTCACATACGTGGAGCTGCTTGGTGATCTGATGTGCTGCTAAAGGAGCCTATCTTTTCTAAAGCCACAGAGAGTTAGAAGTCTGAGTCATGTTTACATGTATCAGATGGAACAATGCACAGGAAAATAGACAGTTTATTTAATATACTCTGCAGTGTTTTGGTATTTTCTTACTTGTGGTATATCAAGAACACATGGAGCCATATTCAACAGTCTTTGATTTCCAGGAAATAAACAACAGTTGTAATTATGCATTTGCTATTAGCATTTAAAGTAATAATGGTATGTGCAACTCACTTGAGGGCGAACCTGTAACTCTAACATAGCATTACGTTAAGGCATTGTGAAGCAGTTCGATTATATGACATGTTAGATACAGGACACAAATGCACATTCGATTTTGTCTTGAGTGAATGGTGATAAACATTATACAGTCAAAAAAATTTTACTTAAGAAGATCCTATCTTGAGGCACAGGCAAGACTCACAAAGAAACCTTCAAGGAACATTCCTATAAGTGTAAGAACAGAATTTTCAGAAGGGTTGGTCACTGTGAAATGTCTGTCACTTAAACACATTTCACTGAATATATGACCAGAGGGATATTGCTTTACGTGACCTTGATTGATGTATCTGATACCTCCACTTCCAATACAGTTTAGTATAGAATAAAAATAATTTCTTTTCCTCTAGAGAAAACATGGAAAAGAAGGAAAAGGCTAGTCTACACTTCATAGGTTTTATTGAAATGAACTTTTAAAACAAAATAATCAAGAAAAAGTGTTGAATATTAACCTTTAAGAAAGAAAGAGGGTGTTAATTTTTTTATCAAAACTGAAACAAGACTCTTTTAATTATATATCTATACTGGTAATATTGCTATGAAAAGTAATTAATAGAGAGTAATCTCATGCCAAGACATCATTGCTTTAGGGTACATTTTTTGCAGCATAATTTCCATGAAACATGTAGAAACTTGTTGCAAGACAACCTGAATTTCCTATTTCCCCACCGAATCACTGAATGGTAGGGGTTGGAAGGGCCCTCTGGAGATCATCTAGCCCAACCCCCCTGTTAAAGCAGGTGTCCCCAGACCAGGATGCACAGGAACATGTCCAGGCAGGTTTTGAATATCTCCAGAGAAGGAGATTCCACAAACTCCCTGGGCAGCCTGTGCCAGGGCTCTGTCACCCTCACAGTAAATAATTTCTTCCTCATGTTCAGGTGGAATTGCCTGTGTTCCATTTTGTGCCCATTGCCCCTCATCCTGTTGCTGGGCACCACTGAAAAGAGTCTGGCCCCACTCTCTTGACATTCACCCTTTAGTTATTGATCAGCATTGATCAGATCCCCTCTCAGCCCTCTCTTCTCCAGGCTAAACAGACCCAGGCCTCTCAGTCTTTCATCATAAGACACATGCTACAGTCCCCTCGTCATGTTTGTACGCCCTCCCATTGCTAGTCACAGGCCTCCAACCAGATTCTGTGTCACTGATCACAACCCGCAGAGCTCTGCCATTCAGCCAGTTCTTGATCCACCTCACTGTCCACTCATCTAGCCAATACTTCCTAAGCTTACCTATGACGATGTTGTGGGAGACAGTGTCAAAAGCCTTGCTGATGAGCCAGTTCAAATTTTCATGCAATATTTTACCTCATGCCAAGGATAAAAGATACTTCATTAACTTTTTGGGTTTTAAGTATGTCTATAGACTATTATTATGTGCATATATATGCTCACATGTTTCTTTTCCCTGTTGAAGATCATAACTTCTGTCTATTTTGAAACAAATATCTTTATAATAGTAAATGCAATCTGTTAAAATTAAAAAGTGACTTGATCTACAGCCATATTCTTAGGTTTGTAATTTATTTGCATGTAAATATGCACTTTTTTAAAATGAGGCATTTAAAAAGAAACTTTCTGAAGCTGGTAATAGAATATTTGAGAAAAAATTATCAAGATTTAGAAAAAACATGCTATAAGATAAATAGCTTGATTTTACTCTTGGTCATTCATGTTTATCACCTTGTGTACAGCTTCTTATTGGGAATATTTGCAAACAGAATGTATGGATTTGTACTGGGTTTGTGTGGCAAGGTTTTGGTAGTGACAGAGGCTACAGTGGTGGCTTCTTTGAGAAGCTGTTAAAATGCTAGAAGCTTCCCCCGTGTCTGGCAGAACCAATGCCAGCTGGCTCCAGAACGAACCCACCACTGGCCAAGGCTGAGTCCATCGGTGATGATGACGGCATTTCTGGGATAACATATTTAAGAAGGGGGGAAATGTTGCTGAGCAACAGCAATTTCAGCCAGGGAGATGAGTGAGAAAATATGACAGCAACAACTTTGCAGACACCAAGCACAGTGAAGAAGGATGGGCAGGAGGTGTTTCAGGCACCGGAGCAAAAACTCCCTTACAACCCATGGTGAAGACCATGGTGAGGCAGGCTGTCCCCCTGCAGCCCATGGAGGTCCACAGTGTAGCAGATCTGCACCTGCAGCCCACAGAGGACCCAATGCCGGAGTAGGTGGATGCCAGAAGGAGGCTGTGACCTCATGGGAAGCCTGCACTTGAGGATGCTCCTAGCAGGACCTGTGGCCCCAGGGAGAGAGGAGCCCATGCTGGAGCAAGTTTGCTGGCAAGGCTTGTGACCCTGTGGGGAACTCACACAGGAGCAGTCTGTTCCTGAGGGACTGCTCTCCATGGCAGCGACCCGCATTGGAGTGGTTTGTGAAGAACTGAAACCCATGGCAAAGACATGGAGGAGTTCACGGAGGACTGCCTGCTGTTGTAGGGACCCAGTGCTGGAGTAGAGGTAGAGTGTGACGAGATCTCCTCATGAGGAGGCAGGAGCAGCAGAGACAACGTATGATGAACTGACCGTAACCCTCATTCTCTGTTCCCCTATGCTGCTCAGGTGGGAGGAGGTAGAGAAATCATGAGTGATGTTGAGCCCAGGAAGAAGGGAGGGGTGGAGGGAAGGTGTTTTTAAGATTTGATTTTATTTGTCATTATCCTACTCTGATTTGATTGATAATAAATTAAACTAATTTACCCAAGTCGAGTCTGTTTTGCCCATGATGGTAGTTGGTGAGTGATCTCTCCCTGTCTTTATCTCAATCCATGAACTTTTCATTATATTTTCTCTCCTCTGTCCAGTTGAGGAGGAGAGTGACAGAGTTGCTTTGGTGGGCACCCAGCATCCAGTCAGGGTCAACCCACCACAAGATCCTACTTTATCTTCCTTCTTACTGTACTTGCCAATACCTCTCAAAGTCAGCACCTTTGCTCTTAAATCTGCTGGAGCACTCAAAACCTTTGCTTCCTTGAGTAGCTTATTGTAATTGAGAACAAGACAAAAGTTATAGTGTATCTCACCAGCATTTGATATTGTTAATCTTCCCTAAATCGTTAACTCAGCACCTCTGCTGGAGATCATCTAGGATGCAGTTCTTAGTATTTCTTTTCCTAAACCCCGTAATAAATTGGCATGGAATATAATTAAGTATACAAAGGACTAGTAAGAACATTAAAAAAAATAGAAATAAAGATACTTAAAATGAGATCATTGTGTGAAAAAATCATTTCCTGTGTTGTAACAAACACAACTGCGAGCTTGTAATGCTTTGTTAACAGACTAGTCAAAGAAAGGTTGGCGAAACAGAACCATCACTGATCTTTTATTCGTGGTGTTCATTGAGTATCTGGAGTGATTTAAACTTTTCTGAACAGCAGTTTTCATATCCATACTTGTTGCTGCTCTGATTGAATCAAATTTTAAATACTCTCCGCTTTGCCTGGGAAGGCAGGGTAGCTATTATTTACAATAAGCACATTTTAATTCAGATGTGGAAAGATAATCTAAAAACTGATTAAGGACTCACTTAGGGAATTTTATGTGCATAGCTTATCATCTCTGATAACATTTAGCAAGCTGGAATGTGTGATTCTAACCAATGCTGTTTCAAGGAACTGTCAGGAATATCATACATGTAGCCGGCATGATATCATCAGGAGGATAGATTTGCTTTCATGTATTTTTCTCAAGAAAGAAAAAATCAAATTATTTATTACATACACTTACAGGAATTATGGAAGATGAAGCACATTATCACTTTGAAAAATATTATTGCTATTAATGGCTAATAACTCAGAGCTTTGCAGGCATTATAGCAGGAAATAATAAATAAGAGATATGAAAGTATTGGAAGCTGCAGGGAGGTACCCACGCTAGTTTGTATTCAATACATCTGTTGACTTTGTAGGGAAGATGTAGTCAGAAGAAGATACACTATTTTGTGAAGAACCTGTAGTACTGCATATCGATGAGGCATAACACATACTGTTTTTAGTATAACAACAAAAACTCTTGGAAATAGAACAAGCATCAGCTTGACATTATTTAAAGTCATGTTTCATTCATGAACATATGGCCCCAGTCCTTCAAGCCCTTTCTTTGATCTGGGCCTTGAACCTATCAAAGGTCTGAGCAGACGTGTGTTTATACATCTTATGTGATCAGACATCAAGCCATTTCTGCAAGTCAGTGTTCAGCATCAGCGTGGTTACCTTTGAATGTCAGCAGTCAATTTCTAATGATAGATTCATCATACACAATGTTCCTCAAATTGTGAAAAGGAGACACAAATTTTTATCATCCACTCCAATGGTTTCATAGCTATTTTATTTCTTGTTTTTCTAGCTGAAGGTGATTTTGTTAAGTGGGGATGTTGGGTATTCCTATTTTACTTGATATGTTAAATTAATATGTTAAGAATTAAAATGAGTAGGGAAATACCTTTTTGTATAACCTTAATCACATACAGCCCAAGGACAATAATATCTAAGAACAGAATTCATGTTCCATAACAAAACATTATGAATTCATTACTATTATAACTCAAACCTAGATTTGAAGAATTGACCATAAATAAAAGGAAAAAACTAAACAATACAATTAAAGACTCTGGTGCTTCAAAAACCCATAACTGTAGGTCTAACTTTTGAAGTTCTAGTATACAGTACAGCCGACTAAATCTGAACTCTACATTTCATTCTACAGTGTTGTAAAATGAAAAAGAACCAGACCCTTTTTGTAATATACTCTAATTTAATTCGTTATTTAATAAGAAAATTATCAAATGGAACCAGGCATAAACATTTTTAAATGAACACAAAAAGGAGATATTTTAAGTAGTACACAATGAAACATTCATCTCCATGAAACAATACATTGTGGACAATAAAAGTGGACAAGAATTGATGGAGGGACTAGATTCACTTGTGGAAGATCCACCTCCTATCTGTATTGCATAACATCTGATCCATTCCATGTCCTCCTCCTGGCATCTGCCACCAATCACTTCTAGAGAGATGATGTTAGGCTGGATGGACTTTCAGTTTAGCATAGTATAAACAATATTATGCTTTTATTGTTTCTTGAAATTCTACTTGGATATAGATACTTGTCTGGAAATGTGTTACTGACATTCGTTGCTTGTTTTGGTGTTGCAAGAAGGCCTAAAGGAAGACTGCTGATTCAGGATATTTCACAAGCAACAACATGCTGCATCACCATCCAGAGACAGTTTCATTCACAGCACTTTGCCCGGCTTTGATGGCCATTATGTATCCAAACAAAAATGTCAGCACTCAGTCCTTTGGGAATGATGATTTGGGCATCACACAGAATTGGGATGTTTTGCTAAGACAGCTGGTCCAGCCCAACACAAAATTCATCAGCTGAGCCTGGAACACAATTTATGTGTCTTGGCAGCTAATGTTTTGGCAATGTATTTGTGATAAGCCGTAAACCGTTTTGTATTTGACTATTAGCCTCCATCAGTGCTCATGTTTGTTCCAGTTTTTTCAAGCCAAATTGGTCTGTTTTCTCAAGATCACCAACACAGACCAAATTATGTCTAGGTCTGTGGCAAAATATCTTACAGCTGCAAGAGAAGATACTATACATTTATACATAGTAGGTCTTGAGAATTTTCTGTGTAGAGCCTACTGAAGTTTACTCAAAATTCAAGGAATTCCTGATTTAGTTTAAAATTCGAATAAGTGGTGGAATATGTTTTAAAAAGTGGTTGAAACACCCTCAGAAATAATTTTTTTCTTTTAAAAATAATGTTTTTTCCTTAATTTCTGTTTCACAGTGAAATTAAATTCAGGAAAAAAATACTGGTTTAAGAAAAGTCATTTATATATAAATTTACCTGAGCTAATAATCCAATGCATAATTTTCAGCCAGATAATACTTTTCATTTGGATATGGTCTTAATTTGCTAAGTGCCACCTGACTTTTTCCCAGATTTTGTAGAGAGCTTTTGAGATATAACATGGATCTATATGTTTCATAGAACAGATGAAATTGGAAGTAGGAAACATGATCAAAGAAAAATAGAATAAAAGAAAAAAGTGAGCTATGTTTTTCTTTTCTGTTGTATAACCAGTATTAAATAAAATGGCTTTTCATGCCAGCCTTGGGGACTAAAGTAATGACAAATGAAAATTCCTGAATTATCTTACTTCAGGATGAGATACATTGTTTCCTGAAAGTGCTACTTCATCATTCCTTTCACTCTTAAAATTCAAGAAAACTAGGTAGTTATAGTCTTCACTGCATTTTTTTTAATTTCTGAAATGTAAAGCTTCATTTTGCTGAATATAAAAAAAGCAAACAGGAGTTTAGCTGTGTTTCCAGCATCTCCATCTGGACAGTCAGATGTCCAGAAATCATAGATGCTATCAGAAGCAGCAGAATTGGTAAATTACACTTGTTTGGTGCAGAAATTTCCAATTTTGCTTTGGTGAACTCTGACATTAAGTGATGGTTTTGGCTCTGACTAGACACTGCTTTCCAGCCCATCGAAATCTGTCTGCCTGGTGCTGGCTGAGTGAAATTACCATGTGGGCAAATAGCTTAGGTAGACTATGGCCAAGAGCATACAACCATGCCAACGCAAATGCCAAACACAGCCACATCGTAATTATGACATTGTTTGGACTTGGGACGGAGTGGCTGGGACATCCTTTAGTTTTTGTAGTGTCTGTAACTGTCTTTGGAGAAAAGACTCATTTAGTAGCAGTTGTTAAGAGATTTTCATGGAACAGAATTTAGATTAAAAAGTGAAATATTAGTGCACAAAATGTAGAAATAAGGTAGAACTTCATGAAAAAATCATCTTTTGGTTAATCTGCAAGTATGAGAATTGTCTTTACAGGAACAACATATAATGTTTGGGTTTGGAAAGAACAGTCCAAAACCAGCTGGACCAAACTAATGACTGTCTGGAATTGCTGGAACATATCAGTGCTGCAGTATGGAATTATGGATAGCCAAATTTTTATTTTGCCCCATAAAGTTACTGGACCAAACTCTGAGTTTGAATAACTGCGCAAATACCACAGATTTAATCTAGTTTGTTTGCCAGTATGATTGATCTAGATGAATGCTTGCACTTTTGAAGCACAAGGGTTTTTTGTGTACAATGTATCACCAAGGACCTCAAATGAAGAAGAGAATTTTCAAGTCAAGTTGCGATCACACTGGATTTATGATGGAGTCTCTTAGAAAATGCAGTATCTTGTGTAGCTTAGTTTAGGCAACAGCTGTTCTCAGAGCAAAGATGAAGTACCTGCAGTCCTTTTGAAATATAAGTATTTGGGGAGATACTGTAAAATAATTTGATGTCCCCCGCAGAGCAGACTCCTAATACCAATTTCATAAATGTAAATATTCTAATCCCAGAAGTGCTGCACTGACCTTTCATATTGATTTTGTAGACTGTGCCAGAATTTTGGGAAAATATGAACCATGAAGTTTGAAATACAGTGCTACATTTCTCTACTTCAAAAACAGTAACTGTCACTTTTAACACGTAAAAGCTCTCTTGGGACAAAACCTCTTGGCTTATGATAAATTTTCTTTTCTTTTTCTGTCCTTTCTTAAAATAAGATACTTAAAACATTTTCTATTTCTCCATGGGAAATGCAGGTAATAAGAAGGCAATGCTAACCTTTAACAATATGGGGAAAAAAGGGATAACAACAGTGTGGGAAATTATCCGCATTTTTCACCCTTTTATCAGCCTGAGCAGAACATCTGCAATGTATCAATAAGACAAAAAGAGCATCTCTGGAGAGGTCTGTGATGGCACTTAGTCTTAATTGGAAACTGATTTTCATTACTTCTGAAAGCATCGTTCTACAGAATGCATTTCTTTACTGGTAGAAATCATAAATGTTATTTTACAAAGCACTTTAAACCATGGCAGATAAAAATGTAATATAAACGAGTCTCAGCTTCCTATTCCACCTGATGCGCGCTAAGCAAATGACACCTCAAATGCTTTCCAGTCTTTGTTGTCTTGTGCAGCATATTGTTTTATGTATGTAAAAGTTTATCGTGCCATTTTCTATAATGATAAGGGGATATATAAAGTTTTATATGTGTCTCTGAGAGGCAAAGAAATTTACCTCACTAGGTAAATTTATCTAGGTCTCCTAGGTAAATCTTTCTTTCTGTGAATAAATTAAAGCATTGATTCTAGCTTTACCACCAGTTCCCAAAGAAATTATTTTCAGAATAGTGTTTGTTATTTAGCAAGGAGGTTTTGTGAGTAATTAGATTTTTTTATAGTATTCTTTTTTTTTGGTATTAAACACAAAATAAAATCTAAGAATAATAACCAGAGTATTAATTTGGTGTCTTATTATTTACAAAATTTTTCTCATAAATTCCCTTAAGCATCAAATTCTTACCTGCAATATATATATATATTTAAATTTTTCATTTAAAAAAAGTTTAAAAGTTAATTAAATGTGAGAGCTCTGCATGTGTGGGAGGGATATGACTCAAAGTACATGAAAGTAAATAGAAAACAATCTGTGTTTAATGGATCAGGCCTTAAATGCAAACTCTGCAATACACGTCACTTTTCCCAACCACAGGTCAGTAATAGTTTGAAAGCAGAGTGCAAGGCAATGATTGCCAACCTTCCCTGTATAACACATGCAAAGTCTAAGCAAGAAAGTGTGTCATATTTTGCTTCTTTTTACTAACACGGGCAAGAGCAATGGTGTCTTCTTGAGGCTATTATATCACAGGATGGATTTAGTGCAATGCTCTTTAGCCTAACACCAGTCTGTTAAGAACATTTGGGGATATATTTGACATCAGTTCAGACCGCAAAAAAAAAGGAGATTGCCAAGTTTTAGAAGATAAAGTTTTCATGATAAGTCCATGTGCCATGAAATCAAAGTGATTGAAAAAGGAACATGACTCAGAAAATGAACATGCTATCAATATTACTCATTAAAATTTAATTTGGTTTCGATATTTTTAATACGAAGTGTTGATTTTTATTTTTATTCTATTGTTGTTTGGTTTTGGTTTTTTTAAACACAGGGTGGTACCATAATGTTGGATTTAAAACCTTTTAAGGCCTGTAAAATCTTCTGTTCTGTTGAAATGTACTTAGAACCTATTAACATTCTGAAAACATGCAGCATAGAAAGTTCTTTTTGTGCTAGATTTTTATGAGGTGTGTTAATGTTGATGGAGTCTGACGTATTTCTTAAGGTCTTTCTAATGGGGAAGCAACAGAAGAATCTGTTTTCATTGTCATGAAGTCCTCACATTCATTACAAAAACATTTATTTGCATTCCCAGTTTGCATCTAGACCATTGCTCTTTGCACCATATCCTCAACAATTTTCATCCATCTCTCTGCCTCCTCTGCATGGGAACAAAAGTGTTTTACCCACTCATAATGTAGTTTATAAATCAAGATTATCCTCCAATCTACAAAAACTGTGAATGGCTTTGCGACAATACTTAGCAGAATTTAATTTTAATACATTAAAAAAACCAACTTAAAAATCCTATATGTATGACAGTAAAATATTCATTATAAGAAATGATGATTCCTAAAATAAATGCCTAGAAAATATGTAAAGAGCTGTTTGACATGTCTTCCTCAATAAAACAGTTTTAGTTCAAAGAGATTCTGTTTCTTTCCAGCCTTTGAATACTTCTGAATGAAAATCTTCATTAGCAAAGGATTGTCTTGAGACTGCCATCTAAATATTTGTAATTTAAGATTGTTTAATGTATCACATATTTATCTGTGTTTGTTACGCTTCAAAGTTGAATAGGGATGGTAATATACATGCATTAATTTTTTGTTTGTTTTTCAGCTAATGAAGACTCTGAAATAAAGTCAAACAAAGGGAAAAAGTTTCAAAGCAGTGGTACTTTTACTAACGAGGTAATGATATTTTAGTGGCATATCCTACTAAGCTTAAAAGATCGCACAGTTCACAGACATTATAACTTCTGAAAATTAACAAATGAGGTAAAAGGAGAGAAAGCTTCACCTATTAAGGAACTAAGTTACTTGATGATTATAGTTAAAAGACAACAGTACATGAAATAATTTTTGTATTTATTTATTAGGGCATCTTTTCTTTGGAGAAGGGTGGTTAATACATTTAAAAGACAGCATATAGTCCCTCTTTGTTGCAGCACAGAGTGATTCAGGTCTTAGGGATCCCTTAAAGAATCACTATCAAAGGTATCAAGAAATGTGATTTTAATATGAATTTGTAGAAAAAATGCATCTACAGAATTCAATTGCAAGGTTCTCTCTATTACTACAAGAAGGCAAATTGGGTCACAGTAGTTATTTGGAATGATTTATACAGTGATCGGGGAAAGTGACTTACACAGAGATCAAGGGAAATCAAGTCAGAATCAAGTTGGAAAGATGTGTACGGGGATTAGGGAAAAAGTATAAGGAATGCCCTCCCATTGAGTCACAAGGTTCAGAAAAGACCACCATTTTTCTAAACTCCTCAGAGTCTAGATGAAGCTGGATCCAGTCTTAGTCCCAGACTTGGTCAGCAGTTTATGTTTAAATGAATGTGCTACAAGGATTTCAGCGCTAGTGATTCAACATGTTGTTACGGGTCTGATGTAACTTCGAGGTAGCAGCAATTTAAGATATGTTAACACTATTACAATAAATCACAAAATTGGATTATATGATTTTCTAACAGTACTTTATCAATCAATAATCAAAGTAATTTGATTAGAGTTGTTACAATCAACACTATGAATTAAAGATTCAACAAAGTTTCCTAAATTAAATTGCATAACCACACAGACACACACACACAGATAGAGGTTAACCTATGACTAAGGTGTTTTTTCTCTGCAGATCATATTAAATTTGGTACTCAATGATCTTTGAAAACCTTGTGAAATCGAATTGTAGTGAATTACTTTTTCCATCGTCGGCTTCTATCAGCAGATGAACTGAATCACGTACTGAAAACTACCTTAAATGTTGCAAATATCTGTCCTGAGACGTATCCCAACTCAGGAGGAAATACAATCCTGTAAAATTTAAAGGGCCTCACTTGCGTCCACTGTTTATAGGATCACTAGACTGACTTTTCCATCATGGTCATAATTCTTGTCAGGTTATCTTGGTACCTCTCATCATGGGCTACAATCCAGGCAGCAGGAGTTCTGGGCATGTTTCTCAGGCAGCAGGAGGTCCAAGTATGGTTAGGGAGCCTAAGCATCCCAGCTCACTGTGCTTGTCCCAGGACAGGAAGGTACCAGATTGTCTCATGTCCCAGCTCACTGCATCAGTAGGCAGCACCAGGGAGAACCAAACCGTCCTGGCCCATTGCGCTTGTACAATCTTGGCTGGCTCTGACATTGCAAGGCAGCCCACGGCTGGAGTCTGCACCACTACACTCTTCCCAACAAGCACGTTTCCAGTATTTAATAGTAGCAGCTACATGAAAACATTTGGGGCATTTTAAGGCATTTCTCCTGTTAATACGCAGTACCCTTGAAAACAAAAACCTGTTTTCTAGTTTCTGAAGAAAAAAAAAAGATTACTCTGATTCATTGGAAGAAATGATGAATTAAGAGCTGAGCTTGTCTAAAGTAAGCTGTTTTATCAGGATCTGTGGATCCTTAGGGACCACTGACTTATCTGTACTGCCTAGATTTTAACTTAAACACATAAATGCTTATCATTCAACTAGCTTTGCATCAAGGATGTTTGATACCACAGCACAGAGCAAGAAAGCATGGGAATTGCATGTTGAAAACTACACTGAGCCAACTGTGGCAAAGTAATCTAAAAAAGGCTAGTGGACAGACCTTTAAATGAACACAGGTCCTGTGATTTCAGTGGAACAAAGTTCATACATCAGCTGAAAATTGACTTATTGCCTTAACCTTACACACTACACCTGACTTGGAAAAAAGCTTGCAGTTTATAGAGTTGTACAACATTTCTCAGGAGAACATTTGGAATAATAACATATTGATCATCAGTTCTGGGACCACAGAATAAGGTCGATTACACTCATTATTTTATAAGCATGCATGTGTAAGGACAGTAATTTCTATTCTGTTCTGAGCACATAGGTTTGGTAATTCTTGTGCCACACAGTAACTGAATCTGTGTTGTTGATACAGTTGAATTTAAAACACCTTAGCAAGGTCAATTAATTAATATTTGGATGAATCCATGAGGTGAAGAGCATTTATAAATATTGAAGTATTTAACACATGTAAATATTGACAGAAATAACAAATTAAAGAGGAGCAAGATAAAACAAACACAAATTCCTTTCTGCTTTATTATCCATACTTCACTATCCCTTTTGGTCATTTTAGCACTACATTTTTTAGCCGACGCAAAATGTTGTTGTCAATATTTAGAGATTCTCATTCTTCTTTCAAAAACAAAAGTAATTTCCACTTGTCTGGAAAACTGCCTCCTGTTTTACACAAGGAACTGAAACTTTAATTTTTATAAAGGCAAGTATACCTCTATGAGAGATTCCAAATTCATTTCTCAGACAAAGGGATTTTGAATTCTGTATTTCTGATTCTGAAAGAACCAAACAAAATTTATTCTTGCTGTTCAATATATCACGAGGTCATGTCCTTAACTGGGGAATTTCCATCGATCTTGCTGGTCCATCACGGATCTGGAATTGCATGAACATACCCACTTCAGAAGACATTCCAGTCTCTGCCAATGTTAAGTTACTCTTTAAGGTGTGGTAGAAAGCCTTGTTTAGTCTATTCAAGCTTTAATTTTAAGTGTGTCAAGCAACAAACCGTTCTTCTTCATAAACCACACCAAAACTCTTTGTGATTTATTTTTTTCTGATCAAAACCAGGAAAATAATGTTACATACTAAAATAAGGACTTAGTTTGGTAATTTATTTACAGGAGGACAGGCCTGGATGACAGAAAATGTGTAGGGTTTTTTTGCCTGAAAGAGGAACAGTGTTAATCAGCTAAATAAATTAGTTACTTGATCACATTTAGAGAGTAAGTCCATAACTGCAATATATGAAGTTA
>VZSC01013112.1:22417-37482 GCA_013398225.1 Steatornis caripensis | reverse complement strand
ACTGCAATTTATGAAGTTATAGCCAACATTTAATTATTAAATCCACATGAATTTCATTAATTTTATTATATCCATGAATTTCAGTAATCCAATTTCACTTCATTCATTTGTAGTGATTAGGGAAACCTTTGGGACATAGCAGGCAAACACAGAGAACTTTAATAATTTCAATGTATATGGTCAGTTGACCCTGGCTGTATGCTAGGTGAGCACCAAAGCCACTCTGTCACCCCTTTCCTTAACTGGACAGGGGACAGAAAAAAAATAATGAAAATCTCATGGTTTGAGATAAGGACAGGGAGATCATTCACCGCTTACCAACATAGACAAAACATTCAACCTGGCAAAATTAATTTAATTTATTATAAATAAAATACAAGTGGGGTAATGAGAAATAAAAACAAATCTTGAAACACCTTGCTCCTGCTCCTCCCTTCTTTCTGGGCTCAATGTCACTTCCAATTTCTCTAACTCCTCCCCCTCAGCAGCACAGGGGGATGGGAAATGGGGTTGTGGGTCACTTCTTCACATGTTGTCTCTGCCACTCCTTTCTCCTGAGGAGGAGGGCTCCTCAGATGCTTCCCCTGCTCCAGCATAGGGTCCCTCCCACAGCAGACAGTCCTCTGTGAACTCGTCCAACGTGAGTCCTTCCCACAGGCTGCAGTTCTTCACAAACTATTCCAGCATGGGTCCCTCTTACAGGGCCACAAGCCCTGCCAGCAAACCTGCTCCAACGTGGGCTTCCCATGAGGTCACAGCCTCCTTCAGGCATCACCTGCTTCAGTGTGGGGTCCTCTATGGTCTGCAGGTGGATATCTGCTCCACTGTGGACCTCCATGGGCTGCAGTGGGACAGCCTGCCTCACCATGGTCTTCACCAGGGGCTGCAGTGGAATCTCTGCTTCGACACATTGAGCACTTCCTCCCCTTCTTCTTCACTGTCCTTGGAGTCTGCAGGGTTATTGCTTTCACATTTTCTCACTCCACTCCTCCAACTACTGCTTGACAGCAGTTCCTCTCCCCGCTGCCCCTCCTCCCCCCCTCTCTCCCCCCCCTTCTTATATATATTAGCAAAGAGGCATTTCCACCATGGCTGACAGGCTCAGCTTTGGTCAGCAGTGGGGGTGTCTTGGAGCCACCTGGCATTGGCTCTATCAGACGTGGGGGAAGCATCTAGCAACTTTTCACGGAAGCCACCCTGGTAGCCCCTCTGCTACAAAAACTTTGCCATGCAAACCCAATATGATGTGATTACTCACAAACATGTGGAGACTCTCTCTGTTGCATGTGGATAGTCTCCTACAAGCAATAAGAGTTCATTATGGAAGACTTACAGGTAAAAATATAAGTACATGAAAATAATGACAGTAATAACTAAGAGTATGGGAATTACAATTTATCATAAAATAGTAAGAAAAACTCAAAGCCCCACCCCATGATGTTAGTGAGATTTCCAACATTCTGTAATACAGGACAATTACAGAAACATATTTTGACTCCAGAATTATTTTACTCACTCTTCATGTTGAAAAAGATATTATACAATTTCTGGAGAAATACAGCATTCCTAAGTATTGTTAATGTTATATAGTTTCCATACAGAATGGATGATTGCTTATTTCTGCATCTTAATTTGCATCCTTACAATAATGCAGGAAGAAATTTTTGTATTTCTTACATTTTGTTGGAAGAGTTATCCATGGAAGAAAAACAGACATTAGAAGAGAAAATTGAAGCCTATACTATTTTCTTTTTCTATTTTCTAAACTCCCCTATCACAAGAATAGAAATACTCATCTTTTCTTTGAACTTATATAACTATGACAGTATTCACACAGTCGGGACCCTATTCAAATCTTCTAGCTGTTTCGAAGATAGAAAAGGGGAAATATAAGAATACTTCTTTTTAAATCAGCTACATCAGCTATAAAATGAAGAAATATGTGAGAAATACCTCACATTAGTCATTTTATACAGCTAATAAGTATCACTCCTTTTGTGAAACATGTAATTACAGAGCTCTCAGAACTATGAAATCTATCAAAAATATGATTAATTAGAGACATTCACATAGCTCATTCAAAGAATGTTGTGGTTTTACTAGTGTTGCTTAAAGACACTAGCAGAGGAAGACAATGACTTCAGGCTTTGTAGTCTTTCATTAGAATAATAAGCAAAACAGGAAGAAGGCTCAGAAACAACAAAAAACACTAAATAAAAGCAGCATGGTAAGGCAAAGGTACTGGGAAGGTGCTCTAGAAGGCAACCAAGGAGTCTTCTGATATGAGACAATTTCATGGGTAGACAAGGCTGGTAAAATATCCCACATCCAGTTAGGATGGTATTTTGAAATGAAGACAAGTATCCTGATCTCCAGCTTTCTTTATGAAAAACCACTTCCAATTCACTTTCTAATCACTATTGACAAGTCCTAAACTCTGTAGACTTCTAAAGCATTCATGTTGCCAAGAAAGAGAGGAAGAGGACACTAACAGATCAACATCTACTATCCTTTCGCTCCAATTTCTTAGAATCAAAGAATGGTTTGGGTTGGAAGGGATCTTTAATGACAACGTAGTCAAACCCTCCTGCCATGACCAGGGACATATTCCACTGGATCAGGTTGCTCAAAACGCCACCAAACCCGACCTTGCACGCTTCTGATCATGAGGCATCTAGAAACTCTCTGGGCAACCTGAGTGTTTCCCCACCCTCGTCATAAAAATATCTTCCTTTTATCCAATCTAAATTGACCCTCTTTCAGTGTAAAACCATTGTCCCTTATCCTGCCACTACAGGCCTTTCTCTGTCTTTCTTATAATCTGCCTTTATATACTGAAAGGTCACAACAAGGTCTCCCCAGAGCCTTCTCTTCTCTAGTTTGAACAACCCCAACTCTCTCATCCTTTCTTCATAGGAGAGGTTCTCCACACATCTGACCATCCTCATGGCCCTCTTCCGGCTCATGTTCCATTTTTTGTCCCTCAGCCCTTCTCCACAGGGCTGCTTTCAATCCACTCATTCCCCTGTGTGCATTGATTTTGGGGAGTGCCCCAATCCAGGTGCAGGACTTTGCACTTGGCCTTGTTGAACTTCATGAAGTTCAAGTGAGTACACTCTTCAAGTGTATCTAGGTCCCTCTGGTTGGCAAGTCTTTCCTCTAGCAAATCAACTGCACCACTCGGCTTGGTGTCATCTGCAAACTTGCTGAGGGTGTCCTCAATCCCACTATTGAACATTGAGCCATAACTCTTTGAATGTGGCCATTAAGCCAACTCCTTATCCATTTACCTGTCCAGAATTCCAGATAGACAATACCTATAGCTCTTCCCTTGTCCACTCATGTAGTCACTCTGTCCTAGAAGGCCACCAGGTTGGTCATGCAGGGCTTTAACTTGAAGCCATGCTGCCTGTCTCGAAACTTCTCCCTCTCCTCCACATGCCTTAACATAGCTTCTAGAAGGATCTGTTCCATAATCTTTCCTGGCTCAGGGGTGTAGTTCCCAGGGTTCTCATTTCTACTACAAACATTTCTACTGTTTTAAAGAATGAGTGTAATGTTTCCCTTTTTCCAGTCACCAGGGACTTCACTTGACTGTCATAACTTTTCAAACATGGAGAGTGGTTTGGCAACTACATCAGCCAATTCCCTCAAGACTCTGGGATGTATCTTGTCAGGTTTCATGAGCTTGTGTATGTTCAGGTTCCTCAGGTTGTTTCAAAAATGCTCTTCTCTTGTGATGGGAGTGACTTCATTCTCCTAGCCCCTGTCTTGATTTTCACGGACTTAAGATATGCAGGAAGATAGATTGGCATTGAAAGCTGAGTCAAAAATATTGGGTACCTCAACCTTTTCCACATTGGTTGTCACCAGCTGTCCTATCTTATTTATCAACGGGGGCACTTTTTCTTTAATCTTCCTTTTCTGGCCAACATACTTGTAAAAGCTTTACTTGTTATTCTTTGTACCACTTGCCAAATTCAGCTCCAGCTGTGCCTTAGCTTACCCATTCCCATCCCTATACATCCAGGTAGCATCCTTATATTCTTCCCAGGAAATGCATCCCTGGTTCCATTGCCTGTGCATTTCTTTCTTGCGCTTTAGTTTGACCAGGAGGTCCTTATTGAGCCATGCTGGTTTCCTTCCTTGTTTGCCCAATTTCTTACATTTGGGAATTGAGAGCTCTTGCGCTCTAACAAAAATATCCTTAAAGAGCTGCTGGCTTTGCTCACATCCTTTGTCCCTGAGGGCAGTTCACCAGGGAATCCCATTCACTAGTTGTTGAAACTAGTAAGTTTGCTCTCCTAAAATTTAATGTCTGACTCTACTGTTCACCTGGCCCATATCCCCCAATCCTGTGAATTCCACCAGGCTATGGTCATTGTAGCCCAGGGTGCCACCAACCTTGACATCTCTAATTAGTTCTTCCATGTTTGTGAGCAACAGGTCCAGCAACACTTCTCTGGTCAGACTGTCTACTACTTGGATTAAGAAATTGTCCTTGGCACTCTCCAAGAGTCTCCTGGACTCCTTATATCTTGCTGGTACACTTTGTTAGTGGACATCAGGGTGACTGAAGTTATCTAACAGGATCAAAGCCTGTGAGCATGATGCTTCCCATACTTGAAGAACACTTTGCCTACAGGCTCTGCTTGGTGAGGCAGCCTGCAGTAAACACTAAGAGGTTTTCTTTGTTGGCTTGCTGTAAGAGCTGGTCCGAAGAACAGTATTGTTTCAACATCATCATCATAGACTTGGATTGATACTAAGATATAAACACCCTGAGAGAGAGAACTGCATGACACAAGGAGTACTATGCCACTATCAGTCTGAAGAACAACACCCTGAGAGAAAGAACTGCATGGTATGAAGAATACTATGCTGCCCTCCATTACCTGGGACACGAAGGAACAGACTGTGACAAGGCTGCATAGCTGTCATCAAGAAGATGGATCACAACTGCTGCCCCAGCAACGAGCAAGAAAACTTAAGAAAACACACCTCCTGGTCCAAAGCTACCCAACTCTAAGGCAAACCACGCCTCGGACACTCCTCCTTGAGCATGCATGGAAATCTCTCTTGAGAAAGGCGGAGATTGGCAACAATCCATGGGACAGAGGAGGCGCAAGGTGTATTGCTTAGCATAAAAGACAGCTCTTCAGCAACCGAACTTTGGAGATCTTCCCCACCAAGGATCACAACAATCGGAAGGACCAGCGGGATGCTGCCTGGACACCTAGGACCCGTGGTGGTAGCTATAATTCTCTTTCCTGTCTTTACTTTACCTTTTCTTCCCTTCCTGTCATTCTTTTTGTCTATCACACGCCGCTTTATGGGCAAAACAATAAAGTTGCACTGTTTGATTGAAGCATAACCCCTTGGCATGGTCGCCTTGAGTTTTTGCACTTCAAGGTCACAGAAAACGAACCATCACACGTCCACAGAGCGGACCGTGACCCTTGCCCCCTAAATTTTACCCATACGTTCTCAACCTCTTCATCACTGTTTTTCGAAGACAGCTCTGTACAGTCAAACCATTCTTTTACATAGAGGGTAAGCCCCCTCCTTCTCCCTCCTTCTTTGCCTGTCCCTTCTGAACAATTTATAGTCATCAGTTGCAATGCTCCAGTCATGCTATTCATCCCATGATCCTTCTCTGTTAATCAATTAGATTGTAGCTTTCTATCTGCATGATGGCTTCTAGCTCCTCCTGCTTGTTACTTATGTTGCATGCGTTAGTATAGAGGCACTTCAGCTGGGCTATCGCTCATGTCACTTTTTAGAGGAACATGTCCTAATTCCTTTGAGGTGTTTCATACATGTTTCCCTCTTAGTTACTCATAGTACTCAGCAGCCTCTGTCTCTTCTCTGTTGCTCAAAACTCCACCTCCCTGTCCCAGTAAATTTAAAGATCACTGTGTAAGTCTAGCCAGCTGGTTTGTGAAGACCATCTTGCCCAACTTGTTCAGATGAACACCATCAGCTCCCAAAAGACCCAGCTTCTCAAAGGTATGATCATAGAAGGCAAAATCTTGAGTATAGCACCAGCCAAACATTCACCTGTTCAATTTGTGTCCTCCTTCCTAAACACCTTACTCTGACTGGCAGGATAGAGAACACCACCAGTGCTCCAGACTAACATTGCTTGACATACAGCATCTTCTGCTGGTTCTAAATTGCCTTGTTGCAGTATCATTGGACCCTATGAGGAAAATTAGGAGAAGGTTATAATCTGTAGGATTCACTAGGCTCAACAGTCTCTCAGTGACATCGCGAGTGCAGGCTCCTGGTAGACAGCAAACTTCTATAGAAAAACTGTTGGGATGGCAAATGGGTACTTCAGTGCCTCCCTGTAAGGAATCTCCAATAACTAATACTTCCCATGCTTTTCTGCTGGTGGGCAGTTGGACCAGCTTTGCACAGTTGGCTTCTCCTGGATCCTGACTATTACTCACTCTCTCTTCATTAACCATCCCCAGAGCACTGTGTCTATTATGCAGGGGCAATTCAGGCGAAGGGGTAAGGTTCTTCCTGCCTACTCAAGTATTGAAGATTCTTCTTCTTTACTCAAATATAAAAAGACATTGTTTAGGACTCCTTAGTCTCTTTCCACATTAAAAAAAATATTTCTAATCAAACTATCTAAATAGTGACATGAAATAAATTAGAATGAAAAAGGATTATCATAGTATGTCCTGAGCATATCTAGCATATAAGAACAAATGCAGAAAGGGTCTTCCCCATTCCCCCCCCCCCCATATTTAAGCATGTCTTCCTTTGATATCAAACTTCAATAATTTCAGTATCATCACTATATACTTTCTTTGATTTTTCCATCTCTGCTTTTAGAAAGTAAACTTCATGAGGAAAAAGCTGTGATAAAGAATACTGATTTGTATATCAAAAGAGGGGGCCAATTTCTTCTGTCTTATAAAGATATACAAAATTATATTATCATGCATATTAAGACTTTAAGCAGCAGAGAATGCCAGTGTAATTTTAAGTATATGCTAATTTAATGAAAGTAGAACAGAGAAGCACACTGTTCCTCTTGACTTTCTACCCAATATTATTATGAAATCTCACAGAAGCAGGGAAGGCAGCTGGCTTTGTCCAGGGCAGACTCAGCTTTCTTTACGTCTCCTGATAACTCCACTTCAATACTGCCCCAGCAATACCTTCAGAAGGCCTTCTTTCCCGGTTTTAAAGCCTATTGTCAATATCCCTCACTACTTTCTGAGGTTTGATCTTTAATTTGCCATGAACAGGTGTTTGCAATGACAGGATTTATCTTCTCTCTGCCTTCTTTCAGCTGAAAACTCTTAACACTTCCCTGTGCATCCATTTACTGGTATCTCATCAACCTTTCTGCCCTCTCTGGATTTACTTATTTCATTTGGCCCATTTCAATTTGGTTCATGGCATGACACCACACTTCAGCCTAGATTGACCAAGCAGAGTAGTAGGTCCATTTCTCCTGTCTAGCTGCCTCTACTCCTTTTCCTATCTCAGTATAGTTTCTGTTTATTTTAATGGTGCGAAAAGGTTGACTCTTCTAATTGGTGCAAGATCTCATGCAAATCTTTTTTTCTACAGCTCTTCTGTTAGTGAGGTGCTGACCATGTTTTACTTCTGCAGCTTCTAAGCATAATACCTCTCATGGGAAATTATAGCTCAAAATGCTGATTGGGAGTGTATGCCAAGGGGTAGACCTGTGACTATATATATATATAGGGCAAAATTGAAAATGTTACTCTCTCCTATTTTAGATTACAAAACTTCAAAAACTTTTAGAAGTTTAAAGGCATAATATGCTACAATTTTTCATAAAACATTTTACTTCAGTGACATGCGTGTAAGCAATTGAATTCAAGCTCTGTTTTGGGGTACACTTAAATTCATTGTAGATGTCATCTGTACTTTAAAGCAAGTGCTGTCTTCACATCAGCAGTCTTTTTCCCCCGTCACCTTTCCACAGAATGGATTGCTGACAAGTTCTCCTGATGGCACCTTATAAGCAGACGGAACAAAATACATACAGATATGGCAAACTATTTTAAAAATATCAAGCCTTAAAAAATGATCTGATATGTTGTTCCAGGACATGAATTCACTTGGTGTGAAACTGTGACATTTCCAAGTACTTTAACATACCTGTGTGAAAGCAACTGGTATAAATGGAAATAAAGAGCGCAAGTGTTAGATTCAAGGTGCTAATCAGATACAGACCTTTATTTTTGTACACAAGCTGTCTGAAGAAACTTTTTGGGGTCTGACAGTGAGTTAATCTATCCAAAGAGACAAACTCAAAGCAGCTCTGAAGCTACCTGGAATGTTGAAATGTGTTATCTGTATGCAGTACAAACGCTGTCTTCCAGTTTACTGTCTTTTTGAATGTGCTGATACCACAGACACAGGTGGAAGGTGCTAAATCCTTCCTAAACAGTAAAAGGAAAATAGGTTAGCTGCAGTTAGGATGTCTTTATAAACATTATTAATTATCACCTGTGGGTTTTTTGAAGTACAACAATATATTTACCATTTAAGTTCTGTGTAAAGTGTTATTTTTGTGAATGTCTGATCCAAGATTCAGTCCTCTGAATACTTGCATATACCACTTTCATATCATAATGGGTTTGACATTTAACAATGTATGAAGTAAAATATCTTTTAGCAGGTTCATACTTGTTGCAGTTTGATTTTACTAATGGTCCTTCCAGTTAAGTGCTGGTGTTTTCACAAGCTTAAAATCTAAACTACCACTCCTAATTTTCTGTTTATTTTTTGCCTAATAGTAGTTCTATTCAATTCAATATTATGTTATGCTTAATGTACAGATAGGTAGCATTAATTGGAGGCAGAGATGGAAGCAATATTCTCACAATAACACTTTAATTAAAATTAGGAGATAAGGGTTGTAGCATTAAATGAAGAAAAATGCTTAAACAAAATTTTAGAGGGGGCTATCATGTCTATATGCAGTAAGACTTGTGGGGAGTTTGAAAAGAGTATATTTGTCTGTATGTTTATACTCTCCCACAAAACCTAACAATTACTTGTGTATTAGAAGAGGATTTTCCAATACCATATTCCACATTAGTCTCTTCTTTAAATTGTTAAATTACGATTTGTAGCAAATAGAAAATCTGATTAACTTTAGGACAGTAAAGCCAATACCAGCTGTTTTATCTGTTTAAAGTTTTGTATGAAACAACAAATAAAATTAATATTGTTAATAAAGAGCTTACATGAGTATTTAACCCATGAATCAGAAGCAAGAGCCACCGTAATATGCCTTCCTCTCTAGTAAAAATCTAGGAGGAATAATGCATCAAAAATTCGTGGTAAATTTGTCAGAAAATTAAATTTACTCAACATAGTATAGCAGATATGGTTGTCCATAATTTTACTCATGAAGGTCTAAGCTGAATCACAATGCTACAAAATTCATAAAAATTCTGGATTACAATTTCACAGTTTGAGAGTCTGAACTCATAGTAGCCTTGCACACAGGCACAAAAGCAAAGAGAGAAATCCTGTATTCACATATGTTGAAGATATATCATTTGACACAGATTGTGGGCCTATCCCAGAACTGATTTTAATGAATTCCAAAATTGAAAGATCAAAATAATTCATTTTTTTCACTGATATTTAACTATGTAGAAAGTCAGAAATACTTGATTCTCTTTTGTTCTTTGCTGGAAATGTTTAACTACGTGAGGTTTATTTGAAACTTTGCATTATTACATTTAATACAGTAATGAAACACAAGTGTGATTTATATTTTATTCATTTTCTGTAGTTTGAAAATCTTGGTCTTTTGCTCTGATTTAATATGCTGCTGAGAGAACCATGAAGACCTTACATTTTAAATGCTTTTAAAAATTGCACTTGTACAGTGTATCTGGCTGTATGAATAGATGAAATACGAAGACAAGTTAATCACAGCTTTCTGAGGATTTTGCTCTGGATTTCACAACGTTAAGAAATATACCACATTCACAAGCTGCTTTTCAGTCACTCTTGCAAAGCCCAGTGTGACAAAAAGACACTCAAGGCTAGCTACTGCTAAAGCAAGTTTTCCATGGTATTTATAGATAATGAGAACAATTTGCCTGCTTTTAAAAGTATGCTCTAAAAGTTACTGAGCTTAAAGTTGTGCTTTACAGATACACTGCTTGAAGGAGGAAATGGCTGTGTGACCCACAGTCTCTGACTGTGCCTATTGATTTTTTAAGCAAACAAGAAATGATCTTGTCATGTGTAGCAACTGAGCATGTATAAGTAGGATGAAGGCTTACCATAACATATTCACAGCCTCATAACACAAGAGAAAAACTGGACTTCTGTCTCTTAGTTTATATTGTAGTTGTCTAGCTCATTCTACCATACTTTAGATTGCTATGCCTAACATTTTGGGAGGGAACACTTGGGACATTTCAAGTCAAGCACAATGTCTGAGCCAGACTTTTGAAGGTACATGCATGATCTGCATTCATAGAATCATAAAATCATTTAGGTTGGAAAAGACCTTTAAGATCATCAAGTCCAACTATAGTAAGGGATGAGATATCTTTTACTTTTGTTTGTAAACAATTCCCTCTTCCTTTGCTAAAATTTCTGCTCGAGGAAACAAAAGATAGTGTTTTGTAAACACGTGGGCTGCACTAAGAGAACAACTGCAGGTGCATCACATGTTTCTCCTCTAAAAAAAACTAATTGGGATGCCCCATGCTCTGCTGCTACCCACATATACAGCAGTTACCTAGAAGTTACCATTTCATACTTACAAGATCCACAAAAGAGCATGATCACACAGTAGTTACTTTCTGTTGAGAACCACCACTCATAGCTGTAAGATACAGTTCTGAGAGTCAACTATACAGGTAGAATAAATGTCACTTTTGTGTCAGTGTTAATTTTGTGAGATGAGGCCAACAGTTGCCTACAGCAAGGGTAGACTCTTCTGTATGCCTTTATTCTGTTTATGGCAATCTGAACAAGGTCATGAATGCTACCATGTCTAAATTGGAAATAGTGGGTCCCATATCCAGTTTCAAATACATTGTGCAGACATGAGATATCTGAACTCATGTACCTGTTTTAGACTGAATAAGTAAATACAGAGTCCCTACAAGGAGATTCACACAAACTGAGATGTGCGTTTTCACACAGTTTGTTGAAAGAGCTGTGCTCCAGCTACTCTTTCAGACCACCTCAGAGTTCCAGTCATGTTTGAGCCATAGCTCTTCCACCTGCATGACCCAAGTCTTGGCTTATGTACTCACTAGAAGGCAGTCAGACAGGCTCAAATTAAATCCCAGCTGCTGCAGGCAGCAGGAACGCAGTTCTGCCTCAGGCCCAGTAGCGTAGGCATCTGTAGCAGTCAGGGTTCAGGTTAGCTAAATTCCTTTCTGATGGGAGATGACTAAATGAGCATAAGTTGCTGATTAAAAAATAATCATATCTGAAGTATGGTATTCTTCCTGTTAGAGTGCTACAACTGGGTTACCACTAGAAGATCTAGGATGAAAGAAGGCATGCATAAGAAAAATCACACATTCACACTCATCTGGGAAGAAACAGAACTGAATTCTCAGCATTTAATACAATTATTGCCTCATGTTAAATTCTTAAGGTATCTTAAGAATTATTTTAAAAGCTCAATTTCCCATTTCCCTGATCATAAGGTTTATAAAGTCTGGTTGTAAATCCAAGATTTCTTCACCCTGGGCTCTGTTAACTACAAGAGAATGCAGCTCCCCACCTAGACTCCAGAACCTTGCTTGTAACTAAAGATTTTAAACTGTAAGTATGAATGTAAATGGAAAATGAGAGACAGGAGAAGTCTCCTTATGTCAAAACTTTCAGTCTTCAAAGGGCTTCCCTAACAAGTACATTATTCTGACCAAGAATAGCTTAAGATCTGACCCCATGCTCTCAGTGAAAATGTCTGCTTGCCCTTCTCAACATCATGCCAACAATGGATATCTATCGTGTTCTGAATACACTGACACCCACAAGCAACTTATTTAGGCTTCTGTGCAGCCACATCAGTTTGCCAGTAACCTTCTGAACATTTTATTTTTGGCTACCCAATTTTTGTCTTAGTTTTCTGTTAGGCAGAGCTTTGAAGTATGTGTATTACCATAGCATTTTTGACCAGCAGGAACTCAAGTCTTCAGATGTTTCCTGTAGGAATTTAGAATTACAGCATCATTTAAGTGAAACTGTCTTCACATATCAGGAGAATTACACAGAAACATTAAAGATCTCTATTTTGGCATCTCACATAAATGTCAGGTCTGAGAAAGATGAGTGTGACTACCCTCAGTCCAAACCCCATGATCTCTAAGGGCAAGCTCTTACCATTTTATTTCTAGAAGCCGTGCTCTTGCTTTTATTTCTGAATGACAGAAGCATAGGGTTCACTTGCTTGTTTTACAGCTTTAAGAATAAAAAAGGGCAAGCATCTTGTGGGTAAATCTTAGAGAGGCTGAACGAAGGGAGACCTACAGGGAAAAGGTCACTGGAGCAAATAGGAGAGGAAGCTGTTCAAATGAGTGAGCCATAATGAAGGTTTTGGTACTGTAGCAAGTAAAGAAACAGAGCATTGCTCTACACAAATGTCACAGTTTATAGTTAGGCTGGCTATTAAACAGACAACAGACAGTCTTTGTTAACCCTCTCCCTCCTCAAAAGGTGGGAAAGAGAATTACAGGTTGGAAAGCTTTAACCAGCTTTAATCTAACTATAATAATAAGGTATTATGATAACAGGAAGAATAATAATGACATATATACAAAACCAATGTTGAGCTCTCCCTCCCCAATGACAAATACATCACCTGGACACTGTGGGTCATGCCCCAGGAAAGTCCCAGACTATTCAGCAGTAGACAGGAACTGGATACAGGAATATGCAGATCAGAATCAAAGGCAAAAGAATCAGGCAGAGTCCTCCTCTGATGCTTGAGCAAGAAACTGAGCAAAGCCAGAGAGTAGCATCCTGCCACATCATCAAGACTCCTCTGGCACCCCCTTGCTGGGCTTAAATAGGCTTCTGGGCCACAGATGTGGGCAGAAACACCAGATGAAGCTGCTTAGGGTTTTAAAGCCCATTTGTGCCCCCAGGCCCCTGGCCATAAAAGGAGAAAGAGTGACCCTTGTGATGCCTCAGGTTTATACTGAGCATGATATGTATAGGATAGAATACTGCATTTGGTCAAAACAGGACAACAAAGAAACCAGAATGCTTTATACACCTATTGGAAACAATAGGCATAACTAAGACACCACTGAAAAGCAGGGTGACTGTCTTTGGACCCATAATCATGACTGTAAACAAAAAAAGTTGAATTATCAAAATCTCACAGAAAGCCAGAGAACTTATATGTAGTTTCACCGAGGCTAAGCACTGCAATACCAAACTTAATTAAGCGGCTGAGACACAGGGAAGACATTTATCAATCCCTCAATATGCTTTAACTTCCTGAATTTGACAATCCAAGTGTAAATTAGGATTACAGAGTATTAGAAGGAAACCTACTTGAGCATGGCAACAGAGTTTACAATTTGATAAATATTCTAGCTGAGTATCCATGGTGAGCAGTGTCTTTTTCAAGTATGTGCACAGCCTGTGGATTGATTATCTCTGCTTAATGTTCTTCTTTAGGGCTTCTACTCAGCTGCAAAGTGGCAAACAGTTGAGCAGAATCAAGGATTTTATAATGGATGAAAGCAGATGTCTAGCTGGGATATGGTGTGCATGAAGATGTTAAACAAAATAACAGACTTCTACCCATTTTATCACCAAAATGCATCATACCCAAGAAGCAGGAAGCAGTTGGCTTGCTAATTTGTACATTTTTTAACAATAGATTTTTTAGCAACAGTTTAGTAGTTCAGTAAGGAGCTTTCCGGTAGCAGATCTGTTAAGTCAGTGCACGTCTGGCAAGATCACTCTTGTGGGTAGGAGAAACCATACTCATATGGACTACTGTGTGAGGTCAACATGTCATTTTATTTTCTTCCCCCACGCACCTCAGCCCAGCCTTTATAGCTCAGAGGACAAACTGTAAAATATAGTGATTTTAGAAGTGGATCTATTGTTACATAGATGCAGCAAGGCTAGTTTACAAGCTACAGAGCTGGGAACAATAATAGTTTGTCAATATATAAAACACTGGCCTGCTTTTGGGTTCTGTAAATACCTGGAGCTGGTTTGGTTTTGAACAAGGTACTGATACTTTACAATTATCAATGTACAGAAGTCTGAAAACACCCCCAAGATTCTGGAAATGCAGTCTGAAGCACTATTGCATGGTATGAGAAGGGGCAGTTCCATCACTTTAAAGGTCAAATTAACTTATTTTTATGTTTTCATCTCATTTTTTTAGTGATTTGAAATGCTAAAAAAAATTGTGTGAAAATTCTTGTTACATATGCTTGCTACAAGCAATTGAAGGGTAAACAAGATTTTACTTCATTAATCTTGCAGATTATGTACAGTAACCATTATGCTACCTCTACTTTTTTTTGTTTTTAGAGATTTGTAAGCATTTCTTTGGCAAGATTCTTTTTATTATTTACACTTCATGAATCAGTGTTATACAAGCAGGAAGGCCGTTTTGAAGTGGATAAATCAGAATGCAGAGTATGGGAGAAGATATTACTGCAACCTACGAACATCTAAACCATTGAAAAATGATATAATCATTATTCACTATTTTTCTACATTTTAAGTTAACAAGCTTTAATCTAGAGTTACACATCACAGAGAAAGTTTCAGCAATATTCTGTAATAAAAAAAACATTCTGTTTTATAGCTTCTTTTTAAATGTTGATGTGTATAATATTTGTAGCCTAATTACACATTTCTAGGAATTTATTTTATTGTTCTGTCTGGAATAGTTAAAAGAAACATTTGACACACAGCTCAAGTTAAATTGCACAATAATGTAATGCTGCCAGGCTAAGCAATGATTAGACTTATCATAGAATCATAGAATCATAGAATGGTAGGGGTTGGAAGGGACCTCTAGAGATCATCTAGTCCAACCC